>JANRMT010062819.1:51985149-52006786 GCA_026402145.1 Polypterus bichir lapradei | reverse complement strand
TGTTATAATTTGTAAGTCCCGTGATTTACCTGTTATAATTTGTAAGTGTTGCCTTTCTGTGGAGAATACAGAGTTTAATGGGCAGTCTGCCGAGGAGGGTTTCTTGGTTGTACCTGTACTTACAGTATCTCTCTTCAACAGTACCAACCCCTACTTCTTTTTTCCCAATTATAATACAGAAAATGTAACCTCTTAAAATAATTAAAATTTGTAAAGAACATAGAAATATTATTAAGGTATAAATCTGTAATTGTTAACAGTAGAAATTATTAAAATGAACTCAACACTTTGTCTACATAATATAATCTTACACATACATTATTGCATTTCATCTGATTTGGTATGAATCATAGTATTCAAAATTTTTGTAGAATTTCCATGATGTGAATTTAGTGTGGGCCATCTGGTGACCACTGTCAATGACTATGGCTCAAGCAAAATGGAGAGTGTTTACTAAGTGCTAATTAATTAACAAGTGGTTGTGGCAGCATGTAGGTTATCAAGAATTTAACTAGTTACTTTAATTGTAATGGGTTTTGGGAAGCACTTGTAAATTCACGATTGATCCTAAGATGGACTTTGAATGTGTAAATTGCATAGCACAACCATACTGGATGAAGAAAGTTTTTACATGAATAGAAACAGTTCAAATGTTATTCAGTTTATACAATATTAGGGGGTTCTGCACACACATGAAATACTTTATATACAGTACAAACTCCTATATTGAATATTGTATTGCGGCGGTTCATTAGGCCAAATCATGAGACATGACATAACTAAAATGAATTGTTGCATGCATTTCTAAAAAAAATTGGTGTGGAATGATCCATCCAGTACTTACAATTTAGTGATACCACAAGAAATCACTCAATGGATGAATATACAATACAATGCAACTGATTGTATAGTACAATAATAAAGAATCAAATACATTACACCACCATTATAATATTTATTATGTACGGACATGTATAGTAAACTGAACAGGAAATTGAATTAAATTAACTCTCTAAATGATAATTAAATTGAAACTAAACACAGTTGCATAGATAGATTGGTGCAGTGGTGGCTTAATGCCTCTGTGCATGTCAAATCTTTATAGAACTGTGAGTGTTTGTGTTTTTACATTTCTATTCATCTTCCACCATGTGCTCTAGTTGTGCAAATAAGCTGTCGGCTATCTTCACTTTTAAATGTCTTTGTTTGTGTGAATGTGCACACATGCACTAGTAGGTGCATATATCCATGAGTCTCCGTGTGTGTGTACATAAATATTTAGATAAATTATATTTCTCAAAAACTACTCATGCAAAAATGTTGTCAATCAACAGCCCTGGTCCCATGACTAAATGGAATAAACTGTGAAAATGCTTGTTAAAATCAAAAATTTCTATGGCAGTTAATATTGGACAAGGTCATATAGTTTTTTGCAGGGTAAGTATTGGGCCAAAGTGGACCAAAAACAGTAGGCCTGGAGCTTTTAACAAAGCAAACATGATGCAACTTATGTGAAGAAGATAGGTTGGTTATCTTTGGAAGTTATCACTGTAAAAATGGTCTTGGTGTTCATGGTAGATATCTTGGGAACCACTAATTCGAAAATGCTCTGTCTTTGCCGGGATGTAGTTTTCGAAGAACTTTATACAACACAGAAACACACAATTTTCCAACAATGTTATTCTGCACATGTTTTGTGGGTAGTTTCCTTAAGAGGCCACCTGGCCAGTCACCATTAAGAGACTATCCTCAGCACTATAAAGCCTGAGGAAGCCCACAGTCCCCTGCGGTTCATTGAATGCACTGGTGTTGGTGAGTTTATTTTTGGATTTCTGATTAGCAGCTTTTATGAATTTCTGGATTTTTGGCCCCTTTGCTCTTTGTTTCTTTTTTAATCCACTGTGCTTTGAATTGCATATTGAGGCTTTTTTGCTGTGGGACTGCCCTTTTAGGCAAATCCTTCTGTGCTCCACAGAGCTTTTGTACTGCAGAGCATTTTTGTGTAAATTAAATAGATTTATTTTATAAAGATTCTTTGTCTTCCTGTTATGTCTTAATAAGCCAAATGCAGTCATATCTTTTTCCTTGTGGGGCTTTTTGTTACTGGTTTTGGGACTTTAGTGTTGTCAAGTTCGTGACATTGTGTGTTTGTGTAGCGATTTATTTTCAAAATTCACTCCATTCCAGTCAGGGACAAAGTGATTATTAAAAAATTAGAAAAATATTTTTAGGAAATAGCCAGGCTTCCATCCCTGACTCAAGGAAGTTTAATTTTTTTTTTGTACATATTTTTATTCATTACATTACTGTTTTCTTTTTTTGTAAGTTATTTCATAAAGAATACCATCTGTTAATTATCATCTTAGGTTGATTTTACTTACATTCTGTGTTGTGTATATTGCACAATTAAAGTGAACCCAAGGAAGGTGAATTGCCCCCAGTGTTTGACCTAAGGGACCACCCTCAGTGTTTATACTGAGCTGAGATGTTCTAGTTCCTTGTGTCAGCATTCCTTGAACTCTTCTTTTCTCCTGCTCATTTTATAGATTTCAAATTGTCTTTCTTTTCAGATGTTTCTATTTTTGGACTTCGGCCTTGGTAAAGGATAAGATTCAAGACCGTAGACTAGTTTTGGTTTGCTTTTTTAAGGCAACCCTTTTTGAAAACACTTTTGATTCGTTGTTGTTTGGTGTTTTAATATTTTTGTAAACACATTCATGTATTTAATATAAAGGAAAGTAGTCTTGTGGGATGAGGATTTTACATGGTTCCTTTCTGCCATTTTTGAGTTTTTGAATTTAAAGCTTTACCCATTTTTGAGCTTTGTAGAACAAATGGCTGTGTCTAGATTTTGGGGTACGGTTTCCCAGCGATATTAGCCCTCCGTGAGGCCTTGAGGCTTACTTCTGGACGCAAATCCCAGTTTTGTAATGTCTTTTCTATGTTTTTAAATCTGTTTTATGGTATCTATAGAAAAAAATGATTAATGTCTGCGAGAAACATGAAATTTCTGTGTGTTTCCACATTTCTGACTGGATGAATAGGTGTAACAATTTTATAACTAAAAAAAAACTTTTGGTGGTATAATATGTCTTGTTATTTTGCACTTTAACTTTTAACTAAAACAACCATCCAATCCTTAATTTTAAAGTATGGATTGATCAAAATATTTAAAATAAAACTCACATTTTACCAGAAGCTGTAGAATTCCCAGAATGAGGATATGTGTCTGTAGCTATTAAGAGGTAAATCTTTTATTCAATGTATAAAATACCATAGGAGCTATTGATGCAATCACTTTGATATCTTACAAGTTACGCTAAATTAATAATCTCATTAATAACGAAGTGCAACCTCATCTGTGGTGCACTGGAACCTCATCCGGTTTTGTTTTTTGCCCAATGCTAATAGCTGACATTATAGGCTATGGCAGCTCAGGACCCTTAATTGCATTAAACTGATTTGAAAATAATGGGTTTAGCTTTACTTGATAATATTCATATATTGTTGTTTTATTTGATTGCAGAACATTACACTATGCTAAACTATTTTAATATTAAAGAAGCTTTAAAAGGTGCAGCATGGAAAATATCAGTGTGTCTCTATTACCTGAATTATAACTTAAATATAGAAAGACAGAAAAAAAAGCTTTACAAAATGCAAAAGTCACCTTAGTCTTTATGAGACTGCAGAAAAGAAAAGCAGTGGGAAACACCTTGTGCCATTTTTTTGTCGATCAAATTCACATTCTTTTTTTCACAGACAGTGAAAGATTAATTGCCTCAGTCAATGCCACTATAATAACCTAGATCTAGATCAAAGCATACTTTTAAAATCATAATTAATTGAGTTATTCAGCACTGGCACATGAACAATAAACTTGCTTTTATAGGCTGCAACAGTAAGTTTTTTTTTTTTTTTGAAAACTTAAGAAGTTAATTTCTGTGCGTTGGCTGTGCTCTGGGCACCAACTGCTTTCCATTAGTTCTCCAAGCTCCGTGTGACTATTGCTGGTGATGACTGGAAACTTCATAAAATTTAAAACAGACAGTAACAGTATGTGAACCTTGTACAATGAACTCTTTGGGGCAAAATATATTTTAGAGGGTTACTTTATTTCAACATTTGATTATCTTGTAATGTAAAACAAATAATTCTATTTAAATATATGATTTACATAGGAATTATAAAAATCCAATATAAAGAGATTATGGGGCTTTAGTGCTAAAAAAAATCCCAGAGCTCCTTCTTTAAATCCACACTGTTGAGTTAATTATAGTATATGCTTGTGTCTCATATTTAGAGGGGATTTGAAAGCTGCTGTAAATAATTAATTTTAGATGTACTCTATGTGAAACTCTTTGTTGATTATATCAGTAAAATTAAACTTAAAAAGAGCTGTGAGTTTGCACACAAGACGCTGCAGACCACACACAATACTGTGGAACCATCACAGCACAGCACCATCAGTATTTCTAAAGCCATGACAACTTTTACATGCATTGGAAGAATACAAATATACCCTGTTTATGTCTTATGACAATGACTAAAGAAGGCAGAATACACTTAAACCATTTTGGCTACATTTCTTTATAGTGATCCTGAAAGAAGTTTTGTTGCAAAATTTTCAGAAGATTATGCAGAGGCCATGCCTAATTGGTCAACTAGCAGTGTGACGGACTCACTACAGTATAGAGCTATAAGTAGAGTGAACTCTGATAACTTATATGTGTGTTTGGTAGCCCTCAACAGCGAGACAAACATGAAGTATGCAAAAGATATGCTAAAATTAAACTTTTACTAATATAAACATAACCAAAGAGAGATGTCCAGGGTATGATGTTGAACTGCATCTAGCCCTGCAAACGGTCCTCTAGCTTGCAGGGTAAACTTGGGGGTTGGTGGCGGGACTGGCATTCCAGCCATCATAAAAAGCTCCAAAACAGCAGCATCCATCTGGGGAGGTGCATGGAACGTCTTGTCTCTCCAGCATGATGACCATCTTCCTCTGATGTCAGAGCAGTTTCATAAATTCTGCATTTCAGTTGCAGCACTCTTTGAGGAACGCAGATCTAGGCTGGCCAGATTTAGGTAGACTGGTATACCTTTTATTGGTCTGGTCGCTCTAAGGGCTGTCATACTCTGGAAGTAGCTGTTGCTGTGGTGGATTGGCTCTTTCCGATGGTGTCTGATGTCACCCTTTTCAATAAAGTATTATGAGACTCGGGTTAAGGCACTCTCAGGGTGACTTTTCTTTTGTCTCAGTGAGTGATGTCTCAGCGAAAGAGACATTCTATTCACAGCTTTGCTTTGTGGTTGATGGATGCCCACGAGGTGATACTCCACTGGTCATGGGTGATTTCAATGTAACTACTGGCACTAACAGGGTTGGCTAGGAGGATTGTGTCGATCCCCATGGGTCTGGTGAAAGTGGTTCCATGTTACTTGATGTTGCCAAAGGTCAGGGTGCTGTGGATCGCTGGATTCTGGTTCCAGCACCCTGAGCTGCATGATTGGACTTGGTACTCCAGTAGTGATGGTGTGGTGAAGGAAACTGATCACATCCCCATTGGCAGATGCTGAAGGTTCTTACAGAACTGCAGGGTCTTATAGAAGTGCCCAATTTGTGAATCCTGACTACAGACTTGTTGCTGTTACTCTGAAGATCCAGCTTAGGCACAGTAGGCTACCACCTACTAAGAGAAAGAGGGTGAATTTGGCCACACTCCAAGATCAGGCTGTTTCTAATGAGATTGCACACAGTTTTTATGAGGAACTTGCTGACTTTGGTGCTATTGCTGATCCTAATGTGATGTGGGACACCTTCTGTGGGAAGATCTGGAAGGTTGCTGGGGGTTATGGTGGTATTGCCAGTGTCAGCAGAAGGAGGTATTTCATCTTTCAGGACACCCTGGATATTATCGAGAGGAGTCGCAGTGCATGGCTTGATGGCATCCCCAGTCTAAACAGGAAACTGAGAAGGATGGATGCAAGGACTCTGAGGGCAGATAAGGAGGCATTTTTTAAAGGAATCTGTGAGCAAGTGACACACCATTTATGGTCTAGTGCCCCACATCCTGCTTACAGAGGAATCGAATCATGACGCACATCTGGGCATCCTGATATTTCAAAATGGACCCCCCTGAAGTTGCCGGCTATCATGGCCAGCCTGTACACTGGTACTGAAAGTGCTGTTCAAAGCTGAGGCGGAACCTTTCCATTTTTCCCAGTTGATTCTGGGGTTCATCAGGAATGTGTTCTTGCTCCTACCCTGTTCAATGCTTGCATGGACTAGGTTTTGAGCAGGGTCATGGGGTCCAGAGGCTGTTGGGCATCTGTTAGTGATGAAAAATTAACTTATCTTGACTTTGCCAATGATACTATGATTTTCACAGAGTCAATGGGGGCGCTGATCGGGACTCTCAAGAGACTGAGTGAGGAGTCTGAGTGTCTGGGCTCGTGAGCGTCCTGGATAAAAACCAACATCCAGGCCTTTAATGACCTCTTTGGCAAAGCCATGAACAGTTTGTCTGTTTGCAGAGTGAGTGTTAACTGGTTTGAGCAGTTTACTTACTTCGGCAGTGACATTCATGTCTCTGATGGTTCTTCCTATGAAGTCAGTAGATGGACTGGGAAAGCATAGGGGTTCATGAGGTTACTAGAAAGAGGTGTGTGGTTCTTCCAAATCTTTGAAAAAAGAGAAATGTCTAAGTCTTTAGAGTCCTTTCTTCCTGTTCTGCTATATGGTTATGAGACATGGATGCTATCCAGAGACCTGGACTCCTTTGGCACTGTATCTCTTTGGAGAATTCTTGGGTACCCCTGGGTTGACTTGCTCACAGAGTCCTGAATGAGGCACATTACCTTCATTGTGAGGGAGCGACAGTTACAGCACTATGGTCATGTGGTGCGATTACCCAAGGGTGATCTGAATCTTGATTGTTGAGGACCCGAGCGGCTGGACCAGGCCAAGGGGGGTGCCCACGTAACACCTGGCTGCGACAGATAGAGGGTCATTTCTGTTGGGTGGGATTGAGCCGCAGGTTAGTCTGGAGGAGCTGCCAAATGGGATCCCAATCTGTTTCATTCTGTCGTGGATGCAGCAACGCACTATACCTGTGTATACTTCCCAACCTGACCTGATCTGGAGAGGACGATGAACACAGGGATCAAAATAAACAGTAGGAAAACAAGAAACCTACAACCTCTCTGTGTTACAACACACAATGTGTCGAGGATTATTGTGAGAAAAAGAACCATGAGATGACGCAAGACTGTAATCATAATCCAGAACATGAAGTTAAAGGTCAAAATACCAAATAACAAAATGAAACGGAGCAGCCAAAGAAAAACGGGGTAAGACATGGTTAAAAAGTTTAAGAGCAAAGAATTCAAAACCAATAGATCAAAACCTGACAGGAGGGAATACTTGTTTTGAATAACAGGCTAACTACTACTAATAAAAGTTTTTTTGTAATGACCGAGGGATTGACTGAATGGGTGAACAAAATTGTATTTAAATGTAGGATGTCACAAGTGCATCACATGAACAAGGCACTAAAAACTAAGGAAAATCAATACTGTAAAAATAAAGAATGAAACATAACCATTAAATGCTATGCATGTGTATTAAATGAAAAAATACATACATACAATGTAAACATTTACTACACTCTTGGCATTTTTGAGGCCCTGTGTGTATGGGGAAGTTTCTTGCTCACCCACCACACCAAAGCATTTCCTTTCTCATCTCTTTCTGTCCACCAACTAAGTCATTCCCAACAACTCTCTGCCCAATAATGCAGTCAGTTTGGCTCAGCCATTGAGTCACCTTAAAATCCCATTACCTGGGTTACTTCCAGCCAAGACCTGAATATTTAATTTAGGGACTGTTTGTCTTCTGGCAGCTAGGAGGTGCTGCCAATTTTGGTGTTTGCTCCCTGCCTTCACTCTGTCTTCATCCAAAACTGCTAAGTGCATGGTTGTCTGCATAATGGCATCTTGGACGGTCAATGCATACTTCCACTCACGCCACTTTTCCATCATTCCATCTACTACCCTTCTATTGTACACAGCAAACATACCATACCACAACTTAAGCAGCCCCTGTGTTCTCAAATGGGTAAGTACAAGACTTTTGACCTTGCCAGTGGGGGTCTCACACTCTTTCTCACTTATAGAGACCAATAGTAATGGTACTATTATAAAGAAGCAACCAAAGTTGCCAGTTGGTAAAATGATGCCTGACTGTACCTGCTATCTCAATCACTCTCTATTAGTAAGGGTGCTTTCTTTTAACAACACAAGAGATGTTTCAGTTGTTACTTATTGCCTTTTGTCTTTTATTAGCCATACATAAAAACATATGCAAGAGTCTGTGTTATATGTTTACTGCTTAATACACTGGAGGCTGTAGGCTATCAACTAGACTACCTCGTGGGTCGGTGGATGGTAACATTTCCTGCTGCCTGTTCAAAATAAATGAAAAGAAGCCTAGCCTAACGCTTTTCAATTTTTTGTTGCTTAAATCTCATTGTACCGAACTCATGCCGAACCGTGATGTCTAAACCCTAGAGTGAACCAAACCGTGACCTTTCTGTACCGTTACACCTCTAGTGGTCATGTGACATTTTGAGTCATCATTCCCCACCTATAAAAGATGGAGGTGTGCTAGCCCTGATGTCCAAGTTTCAAGATACTCGTATTTCACAACAATCTTCTGTGGTAGTTATTTTAGATCTTATCAGGGAGTTGGGACTTTTCATGGTGTTCTTTTCAACTTTGATTTCTGGGTAATGTTAAGGGGCCTGGCAATCAGTCTTTCTGGATTTTGAACCATGCCTTGTGTAGCTGCATTTTCCCAAAATTACCAAAGTTCAGCAGCTTCAACTCAAAAAATGGGATTCAACAAAAACCTGACGTGCAGAAATCATTCCACAGACAAAATATCTTCATTTTAAAGGTTTAGTTAAGTTTCAAAGTAAAACAGGTCACACAAAAAAAGGAAAATTAAAATAGCAAAAAAGGGAAAATGAATGTTAAGAAAAGTTCAATTCTGAGCTTAATCTTGTTACATCTCAAATCGTTACTATTTACTTAACATTTCTGAGCCATTTCAAAACGGTCAGAAAACTGTATCCTTATCCCATCTCTGAGTAGAAAATGGGTCTTTCAAGTCCCTCTTTACTGGGACCTGTTCTTACCACAACTCAGCTTATTATCACACTGTATCTCAATTATAGTAAGAAGGTTCTATCTCTTGCTAACTTATAGGGGGAAAAGACTATACTATAAGTTATGACTATGAAAGAAATTTATGTTCTATTCAAATTAAGCAAACATTAATATGAGTTTAACTCAAAACTTCAACTTTCGAAGACTGGCTCTTACACCTTGTGTTTTGTTTTGTTTATACTGCAGTAACCACATTCCTTCTCATCTCCCGGCCCAACAAAATGTTGCCAATTCTTTGGCCATACAAACAATAAGATCCCAGAGAATCTAGCATGGCTCAGCAAGGTTAGAAAGGAGGCGGGAGAAACACCCCTTGTGTTATACCCCTGATGAAAACAAAAGAAGGAAGGACTCTAAAATATTTTCTTTTTTGGAGGAGGAGGAGAAATTGTGTCTCAGAAGCTAAGCCAAGCATCTCATAAGGAACAACAAACTGCCTTCTACTTACAGTATATTTCTTAACTAGAAGACATGTTTACCGTGTTTATTAAGCATTAATACATACTCCCAGGATGTCTGGTTGAAGACTCTTTTCTGGAGTAACATCTCTTGATTGGTTATGGCATATAAAAGGCATGCATAAGGATAGTTTTGTTGTTTTATAAAGTCATCTTAGATCACATCTACTCCTTTAAATACAGTTTTTTCATTTTTTCCAGCAATACCTAATTGTCTAGTGTTGACTTGTTTTTGCCATGAATTGTTTTTGCCCTTCTTGATGCTCTGCTGTTGTGTACAGTGTTCCTAATTATAAAGCTTATACAGTATTTTTACAATTTTTAATGATATTCAGTCTATTGTATTATTGTTGCACATTGCACAATGAAGACTTGTCTTCCAGATAGTGAATGGGCTACCTACATTTGATGCTTTAAGCTCATCAGTCCTTCAATGTATTGACATAAAACAAAAGTGCATTAAAAAAAAAATAAAATGACATTATCTTATACCCATCTGTTTATAACTCTTAGCTATTTGTGCATTCATTTTTTGAGGAAGTCTCATGACGTTTATAAACAGGTGTCCACAATTTATTCCCCTGGCCTCAGATGCAGTATGGTATTATACTAAGTGTCTAATCCACCAAATAACAGGACATTAGGTTCCTTCTGCAACACAAACAGTTCTGGTCCAGCAACTTTCTCAGATCTGTTTATACATTAGACTGCCCTCCTCATCTTCTTTAAAGACCTCAAATGTGTCATACTATCGTATTCTTTGCCCCAGTCTCAAGGCAGCAATTTTGCCAGATCTAAATAAATTATTCATTGACAGGTTGTTCAAAGCAGTCTGCTGGGTGGTCCAACTATAAAGGTTTAGTGACTATGTCTTAGTCCAGTAATCCATGTCTTGATCAGAAATAATACACTTCTTTGAAGATAAGCTGCAATTTAACGGAAAGGCGTGGCTTCCCTGGAACTTACTCAAATCCAGGAGCTTTAGTGCTAAATCCCAAACCAAGAATTAAATAAATGGTTGCCCTATGAGACTGTATAGTCATCAGTGTAATTTAAGTGCAAACACGGATGGATACAGTTCAAAATTACCCAAATAAAGGTACTGGTGGTATACAAAAAGTCAAATCCCTACCTTCTGTGTTGGTTTGTTTTTCTTGACTATAATTTTTTAACTTCCTGTGATGATTTGATATTCTCTTTTTAACATCTGAAAGTTCTGTAGCTTCAAACAGGTTACACTGAATGAACTACAGTACTTTTACTTACCAACTTATCAAGATGAGTATAAGGAAAATGCATTTTCCTGTAACATCATTGTGCCCAATATACCTGGTTAATTCTAGATGAACTCAAAAGAATTTTGAGCTGAGATTGAATTATTCCTACTTCAGCTGTTTTCACGCCAATGTGGATTTAAGGCAACAGGCCAAGATTTTAAAGGAAGGCCAAAATGGGAAGCCAGAACAAGCAGAGCAGCAATTGATGAGTCCTGAAAAATCTCACTCATGTTGATGCTAGGTGAGAACACCCTATTGAGATGGATCTTTTTCATGCTTACTTTGATTTAATCCTTCAAAGTCCTGGTTTGGATTTTTACGGTTCACTTTTTACAATGTTGTACTAGTATTCTCTTAGTGACTGAAGCTAAATGATATGGATGTGTCATGATTGGGACACCACTCACCTCAAAGTTAGAGTATATAACTTGGCTGTTGTAATTTTTCATGACAGGACATAGTCTCCTCAGCTTGTCACCATTTTCTCTGATAAGGATGTTAATTGATATTGCAGCAGGTAGAAGCATTTTGTTCTCAAAAGACAAATCAGTTAACAGAATGGGTATGATGGGCCAGCTCAATGCTACTTTCTTGACTGGCTTGGCTCCTTTCAGTGTTACATATGACATATTCAGTGTTTCTCAGGTGCAGGAAGAGCACAGCATAGGGCTATAGAACTGGCCAAGTGTCGTTTGCTGAACTGTCAACTCAATGTTTAGTTTAAGAAGTTCAATCTTAGATTAGATTTGTTAAAAAATCCTTGCACTTATAAATGTAGTGTTTAAATGTTTGTGCTATGCTACTACAATCACTAAATGAACATGTCGCAATAGTACTGGTAAAAATTCCTGAGAATCTTTTTATTAATTTTATTGCAATCCATACAAAGCAATCAAGTTTTTACAAAAAAAAAAAATTGAGTTAAGAATCTTTTGTGAGGTAGTTAAAAGAAAAAAGAGTCCACCAAGACAAGATTTCTAGTGCAATGGCAGTGTGGCCTTATTGCACGGTTTTTCATTCTGTTAGTAATGACCCTGGCTTTTTTCATAGCAGTGTGAATCTACTGGTTGGTATTTTTAACTCTTTGATGCTGTGAGTGATAAGTGTTGGAGCAGCCTTTGTCGTCTTTATGTTTGACAAGATGTATCACAAATCAATATCATTGAGGCATTCGGGTTGCTGTTCTTTGAGATCTACAAGTTTTGTATTGCACGTCCTTTAACACATTTCTGCTGTTGTTTCTTCTAGTTAAGTTGTGATGAAGTTACAAGGTCCCGCATATTGTTTTCAGATTTGCATGAGCAGTATGACTAGTTTATGGCTGGTTTTAGGGAACTTAACACAGATGTGTCAGTACAGGTGGTGCTTCTATGTTTTTTGGCGTGGCTTAGGCAATCCTTTAAACCAACGTTTCTCAACCTTTAAGTATTTGCGACCCGAGTTTTCATAACAGTTTTAATCGCGCCCCTCTAACATTTTTTTTGAAAGGAGCCCACTAATACCAATTTGTTCTTTTTTTAATTAATGATATATCATAGATGCATATTTTATTATACCTACTTAACTTTTATCGACATTTAACTAAGTCTATATTTATTTTTCTATTTTCAGAATGTAGTTTAAGTTAATTTGTTTTGGATTCAATAGATGTATTTTTCATATTTTTGATTCTTGTTTTCTTTTTTTCACATCTTCGCGCCCCCCTTTCTGTTACTTCGCGCCCCTCTAGGGGGGCCTGCCCCACAGTTTGAGAACCACTGCTTTAAACAGTATTTTGTAATGTGTTATTAAGGTTTTAATTTTCCTATTTGGGAGAATTTTTGATCAGTCTGAACAACTTGGTTAAATAGAGATGGTTTGCCATTGATGAAAATATAGTAAAGTACGCCCATCTATTCACCCATGTCTCCATTTTCTAAACCCATATTTTCCAATACACGATCACAGTTAGCCAGAAGCTATGACTCATGCCATCCGTCTTTTAACTCACTTATTGAGTTCAAGTTTTTTGGGTAGCTATTACCAGCACAAGATGGTATCCTATCCTGGAGCGGGTGTGTTTGGGGAAAATACTATAGGTTAAGTAGTCAAGAATCACTGCACATTTATATAAAGATGGATGTAATTGATTACATCAAGCCTTAAGGAGCCTTCCTCCCACACTGCTCCGTGCATTATGACAAGACTGACTAATTTAACAAAGCAATTATCTTCGACAAAGTTAGGTTCATTTACATAACACAGTCAAGAAGCATTTCAGTTTACGCCAATCAACATCCAGGTAACACACCTATCTTCTTATATGATACGCTACCGTGGCCGTTCGTTTGTCTGTCCAGGATTTTAAATCACCTGTAGCTCGCAAACCGTTTGACCTATTGACTTGAAATTTAGTACACATATACTACATGACATCTACTATCCGTTTTCGGGGTGATGACTTTTATTACTCTTTTAATTTTATTTTATTGTAGAATCAATTCTCGGCAGCAGGCAGCAGGGTGGCCGTGCTGCGCATGCGTATGGGCGCCATTCTCATTCCCTACCACCTTTGCGGTCACTTCCCCTACCTCTGAATATCTTTAATCATTCTTGAGGCAGATTGAAGACTTAAATGCCAGCTGACGTGGAAAGTTAAGTACCTTTTCTTTAAGTAATTGCAACACAAAAACTAACTTAATCAGTTTTAACGCGAAAAGATGCCTATGAAAGAAGAGAAGCAGCGGGCCGCTTGGGTGGAGAAAAGAAGAGCTGCTTAAGAAGCAGCAAGCACATCAACTTCTGAGCAAGCAAATGCTTAACCGGGACAGAAAAAGAGTATGAAAACTATGAATGCTCAAGTCAAGTGTATTCACTGCACGTTATCGAGCAGTGTGCTGTTACTGGTGTCTTTATACTATCTAAAGGTCCCAAAATGTTAACATATTAGAAGGCACACACATTTATCTCTAAATAGAAGCTTCTCATTTATCATCTTCTCCTCCTTCTTTCAGCTGCTCTCATTAGGGGTTGCCACAGCGGATCATCTTGTTCTGTTACACCTCTCACCACATCCATAAACCTTCTCTTAGGCCTTCCTCTTGCCTGGCAGTTCTATCCTTATTTATAAATTCTTAAAACAAAATGTATTTTATTATCTGATCATTCCTTTGGTAACTGTTCTGGGAAAGAATGTCTTAGAAAACAGTCAGTTATAGTTAAAGACATGTCACAAATTCATACAGAAAGTCTTAACCTAACAGGGTGACAGTCACTGCATGCACTAACCCACATTAATGTCATTTAACACAAAAAATAGACTATTAAGGGAAAAATGACACAGACAAAGGGACAAAGTGTCCTCCTGGGATTTTAATTTTTAACTCTGGAAAGGAAAAGCAGCTGTACTGCAACAGAGCCCATAAAATATAATTAAAACATTACAAATGTACATTTCTGAGAAGGAGAGAATCTTTGATTATCATTGTTTTATTGTCCTAATATTGGCCCTTATGTCTCATATCATGAAGACCTTTGAGAGGTTGGCCTATCGTCCTCTTGTGGTAGACCAGCTGGACCCACTGCAGTTTGCCAATTGGACAAAGATAGAAGTGGAGGATGCAATTATCTAATTGCTCCACAAGGCTTATTCTCAGCTAGACAATGTTGGCAGCACTGTGAGGATTGTTTTATGATTTCCTCTGTGCCTCCAGTAACATCCAGCCATCTCTATTAAGTGGTAAACTCCGAGATATGCAGATGGATGAGCCTATGGTGTCCTGGGTAATGGACTATCTGTCTGACAGACCACAGTTTGTTAGATTCAATGACTGTTTCTGTGATACAGATGTGAGCAACACTGAAGCACCACAAGGAACAGTCCTGTGTCCCTTTCTCTTTACTCTGCACACCTCAGAATATAAATATAACGCTGGGTAATGTCATAGGCAGAAATTCTCAGATGATGAAATGGAGAATAGGAATTGGGTGGAGAACTTTTTTTTTTTCTTGGTACAAAAAGAACTGTCTATATCTTAACATCAGCAAAACCAAGGAACTGTGTATTAAACTATCACCACGCCAAAGGGCCTCTATGTCTGGTCATTGTTCAGGTAGTGGATGTAGATGTGATCCACTCCTACAAGTACTTGTGAGTCCACATCAATAACAAACAGGACTAGTCCCGTAATACAAAAGAACTGTATAAGAAAGGGCAGAACAAGCTTTTTTTTCTCTGGAGACAGCATTCCTTTAATGTTGGTAGTGTCATTTTACAATTCTGTGATGGCCAGTGCAATTTTCTATGCTGTGAAGTGCTGGGCTAGTAACATTGCTTCAAGAAGCTAATTAAAAGGGCAGTCATAGGACGCCCTCTGGAGTTAGTAGCTAAGGAGAGAATTAAAACAAAACTGAGTACCATTATGAACAATGTTGCCCATCCTCTCTCTGACACACTAACATTGAGAACTTTCAGCCAACAAATCATTCAGCAGAAGTGAGTCAAGAAATGCTACTGGGGTTTCCTTTATACCAACAGCAGTACATCTGCATAATGCCGCATTGTAATTGGGAATGTGACTGCCAAGTCAGAAGTTTTCTTTCCTTTTAATTATTGTATTTATTTTTTTGTTATAGTATTACAGTATGTATGTATATCGGGTGGTCCAGATCTAATTATGCAATTTTCATTACGCTATAACTTATTAAGTTTATTACATAGACATTCATCCGAAAAATCCCAGACTTTCGAGAAGTATGTGAACTGACAACATGAAGAATCATCTTCGCACCGAACTTGAATTGTCCCTGCATAAATAAGTCATCCAGACAATGTGGATCTGCATAATTAGATGTGAACCACCCTGTATTCTTTGGATTTTTGTTTATCATTGGCTGAGCTTTCAAAGTAGAAACTTCCTTTTAATATATGACATGCCTTATGGAAACAGTAGTACTTCAACAGTGACATTAACTTTATTGGAGTAACAGAAAATATGCAATATGCATCATAACAAAATTACACAGATGCATAAATTTGGGCACCCCGACAGAAATATTACATCAATACTTAGCTGAGTCTCCTTTTGCAAAAATAACAGCCTCTAGACGCCACCTATAGCCTTTGATGAGTGTCTGGATTCTGGATGGAGGTATTTTTGACCATTCTTCCATACAAAATCTCTCCAGTTCAGTTAAATTTGATGGCTGCCAAGCATGGACAGCCTGCTTCAAATCATCCCATAGATTTTTCATGATATTCAAGTCAGGGGACTGTGAGGACCATTCCAGAACATTGTACTTCTCCCTCTGCATGAATGCCTTTGTAGATTTCGAACTGTGTTTTGGGTCATTGTCTTGTTGGAATATCTAACCCCTGCGTAACTTCAACTTTGTGACTGATTTTTGAACATTATCCTGAAGAATTTGTTGATATTGGGTTGAATTCGTCCAACCCTTGACTTTAACAAGGGCCCCAGTCCCTGAACTAGCCCTACAGCCCCAGAACATGATGGAACCTCCACCAAATTTGACAGCAGGTAGCAGGTGTTTTTCTTGGAATGCGGTGTTCTTCTTCCACCATGCAAAAAGCTTTTTGTTATGACCAAATAACTCAATTCTTGTCTCATCAGTCCAAAGCACTTTGTTCCAAAATGAATCTGACTTGTCTAAATGAGCATTTGCATACAACAAGCGACTCTGTGGCGTGAGTGCAGAAAGGGCTTCTTTCTCATCACCCTGCCATACAGATGTTCTTTGCGCAAATTGCACTGAATTGTAGAACGATGTACAGATACACCATCTGTAGCAAGATGTTCTAGCAGGTCTTTGGAGGTGATCTGTGGGTTGTCTGAAACAATACTCGCAATCCTGCGCATATGCCGCTCCTGTATTTTTCTTGGCCTACCAGACCTCCTGGGTTTAACAGCAACTATGCCTGTGGCCTTCCATTTCCAGATTACATTCCTTACAGTTGAAACTGACAGTTTAAACCTCTGACATATCTTTTTGTAGCTTTCCCCAAAACCATGATACTGAACAATCTTTGTTTTCAGATCTTTTGAGAGTTGCTTTGAGGATCCAATGCTGTCACTCTTCATTAGAAAGTCAAAGGGAAGCACAACTTGCAACTGACCACCTTAGATACCTTTTCTCATGATTGGACACACCTGTCTATGAAGTTCAGGGCGTAACGAGCTAATCCAACCAATTTGGTGTTGCAAGTAATCAGTTTTGAGCAGTTACATGCATTCAAATCACCAGCACCAAAATTACAAGGGGACCCACATTTTTGCACAGCCAGTTTTTCACATTTGATTTAATTTCATACAACTAAATACTGCTTCACTAAAAATCTTTGTTTGGAAAACACCCCAGTACTCAGATGTTCCTAGGAAATTAAAGACATGCCACTGTTAACTTTTTGTTGAAAGTAGAGTAAATTATTATGCAGGCTGAGAGGGGTTCCCAAACTTTTCATATGACTGTGTGTGTATATATATATATATATATATATATATATATATATATAATATACTCGTATATAAAATGCATTGTTTTATTGTATGTATAACTTCCTATGTAAAGTGCATTTTGGAAAGTATTTAAAATAAAAGAAACGTTTCATTTAGTGTGCAGAATAAAAACTATTTTGAAATTGAACTAATTTAGAATTAATATTAATTTTGTCAAAAGGTTAGTCACAGGTACTCCCTAATTGCAGTTTTTAATTCCAACCAATTCCACAATTTGTGTGCCATTCTTACTTTTATTACATCTCATTAGTTATCTAGCCTACAGATATTTCTTAGAAATTCATACATTTAATTTGTTCTTTGCCATGACTTTAAATGCTTACGTTTCTTTTGATATTTTACTTTTAATTGACTCTTTTCTGTGGATTTTGCTCCCCTTCAAATGGCAGCTGATCACAGGAAACTTTTGGCCATGAGCTTATTAAATATGGGTTTGGAGTGTGGCAGCTTTTAGATAATAAACAGATTCATATTAAAACTTGAATTTTTAAACATTAAAGTGGATCCTGCATTGCTACTGGGATAGGCTGCGGTCCAATGAGACTATGAATTAGATTAAGCAAGCTTCAGAATGTTTGTGAATGTGCGTAAATGGCAAAGAGAAGGAACATTTCTAGTACAAAAAAAGCGATATATGCAGTGGATTGAATGCATGTAATTGTTACATTTTCTACGTGCACAGTAGGTATACAGGAGAAATGATTATGATGGGTCAAATTATTAATGAGTCTTCAATGAAATTACACATTCTAAGCATTCCCTGAAGACAATTCCACTACTTTAGGAGTAGTGTCTGTTTCTCAAGATATGAGACTATGCAATGAACACAATAACTCAAAAAATGAATTACCTATTCATATGAAACTTTGGCTCAGTTATTACCAAGGTTTTAGGTACCTGTTGATTCTTAAGGAAATACTACAGGAGGGTTTGCACTACAGATTTACATTGACATCACAGCTTTATGTAGAGGAATTACATGCTGGGTGCATCTTTTTTCTGATTTTGTAACATTAAAATAATAGCGAGGGATGAGCAGGTCCCAATATTTATAAAATCAGAGTAGAACTGCCTTAGGTCTGAGTCAAGAGGCAAGCCTCACCTGAAATAGCCTAGTCCCAAACTAATTTTGCACAGGCACAAAATGAGGCTTAGTGTTTTAAAGCTAAGCAAGACTCAAAATTCTCAAAATTATTGCATACAAAAGAAAAGCAATGTTCTTTATATTTCCAAAAATAGATTACACAAAGAAAAGAACAAAAACATTCAATTACTGGAAAAGACAGGAGAAAAAAGTCATCAAAACAGTACATTACTGGCCATAGGTTTTGGAACACCTCAGTTTTTCTTCAGATTTAATCAGTGGAAATGTAATGAATGAAATAAATGGTAAAAAGCTAAGCAGTAAACTGCCAGAGGTTTAAATTTAAAGTTTAGGTTAGCAAAAACTGAAAAAAGAAATTTCAGAATATTACAAATGGGCCTTCTTCAGAGAACAACTAATGTGATACAACCTACAGATGTTCTGCAGCAATTGAAGTAAATTAAGCCATGCAAGTTGAAGCAAACAATTTGCACAGGTGTCCCAACTTTAGTTGATTACTTAAGAAACGATCAGTCTATCTTAAAGCAGAGCTGAAACAGACTGTGTTGCTACACACTCTGAAGTACTGCTTGAACAATTTTACACTGTACAAAGTTGTAAATTCTAGTGATAATGTCAAGAAAAAGGCAATTAACAAATGAAATAAGACAGAGCATTATTACCCTTAGACATTTAGGACTTTCAGAGAAATTGCAAAAAAATCCAAGTGTCAGTGAGGAAGAAACTCTGAAAGAGATCTGGCTGACCCAAAGTCAAAACCCAATCAGAAGACAAGTTTCTGAGAGTCACCAGCTTGCCTGATATTCGACTGACAGCACAACAGCTTCAAGCACAGCTTAACAGTGGTCAAGATAACAAGTTTAAGTTTCTTCTGTGAAAAGGAGACTTTGTGCTGCAAGTTAGACAGGGCAAGTGGCTGTAAGAAAGCCATTCCTTAAAGGACAAAATAGGACTTTGAAATATCAGCTGTGGACTACTGCAGACTGGAAGACAGTCTTATGGACCGATGAATCAAAATGTGAAATGTTCACATGGTGTTTGTATGCCGTTGATTTGCTGAAAGGATGGTTCCTCTGAGTGTGACACCATATGTCAAACATGGAGGAAGAAATGTGATCTGGGGTTCTTTTACTGGATGAGGAGTTCGTGACTTGCACTGAGTGTCTGGTATTCTGAATCAAAAATGTTACTGCAGCATTTATAAGGACCATGAAATATCTTCTGGTCTGTGTCTAGTAGTTCAGTGGTTCATCCTACAGTAAGACAACGACCCAATACATACCTCCAGGCTATTTCAAAAAGAAAAAAGAACAAAAAAGAAAAGAACAAGAAGGCACACTTCAAATCATGGACTGGCCAGCACAGTCTCCAGAAAGGTTCCCTGACTTCCCCATTGAGTTAGTTTGGGATGAACTGGACAGAAGGGTGAGAGGAAAGCAACCTACAAGTGCAACACTTTTGTGGGATCTTCTGTGACAGTGTTGGTAAGATGTTTCCAACCAATATTTGATTTCCCTTATAGAAAGAATGTCACATGTGTGTTTGGCTGTTATATCAGCAAAAGGTGGCTACTTTGATGACTCAAATATCTGAATAAAATATTGGACACTGTCAGGGATGCCAGGGGCAACGACCCGGCCGGGACGCCATGAGGGACCGGATGTGGGTCTACGCCCACCCTGGATCACGTGGGGGCCGCCTTCCTGGTCGCTCTGGGGGCCACGGGTTGAGGGCATGGAAGCCCTACCCTGTAGGGGCCCCTGGTCACCGCCAGGAGGCGCCCCAATGCCTTGGGGACCTGTTACCCCAGCACTTCCGCCACACCAGGAAGTGCTGGGGGGAAGATTTAGGACGGCACCCGGAGAGCAGCCGGGAGGACAGCCAGCACTTCCGCCATGCTGGGGCGTGGCCAGAGGAGGAATGCCGGGAACACCTGGTGCTCATCCGGGAACCATATAAAAGGGGCCGTCTCCATTCATTCAGGGCTGGAGTCGGGAGGAGGAAGGACGAAGCACAGAGGAGGTGTGGAGGCGGCCCGAAGAAAGGCATTTGTGGCCAGGACTTTGGATTTGGGGTATTGTGCACTGAACTGGGTCTTAGTGACCATTATTTGGGTCTGTGTGACCATTGCAAATAATTGTAAATATTGTAAATAAACGTGTGGTGGGTGAAAAACAACATGTCCGCCTGTCTGTGTCCGGGTTGGCTCCACAACACCTAATAATTCCTTGACTTATTTTTGGTTTGCCATTATTTTGTTGTATGCCTTGATTTTATGAAACATTAAGACATTAATCTGAGTACAATGACTATCAGCAGGAGCATAAAGGGCAAGGACAGACCTACACAGGTGATGTAGAAGTAGAGCATCTCTTGAGGTTCCACCCACACAATATGAGGGACTAGCAAAATAACCGCGCTTCACAGCGGAGAAGTCGTTTGTTAAAGAAATTATGAAAAAGAAAAGGAAACATTTTAAAAATAACGTAACATGATTGTCAAAGTAATTTTGCCACTGTTATGAGTGTTGCTGTCATCAAGGATTTGATTCTCATTATTTCTTTCAATCAGGTTCGTATTTGGAGGATGTGTTGTGTTCAAGTTACATTCCGTGTTTGTCAACCGCTGTAAAGATAACAGGTTTCATTCATCGAAGTGTTCACTACCCAAATCGCCATGCGAGTATTTTGCGGCAGCGTCTCTATTAAGTTGTGGATTTGCCTGCGAGTATTTAGTGACAGTGTGTCTATTAACTTGTGGATTTTTCTGTGAGTATTTGGCGGCAGCGTCACAAAGTTGTTTTTGTCTAGCTGCATCAGAAAATGTACTGCGACGTCTGACACACCTCCTTTTTAGTGTTTGTTCACAGCTTGGATTGCTGCTGTCATAATCGGTTTGAGTCTACACACACACACAAATATATATATGTATGTGTGTGTATGCATGTATGTGTGTATATATAATGTAGATAGGTGTGTGTGTGTGTGTATATATATATATATATATATATATATATATATATATATATATATATATATATATATATATATA
>JANRMT010062819.1:51961892-51984749 GCA_026402145.1 Polypterus bichir lapradei | reverse complement strand
GGATTGTATGTAAATACAATTAATCCGTTCCAGACCATACGAACTGTGTGTAAATATATATATATATATTTGCTAAAAACACTTTTTTTAATGAGTTTTAAGCACAGGGGAAAAAAAATTAACATTTGAAAAATCCGTAATTTAATAAACCACCAAGAAAAGTAACATTGCAACAATGCATGCTACGAACCGATCGCTGTAAACAGAAGTGAAGTGGAGGTTAAAATCCAATAGAAAAAAAGTCTTCATTAAATACGAGGTTAAAACAATGGTCGAATCTGTCTCTTTAAAAACAAGCCCGGTGCATTTTTTAACTGCCTTCTCGGCCTTATGCTGCCAGCCCTCTCTCTCTTGCACGTGCACGTGTGTGTGTGTGTCTCTCTCGCACGCGTGTGTGTGTCTCTCTCGCACGCGTGTGTGTGTCTCTCTCTCACGTGTGTCTTTGTGTCTCTCTCTCTCTCTCTCTTGCTCGCTGCACAGGGAGAGACTGAACACGTGCGGAAATCATCGGTGCACACAAACCATAAAGGAAACTGGCTTGTTCTTATACCGAGTGTGTGGTCGTGAACAGATGCAAAAGTTTGGCGAACTTTTTGGTCGTTGCCCGATTTGTACGTGTTCAGAGACGTTCGTGAACCGAGGTTCCACTGTACTGTACACTCCAGCTTTCTGTCGGGTTGGCTGGGGCAGCGGTGACCTGACTCGAATATAAGCCGAGGGTGACTTTTTCAGCACATTTTGGGTGCTGAAAAACTCGGCTTATATTCGAGTATATACGGTATTTATTCAACAATGTTTTAGCAAAGAATACATACATTTTGCCTGTTGTAAGCATACCATTGGATGTCTTGATGTGGAAATTATGTGACACGAGTAACATTTATTCATTGACTTTTTTATATTGTTTCCTTGATTTGTCTTACATTGGTTACCATTGAGTCCCATTCTGTTTAATGATATATCTATTTTCCATTAAAAATATGAGGTTTTTTTTTTCCTTGACCATTACTACAATCTACATGGGGTGGAGTATTGCTTTATGTGGCTCAGTGTAAGGTCAGTTCTGGCTAGGGAAGGAAAAACCCAGGCTGGCCATTTCAGTCTTTTTTAAGGCTTCACACCTTTTCACCATATCTGGGTCTCCAATTCATTACAGAACTGATCTTACCATAAGAGTTAAGTGAGAGAAAGACACTGCAGGTCCCTTAGCCCCGATAACCCACCAAAAGGCTGTCTGGTAAAGAAGAGGTCAGATCAAGACAGGACAGGACAACCAACACTTTGTAACAGTAGAGACAACAAGTTTTCAAGGTGAGAAGTGGAAGTGGTACGAGAGTATACCTTTTTTCATACTGATCCAATCTTATGTACAAGATAGACAGTGCTTAGATGAATTAACTATATATCAACCATCACCCAGCACTTTATTGCTGAGTAAATACAGACATTTGAGTCATAATCATCCTTGTTGATCAGTTTATCTGCATTATTAATTATGCCACATGATTTGGCTAAACACATTAGTTATCTCGCTAAGTAATTATTTTCAGTGATCCAGTTTAATTTCCCTTTAAACCTGAAATTAAGTTGCATAATTGTGTTGTTTATGAAACTGCAGTGGGTTCTGGACAAACTAGTGATTCTCTGTTTCTCCAAATTTGTAACAGGAAGATCTACAGCTTTCAAGCACAGCTATAGATAAGAGAGATCTCTAAATAATTTAAAACTAGTTTTAATTTGGGCAAGATTCCATTTTGTTTGAAAAGTTTAAACAGTAAATAAATTGTGTAATCTTCCCAGTAAACTCCATGCAGTACCTGAGTGCAATCTGACTACCTTGTAGATGAACATCTTACTGTGATGCTATGATGGGGGCATTGCCTAACATAGAACAGGGAGTGCCAGAATCTGTTTATTTAGTTGAAATGTAAAACAAGTGGACAATCAATGGGGAAGCACAAAGTATCACAGCTAAATAGAGCAGAAAATACATTTTCCTCTTGTCCGTCCACTAAACCAACCACAGTTTAAAGTTTTGCTTTCAGGACATTGTCAATACTTTCAATGTGTGTCAGCTCCTGATGGTCCCTGACTTCCCACACATCTGCTTCCTAGTGCCAGTATGAGACTTTCCTTTAGATGGCAGATCAGAATTTTGACCTCTGAAACTATGGGGTTCACCTTTTTCCCCCAAAGTGTCCAGCATATTTCACACATTTTTCAAATAATGAGAATTGGATAGTACTTTAGGTTCTTTAAAATGTACAAAACACAAATGTGGGATAGTAAAGAATACAGCAGAGTGTTGCCACGTTTTCCATTTTAAAGACAAGAATGTCTTTCCTGTACAATCCGTTGGAATGTGGAAGCAATGCACTGTATTGTTATTTGCAAAACAACTGTCAACGTTCCTTCCAACAGATGATATACTATACACTTTAGTAATGCTGCACAGATTCCTACAGCAAATGCTCCATCCAATTTTATACCAAATGTCTGGGTTGATTTTGGTTTTCTAAGAAGTATGCAATTTCCAAGTTTTGTTATTAAATCATAAACTAGTATTATCTTTAAAACTCCATAGCTGACAAAGTACTGTGCTGATTTAACATGAAATTAGAATTCTCCACATGCAGAAAGCGAAATCATTGAAGAGAAAATGTAGTAGGAAGAAATGTCAGTTGATATAACCCTGAGAGTAAAAAATTCAGGCAATGTCCTTAGAAGAAAATACAAGGCGATTCAAAGAGGAGATGTCTAATTATTGTGAAAAATAACTTTATTGACTAATGGATTTGTAAATACAGATTTGTACATATTCAGATTATCTTACAGGAAACACTGTAATCTAAATTATTGGTTGACAGCTGTAGTTCCAACATACGGGCTCATCTTACAAGGACTCCTTTGGCACTAACTGTGTGTTGATTTGTGTTTCTAGTCTAACTATTGTGGAGGACTGCCGGCTTCCCATGCCGGTCCTCACCCCCAGGCCGCCAGGAGGAGCTCTCCCGACAGCAGGATCGTGCCCCGAGGTCCAGCAGGGACTTATGGACTTTTTAGTGTTTATACACAGCCCTGCTGGATACCTTGGGGACCACCAGGAGTCGCTGTGGGGGGGCTTATAGGCTCTGTGATGCCGTATGACCCGGGAGTAAATCACGGTCACGTGACAGGAAGAAATTTCGTGCTCCCGGGTTGAAGTGGTGGATTGATTGCCCTGACCCGGAAGGAATAAGGACTGCTGGGACAGGAACACCTCCGGGTCAGGGGCTATAAAAGGACGATGCCTCAGGCACTGAGCTGAGCTGGGAGGTAGAGGAGCAAGTGTCTGGGCGAGGAGGAGAGTTTGTTAGTAGTGAATTGTTTAAAGAGTTTATTGTATGAGTAGTGTGGAGGGTGCTTGGTGCACTGTGGAAAAAAATAAAAGGTCTTGGACTTTTACCTGCTGTTTGGAGTCATCCCTAAGGGTTCAAAGGAGCACTAGCGCCCCCTACTGCCACACTATGTAGGACCAATTTCCACAATTAAACATACAGTATACTTAAATGAGATGAATTATGTCTTTCTTTTATCAAGTGTAGCAATTTTCATTTCAATCACCCAGAAATTCCATAGTTGAAACTGAAATTGATAATTGATATATATGAAGTTAACAAAATTAAAGTTTTTAGATAAAGTATGTTTTTCAGGTAAGAAGTTTCAAGATTAAGTAGTGCTACTCACTTCTCACACTTATCATGGTGCTGAAGAGTGGCAATGAACGTTGATTAGCACATGAGAGATTAGATTTTTTTCTAAGAATTAGCAGAGTATTGTAGAACATTATATCATGAATTCTTGGAGGACCACTGAACTGCAGGTTTTTATTCAAACCAATTTCACAATCAGTGTAATAGTCACCCTTTTTAATTATTGATCTCATTGTTAGCTGTGCTTTTTTATTCTCTTATTCTAAGAAATTCTGAAATATTTGTATTTTGCCATACTTTTAAATGCTTGCATTTCCTTTTCAATTCACACTTTCCTATAGAATTTACTCCCTTAATTGTGTCCAAATGCTGACAATACTTAATGATTAAGGGGAACGATTACTTCAGTGTCATATTTATTTGTTAGTTCATTTCTAAGAAACGTTTCTTAATAAGCATGCCAGTGAACATGGTAGTAAGTTTTTTCCACCCTTTCTGCAATAAATGTCGTTTACACCTGTATCAGCACTGTTTGTTGCTAATAATCACTACTTGAATAAAATGATGGGAGAAAACTTTATAGAAAAGGGTCTATTAAAAAGAAAGCATGGAAAGAAATGTATTCATTTAAAGCTTTTACAAAGAATACAAATATTTGTGAAGTTCTTACAAACATTTTATTCAAAACCAGTCATGGCACACTGCACGATAACGTGCAGTGAATACACTTGACTTGAGCATTCCTAGTTTTCATTCTCTTTCTCTGTACTTTCAGCATTTGTTTGCTCAGAAGTTGATGCGCTTGCTGCTTCCTGAGCAGCTCTTTTCTCCACCCTAGCGGCCCACTGCTTCTCTTCTATCATCTGCATGTTTTCGCATTAAAACTGACTAAGTTAGTTTTTGTGTTGCAATTACTTTTTCTTAATTTTTCACATAAGCGCCACAATCTGCCTCAAGAATGATTAAAGATATGAAGAGGTAGGGGAAGTGACTGTGAAGGTGGTAGGGAATGAGAACGACGCACCTACGCATGCACCGCACGGCGACCCTGCTGCGCGCTGCCGAATGTTGATTTTACAATAAAATAAAAATAAAAAGAGTAATAAAAATCATCTCCCCGAAAGCAGATAGTAGACGTCATGTAGTATATGTGTACCAAATTTCAGGTCAATAGGTGAAACGGTTTGCGAGCTACAGGTGATTTAAAATCCTGGACAGACAAACGAACGGTCACGGTAACGTATTATACAAGAAGATAACTAAACAATGAGTTCAACTAAAATAGAGAATGAAGCACTAATTGTAAAACTGGTTGGAACAGAAATCGGCAGCCATTGGGGTCTCCCTGACCTGAACTTGACGTGACTTGAATGGTTAGCCATGGAGCAGAAACAGCCCACCCTTCACGTATAACATATTACTTAAATAACCAGGGTGTAGTAGCTCAGTATACAGCAGGACATAAAAAACGTAATTTCCATTCTAACAAAGCATGTATTTAAGGCAGAGGGTTTGATTCTGTAAGTGTGTAAGTACTCTGTGATCTTCTGTAGTGCCACTTAGCAGGCCATATTGGGTTTAAAAACAGACTTCTAAACAGTTGGATAGATCCACAGATGTTTTTGTAGTCATCTATCTAAAATTATCATTAATGAGAAAAATTAAAAGGAAAAAGCTCTTGAATTTAGCAAGTGACTAAACTGGTAAACTTGCCAACAACTCACTTACTGTAGGCTTCTCATCAAAAAGATAATTACAGTACACATTTAAATAGCTGTTTTGCCTCTATAAATAATTATTTTAAGGTTTGTATAATGCCATTTCATTTGAACAAGATTAAGAAGATAACTTTGCCTTAAAATTAGTCTGTGGTAAATTGTGGAGCAGTAATATGAAAGACAAAAATAAGCATTTTTGAGATCACATTGGTGTTATTTTAAAATTATGTTACATATAAAGGGTAAAAGGTCTGAAACATACCTCTCTCAGCTTGTATTCCTCAGATGCTTATCCTTTCTCTTTTCCTGCTCCCAAAGCTTCCTAAGATTCTTTCTCATCCCACCAGCCCAGTCCGTGCCCAGTTTAGCTCCTGGTGTTCCAGACAAATAATAAGATTGATATGGCAAATTAGTTCTTCTGAAGGTGCTCTGTCATTAGGCAGGTTCCAGTCTTCAAAATTGCTAACCTTCTCTATTTTTCATGCATTTCTTCAGTTATTCTGCTCATTTCTCCGTCATCTAGTGCAACATCACCACTCTAGTACTTCCTTTAACGTTTCCCATTCCTGTTTATAAGGCCTCTTCAAAGAGAATCTCCATGAAAAATGTCCATCCACCAATTTCTGTATTTTCTTTTTAATTCAGGGATTGTCATTGACAAAGCCAGTTTTGCCAAGGAGCAGCTTCTGTTTGTGTCAGACTTGTGAAGTACTGTATTTTGTTATTCTTCTTTGCTGGTGTACTACTTTCATTATCTGACTTCCAAGATGATGGGCCAGAATGTCTGTCTATGCTTATCTGGAAATATTTTAGTAAATGCTTCTGTAGAATTAACAAAGGACTTAGCTGTGCATTTCATTTTAGACAATATAATGCATGTTTATGTTTCATTAATCTCTGTTGTTCACTTCCAAAACTGAACTTCTTCCTGATATTGCAGTCCCCAGTCTAGTTATTGTAGCAGGTGGTGTTCAAGAACAACAAAGGCAGGGCAACATCAAACTCTTTTGTATTTCAAATTAAAGGATGTGATGAAAGGAAATCTAGGCTTGCATGGTTTACAGTGCACATCTTCAATTAGTGCACCCCAACAGATCCTCTGTACTAAGGTGGCAACACCTAGTCAAGGAAAACCGCTCCGACAGTACATTATATTATGTTTTGTTTTTGCATAATAAAATGAAATCTACAGAAGAATGTACTTTAGCTAATAGGTTTGTGTGCTTAAGACTGTCTAAAGAACAAATTAAGCAAGTGACTGACTGAGTTTTTTAAATATGTTATTTTTTCATGTATTCTGCTTTTAAAAAGAGGGAAATTTTTATATTCCATTATGCCTGGCTGTTTTAATTTGATTGCATAAACAAAATGAACACATTCACACATCCATATGAGTTTCTTCAAGCAATTCTGTTTAGTCCACTTAAAAATGCCCACATTTGTTAGAAATGTTCAATTGTCCCTAACTGATTGAATATGGGTGTTTGTGAGGGTGTACTGTTTTTGACTGGCAACTCTAGGATTCATTCCTGCCTTGCAACTAGTTCCTGTAAGATATATTTTTTCAAGAATGCCATTGATTTAGATTTTTGGTTCCCTCTTCTCTATTTTCAACTGAACATATTCTTGGTGATGTTAGAATTTTAATTAATTGTATTAATATCTTGCACGGTGGCACAGTGGGAGGGCTGCTGCCTCACGGTAAGGACACTTGGGTTTGCTTCCCGGGTCCTCCCTGCGTGGAGTTTGCATGTTCTCCCCGTGTCTGCGTGGGTTTCCTCCGGGTGCTCTGGTTTCCTCCCACAGTCCAAAGACATGCAGGTTAGGCGCATTGGCAATCCTAAATTGTCTTTAGTGTGTGTGTGTGTGTGTGTGTGTGTGTGTGTGTGGCCTGCGGTGGGCTGGCACCCTGCCCGGGGTTTGTTTCCTGCCTTGCACCCTGGGATTGGCTCCAGCAGACCCCTATGACCCTGTAGTTAGGATACAGCGTGTTGTGTAATGAATGGATGGATATTAATATCTTTATTATTGCTGATATACCCTGTTTATCCATGTAATTGTCCCAAGTTTTTTACTGATGCTGCATACATTTGAGCCTTTACTAAGTGAAGAGTATCAAGATACCGAAATAAACTGAACTGAACTTCATATTAATGTTGAGATTGTCATGATTTTTTACACGTATCGTGACTAACGACTTTGATTCCTTTTGTTTATTTTGCTGTAGTTTGTTGATTATTCTATGGTAATGATAACTTTTGTTTATTGATATTTTGTTTTTTATATTGTGTTTTAGGTGTTGAGCTTATTATATATTTGTTAAGAATGTAAATTTAGTTTGTCATTTGTCTTGTTACTTTTCTGTGTTGTATATATCGAGTCGAAAACACTAAATAAAGACACTCTCTTCTTTTTGCTGAGGCATTAGCTCCTGGCCATGTTGTTTTGTTCACATTTCTTGGACTTTTGTGAGCCCAGTGATCTCACACGATTGCTTCCTGCTTTAGGACTGATGCTGTTGCTCCTGACTTCTGAACTGTATTTGAAGTAGGTTTGGAAATGTTATATTATGTTATTTCATTCATGAAAAACTGCAGCCATGTGTATAAAATAAGATCAGATACAAAAAGTTTCATCTGAGTATGTGTTCCCCTGTAAACCTATAGGGGTGTTCACCATTTTCAACATATTGGCTCATTTAAATACTGCACTTACTTGGATCATTTTATATAAATTGTTTGGATTTTATAAATATTAAAAACTTATTTTATTCCCAAAATGTTGATTTTTATAAGAAACCTAAATGGAAAAAATATTAATTATCCAGGCTAATAATTTGTGCAATGCTTTTGCAAAAAGAAAAAAGTTAAATGCTAGTGAATGTAACAGACCTACCTTTAAACCATGTACAGGGTGGTCCAGATCTAATAATGCAAATCCAGATCGTCTGGATGACTTTGATTTATGCGGGGACGATTCCAGTTCGGCGCAAAGATGATTCTTCATGTCGTCAGTTCGCACACTTCTCGATGGTCTGGGATTTTTGGGTGATTTTCTATGTAATAAACTTAAGTTATAGCGCAATGAAAATTGCATAATTAGATCTGGACCGCCCTATAGGTTTATTATATCTTTCTTACCAGTTTATTTATTTATTTCTGGTGCAATTAGGGATTTTCTTTTAAATAGATAGATAGATAGATAGAGGGGAGTATCTGGCATTTTACACAAGCTCAATAAATAAATAAATACATATATTCTTTACATACTCTAACAAACAAATACAATAATTAAAAAGAAAGAAAACTTCTGATTTGGCAGGCACAGTCATAGTGAGGCATTATGAAGGTCTATGGCTTTTTGGTATAAAGGAGCTACATGTAGTGTATTTCTAGTGAGTGTTTTGTTGGCTGAAAGTCCTCAGTCATTGTGTTAGAGAGAGGATGTGCAGCATTGTTCACAATGGCACTCAGTTTTGTTTTAATTCTTTCCTTTGCTACTACCTTCAGAAGGTCCAGATTGCATCCTATAACTGAGCTTCCCCTTATAATTAGTTTGTTGATTTTGTGGGCTTCTCTTGAAGTGATGTTATGAGCCCAGCATGCCACAGCGTAGCAAATCACACTGGCCATCGCTTAGTTGTTGAAGATATGAAAGATGTCACCACCTACATTAAATGAATTCAGTCTTAATAAAAAAAACAGATTGTACTCTGCCCCTTCTTATATAATTTCTGTGTGTTGCAAGACCAGTCTAGCTTGTCATTGATGTGGACCCCTAATTACCTGTAGCAGTGCATCACTTGTACATCCAATCCCTGAATAGTGACTAGGTGTAGAGGTTCTTTCTTGTGGCAAAATTCATTTGAGTTCCTTGGTTTTGCTGATGCTCAGTAGCAGACAATTGTCTTTTCACCAAAAAATAAATTTCTCCCTCTGATTCCAATACTTTTTCTCATCCGTCTTGTGCAGGGGAATAAAAAAGGAGATAGGGCTGTTCCTTGTGTTGCTCACATCCATATTAGATACACAGTCCTTGAGTCCCACAAACTGCGGTTTGCCCAACAGATTGGCCATTATCCAGGACCCCATAGGCTCATCCACCTTCATAACTTTGAGCTTCCACCTGAACAGAGATGGCTGAATGGTACCTACGGCCATGGAGAAATCAAAAAATATTATCACCCCACTGCTACTGGCATTGTCCAGAAGGGAATAAGATGGAAATCCAAAAGTTTTATTCTCAAAGACTGATCACCTTCTAAACCCAATTCATTAAATGCAGAGTCTCCTGGAAACATAAAGCGAAACCTATGAAGCTTTTGACATATTTTTTTTAACACAAGATAAAGGATTTTAGAAATAACAATACACCCATCCAAAATGAATCCTGTTGAGCCACAGCATGCTCTTTTTAATGTCCTTGACCCAGTCCCAACAGGATTTTACAAAGAAATCTTGGGATGTGTTAATTGATGGTGTACTTGACATATTAAGCTTGTCGTTAGATACAGGGTTCTTCTCAGGTTGTCTAAAAACAGTAGTAGTTAAACCACTGCTTAACAAAAATAATCTCATCTCTTTAGACCTTTAGACCTATTTCTAACCATCATTTTCTAAGTAAAATTCCAGAAAAAGTAGTTTTTAAGCAATGAAAATACTATTTAAATAAAAATTCTATTCTTGATAAGTTTCAATATGGTTTTAGAACAAGTCATAGTACAGAAACTGTACTGGTTCAGGTAATAAATGACTAAAGACAATGTGTCTGTTCTTGTTCAACTAGACATCTGACATTATTTGCCACAGTGTTCTAATCAATTGCCTTAGTCAATGGGTGGATCTCTTGGGCAGTGTTTTAAATTGGTTTCCATCTTATTTAACACGTACAAAATTCTCTGTTGTGGTTATCGTAGTTCAGAGATCCATGATATTGCATATGGTGTTCCCCAAAGATCTATTCTGAGCCTGCTGTTATTTTAATCTATATGCTCCTATTAGGGTGAACTATCACAGCTATGCAGATAAAAAAACAGCTTGATTTATCTGTAGCTCCTGACGATCCTTTCTCTCTGTGCTCTCTGGCCCAATGACAGAGGTTTGAGGTCAGATCTGGCCAAGGGTGCCACAGGTTTTTATTAGTGGGACTTAGACAAGAATCATGAAGCAAATTTCAGATAATAGAAAACTCTAAATAAAAATGAAAAATGTTGTGCTTGAAATAAACATAAAATAGTAGTTCTGCAAAATTAACATCAAAAAGAGGTTGAATATGTGGTTGAATAGATTAATATGTGAAATAAATGTCAAAATCATTTAAAAAATAAATAAACATTTTGACAAGAACATGCAATTCAGCCCAACCAACAATCCTATCCATTTAATTTCTCCAAAATAACACAAAGTCAAGTTTTAAAGGCCCATAAAGTCCTTCTGTCTCTATCATACTACCTGGTAAATTACTCCAAGTGTTTGTTTGTTTCTAATGTTTGTGTAAAATTTACCGTTAATAACTTTCTATCCATTTCCATATGTTCTTGTTGAACTCATTTTAAAGTAACAGCCTGAATCCACTGTGCTAATTCTCTTTATAATTTTAAAAGTCTAATTCATGTCATCTCTTAATCTCCTTTTATTGAATTGAAAAAGTTCAGCTCCTTCACCCTGTCCTCATACCTTGCAGTTCTAAAATCAGCCTTATCACTTTTCTCTGGACATGTTCTAATGTTGCTATGTATCTCTATAGCCTGAAGACCAAAAACTGTACACAACCACTGCAAAGATTAAAGAGGTAATAGACATATAGTTCACATACTAATTATTCTAGCAGGGCAAACCAAGATAAAACAATAAAGTTTTGATTTTGCTAATAGAGCAATATAGAAACATGAGAGATGTCTCAATGGTTTATGTCAATCTAGGGACCCTTCTGCAGAAGAGGGTGTAATCAGCATTGTTTTAACTCAGTCCACATAACGTAGTAAGTGCTATTTCACTTTGGCAGATTTTTCATGCTTCAGTAGCAGCTCACTTGGTCTTCTTTTGCCTACATAATTGCCTGTAAAAGGAAAAAATGCATAACTTAAGTTTTTTTCCTTCATTTTTAAAGCATTCTATTACTCAGAGCCGGCCTTAGGGCGAATCGAACGAAGCAGCTGCTTCGGGCCCACAGCTGGAGGGGGCCCACTGCACCCAAGGTTTTTTTTTTTTTTTTCCTGTGATGCGACGCTGCTGCGGAGGGCCCAATGGAGCAACAGACTCCTTCACTCCAACCTCTATTACTAATTTTTTTATATATATAATTCACGGGCAACATATTCCATCACCTAATTACTCCACGTGGACATCTCCACTCGGCACTCCAATCTTCATTACGCTTCACTCAGGCCCGCGCGCCTGTTGCCGCCTCCACAGCTCATCTGTGTCTCTGTCCTCAGCAGGCGGCCACTTACGCTTCAGTCAGGGCCGCTCCGCCGCACTGCGTTCTCGACAGAGCATAAAAGGGGCCCTTCTCTTAGTAAAGCCATCACTTTCCTTCATATCAATATATTTCCATTTTGTTAGAAAGAACATCTTGTAGATAGTAGCTAGGCCTTGCCGAATTTCCACAGTTTGAAATTATTGTATTCCAAATGTTCCAAGTGTGTTACGGTTACGGTTGTCAGTGTCAAATGGAAATCGTCAAAAAGTGGTGGTTGTAGATGCCGGGAAAGCTCATTTCTGCAGCTCAGAATGCAGGAAATCGCTCTGCCCCGAACCCCCTAGCTGCGGGGCCCTTGGTATCAGTTTGCTTCGGGCCCGAAATTGTCTAGGGCCGGCTCTGTAACACTGTGCCAGGGAAGCATTGTGGCATAGTGGGCAACACTACCACTTCAAGGTCCATCATCCTAAATTCATATCTTATGTACTGATGTTGTCAATTTGGATTTTGCACGTTCTCCCCTTCTGCGTTTGAGTTTTCCTCCAGGTACCCTGTTTTTCTGCCATATCCTGAAAGACATGTAGGTTAAGTTGATTGGCCCCTGTGTGAATGTGGTTATGTGCGTGAGTGGGCCCTGCCCAGATTTCTTTTCCTGTCATTGTCTCCATGGTGCTCTGATAGTCTGTGGACTCTTCGACTGGATGACTGGACGGTGGTGTGAGGACATTGTGTTATATTATTATTACATGTAAATGTAGTATGTGATCAATTTTATGTATGTGTTCGTTTAGTTTTGGGATTTATACGTGGAAATTTCATTTCTGGCTTTAATATTGTGAACTTGAACCCGGACACAGGCAGACGGACAACATAGTTTCACCACACACTGTTTATTTTACACTATATACAGTATATCGTGCACTCACAACCCCAGTGCCTCTTGCACCGATTCCCCCAATGTCCAGGGCTCACAGTCCTTTATGCCTTCCTGGCCGCCTCCCGTCCTCTCTCTCCAGCTCAGTCCGCTACCTCCCGACTTCCACTTCTTGACTGGAGAGAGGCGGGCCCCTTTTATGGGAACCCGGATGGGCTCCAGCTGCTTCCCGGCACTTAGTGTTGGCCACACCCCTGTGTGGCGGAAGTGCCGGCTGCGCACCCGGAAGCCGTCCGTGTGTCCCTTGTCGTCTTCCCCCCAGCACTTCCTGGTGTGGCGGAAGTGCCGGGCTCCTGGGATAATTAGGCACTGGGGCGCCGCCTGGCGGTGGCCACGGGTCCCTACAGGGCTGGGCTTCCAAGCCCTGTACCCGAGGCCCCCTGCATAACCAGGACGGACGCCCCCACTCGGTCTGGAGGAGGCACACGCCCTCCTCCGGTCCTCCAAGGCGTCCCGACCGGGCTCCAGCCCCGGCCGAGGACCATACGGGATAAACCGGCATCGGGGCGCCGCCTGGCGGTGACCACGGGCCCCTACAGGGTAGGGCTTCCATGCCCTCGACCCGTGGTCCCCAACAGAACCAGGACGGACGCCCCCTCACGGTCTGGAGGAGGCACAAGCCCTCCTCACGTCCTCCTGGGCATCCTGGCCGGGCTCCAGCCCCGGCCGGGGACCACAATATTTACTTTAGTTTTGTTTTAATGATGTTGATTTTTATTACCATCTATTTTTTTTTTTTTAATTCTATTCAATTGTATTTTGTGATTTTATGACCTTCATCACATTCCTGTTCTTCTTCCTATAGGACTTAGCCCAGTAACATCACCGGTACTTCCAGTATAAATTTGGCAGTGTAAGGCATGTTCAGTATCCTTTGGGTGGATATTCCAAGCAGATTCTTTTTCAAATAGGCCCTAGTGTTAGGTTGTGTCTTGGTTTTGACTTCTGCTGTGTTTCCTAAGCTTCAATTTTGCCTTGCCCTTTCCTGGTGCTTGCCTCTTTAGTCTCACTGACCGTGAGCCTTACTTGTTTCTGATCACATCTTTGGGTTCTTGAGTTATTTCTTGGTTGTGCTTTAGCTCTCTTTGAACCTTGGGGACACTCTTAATTGTGTCACAACAGTAGCAGCATGGTGGCACAGTAGTTAGTATTGCTGTATTGCCATTTCCAGATTCTCAGGGGGCAAATCCCAGTTTGAGCTCCAAATTAGAGTAAACTGCTGGATTGTGTCTGAACTACCACAAGAGGTTAACCCAGAAGTTTATTCCTGCTCCTCAGATATACTCATGGCATCTGTCTTTACTTTCATTCAGTTTATCAAAGGTAAATGGCTGAAGTTAATTGAACACCTGGTTAATTCAGCAGTTTAGTTTGCATCGAGTCTCATGAGGATTAATGTCATATATCCTGGCGCAAGTCACTAATTTGGCTTTTTTTAATTATTTGTGTTTACAGTAATAACCTTTACTCTTCACATTAAATTTGTATACTAGTAGAAAAGTAATTTAAATGGCTCTTCAACAAAATTATTAGTAATTTTCAATTTCCTGTGGCGAACATTTTAATTAATCAAGGATTTTAAAAACACATCAATTAGCATGTGAATGAAAATAATTAGCAGTTCCTTTTGAAATGTTTCCTCTAGCTGTACAGTGTAATAAAGTTTGCAATATGAGACAGAAGGTGAATGTTTTGGCACCGTTACGAGGAAGGATTTTTCAGGATGATAAAAACACATGGTGCCTAATACAGCTGTGTCTGCTTCATGAGCTTTTAGTGTGTGAAATCGCAGAGTGAGACATTTACTTTGTAAAGTAGCTTTTCTTCAAATGTATGATGGCAGATTAAAGGGATCTGGATCGCTTCAACAACAGAGCAGATTAAATAAGTGGCGGAAAGGAATGCATGAAGGTCACCATAATAGAACATAGCGGGTCTAAGCAAATTTGCAAAAAATGCAGCAGTATGGTTGAATTCTAAAAACTGGAAGTGTGTAGTGAATAGCAGCACAGATGCTATGTATTCAGAAGAAAATAAACATGCTGCAAAATGAATAGAATTTTAAATTGTGCCCCTTTCAATTCCTTTTGGCCTGGATGGTAGCATAGTGATTAGTGCTGCTGCCTCATGGACCCAGCTTTCTGTGTGTGAGAGTTTTTCTCTAGGCATTTTGTTTTTTTCCCTTTTTTCCCACCATCCCAAAGACATAAGTGTTAGATTATTTAGCGATTATAAATTGGAAATGAGTGAGTGTGTCCTGTAATGTACTGGTGACTTGTCCAGAGTTGCTTCTTGCCTTGCACCCAATACTACCAGGATAGGCTATGGACCTCCATGACTCTGAATTGGATGAGGCAGATTTGTTATGTCCTGATTCCTTTTGTCCTTCCTTACATTACATATTAGTACCACATGTGTCTACTGTGGTGGAAGTGGAGCTTTGTTGTATGAAGTAAAGGTGGACTCACCCACTGTATAATGACTCATTAGTTACACTGTAAGTACAAACTGACAGTGTACAATTGTAATCATTAACAACAGACATTCTTGATAATTACTCCAAAAGTACTTAAGGATCATGGGCAGTCGTGGTTATCACAGACCTCTGGGCAACACATTCTGAAAAATGACTAGGCCAATACACATATATACTACTATAATCTGTTATATAAGAATGTAAGTATAGCAACGAACATAAGACGTTTGGAAAATGAGAGGAAACCATTCAGTCCAACAACAACAACATTTATTTATACAGCACATTTTCATACAAATTATGCAGCTCAAAGTGCTTTACATGATGAAGAAAGAGAAAAAAGACAAAATAAATAAATTAAAATTATTTAACACTAATTAACATAGAATAAAAGTAAGGTCCGATGGCCAGGGAAGACAGAAAATACAAAACAAAACTCCGGACAGCTGGAGAAAAAAAAAATAAAATCTGCAGGGGTTCCAAGGCCATGAGACCACCAGCCCCCTCTAGGCATTCTATCTAACATAAAGGACTTCAATCAGTCCTCATGGCATTCAAAGTTCACATGGAAGAAGTTGATGATGACGGTCATGTGGACTTCTGGCCTTTAATCCATCATTGAAGGGACATCACGGTGCTTTGATCAGGTGGTGGTGGCACAGATCACCACCACAGAAAACCAAAAAAAGAACAGAAGAGAAAGTAGGGGTTAGTACGGATTTCGGAGCCACCATAAATAATTATGATAATTGATTGAATATACAGAGCATCAGGATTTAATTAAAATTAAGTTATGAGAAAGCCATGTTAAAGTAATGTGTTTTTAGCAGTCTTTTAAAGTGCTCCACTGTATTAGCCTGGTGAACTCCTATTGGCAAGCTATTCCAGATTTTAGGTGCATAAGAGCAGAAGGCCGCCTCACCACTTCTTTTAAGTTTAGCTTTTGGAATTCTAAGTAGACACGCATTTGAAGATCTAAGGTTACTTTTTGGAGTGTAAAGTGTAAGACATTCCGAAATATAGGATGGTGTGAGATTATTTAAGGCTTTGTAAACCATAAGCAGTATTTTAAAGTCAATTCTGAATGACACAGGTAACCAGTGTAGTGACATCAAAACTGGGATGATGTGCTTGGATTTTCTTTTCCTAGTTAAGATTCTAGCAGCTGCATTCTGCACTAGTTGCAATCGATTGAAGTCTTTTTTTGGTAGTCCCGAGAGAAGTGCGTTACAGTAATCTTTAGACTGAAAACAAAAACGTGAATTACTTTTTCAGAAACTTGCAATGTTATAAGAGGTCTAACTTTTGCTAAATTTCTTAAGTGAAAAAATGCTGTCCTAGTAATCTGATTAATATGTGATTTAAAATTCAGGTCAGAGTCAATATGTACCCCTAAATCTTTACCTCCATCTTAACTTTAATCCTAATGCATCAAGTTTATTTCTAATAACCTCAATATATCCATTATTGTCAATCAAATAAAATTTCTGTTTTCTCTTTTTATTTAGTTTGAGAAAATTACTACTTATCCATTCGGAAACACAAGTGAGACATTGTGTCAGTGAATAAACAATGTCTGGGTCGTCAGGTGCTATTGATAAATACAGCTGCGTGTCATCGGCATAGCTATGGTAGCTCGCGTTATGCTCCGAGATAATCTGACCTAACGGAAGCATGTAGATCGAAAAGAGCAGCGGACCCAGGAATAGAGCCTTGTGGAACACCATATAGAATATCATGTGTCTTTTAGGTATAATAAACTAACAAAGAATTTTCTACCTGCCAGGTAGGACTCAAACCAATTTAAGACACTGCCAGACAGGCCCACCCATTGACTAAGGTGATTCCTAAGAATATTGTGATCAATGGTATCAAATGCGGGACTCGGATCTAAGAGGATGACAACAGATAAAAGGCCTCTGTCCGTCAAGCTTGTTTGTTTAGCTAAAAGCCAAGTTGTCCCAATATCTCATCCAGATGCTTTTCAAAGGTTGTCAAGGTTTCTACTTAAACTACATGACTTAGTAGTTTATTCCAGATTCCCACAATTCTTTTCATGAAAAACTGCTTTCTGGCTTCAATCTTAAATATTCTTCCCCTTATTTCCTACTGGAGTAAGTGATTTGCTGTTTACTTGAAAGAATTCTGCTGTATGCATTCATTGATGCCTTTGAACATTTTGAACACTTGGATTAGGCCCCCACTTAGCCTGTCCTTGTTTGCCTCTTCTGTAAAGCTTCAAGTGCTGCCATGTGTTTTTTGTAGTGTGGTGACAAGAGAAGCACATGGTACAGTCTCACTAGTGCATTATATAACATCCCTTGGCTTATATTCAATAGTTTATCCAATATAACCTAACATTATAGTTTCCTTTTTAACTGCTTCTACACATTGCTTAAGCCTACGTCACATTAGATGATTTTTCCAGCGATTTTCATTGACATAACCTTAGCAACTCTTAAGCAGTCAGTGGCACACTCCTGTGAAGCTGATGACTTAGTGTGACATACCTAATGGCTGAGACCAACTAGTCTGCAACTGGCAACAATAGCATGAAACTGGTTTAATTTTCTCCTTAGTCAGAGGAATGGACTATATGTGTATGTGAGCTGACAACCAATGAATGTTTACCTCAAAATACAGTGCATAGAATGTAGTGACGAGGAATAAATAGCACACGTGCTTTGAATCTCAAAAACAGAAGGGAGCCTCACCTGTTTAATGTCTTGCATTTTACAAATTAAAACAGAATGGACAAAAGGACAAAGTCTGATACTGTAGCTGAAATCGCCAGAGATGCTAACCCATTGCATGGTGCCAGCACAGCGTCAGCTCCATCAAGCAGCACTCTATTGACTGTCAGAAAAAAGGGGTGAGTTATGATCTGGTTAGTAAATTAGACATGCCCAGCAACTTTCAGTAGTGTAATTTGACATGGTGAGGCAATGAGATCAGCGACTGCTGTCAAGAAATCTGACATGCCCTGTGACAAAGTGTCACATTAGCTTTAGGGGTTGAGAATGTTGCATCAACATATATCTCTGAATCTTTTTGAGATGTCATTTCATGTAAGACAGTTTCGCCCATCTAACTGATGTTGCTTTTGCCCACATATAGCACTTTGGACAAGTGTTCTCTCAATTCTGAAGATTGTCACAGTCTTGTTTGCCCAGAGAGGGCTGGGCGGTCTCATGGTCTGGAACCCCTGCAGATTTTATTTTTTCTCCAGCTGTCTTTAGTGTTTTTTTGTTTTTTCTGTCCTCCCTGGCCATCGGACCTTACTTTTATTCTATGTTAAGGAGTTTTGTCTTATTTAAATTCTTACTTTATCTTTTTTCTCTTTCTTCATCATGTAAATAAAAACATGTATGGGGAAAAAATCAAGAGGTAGTTTAATGATAACAATCCAAAGCAGGTCTGGAAAGGACTAAAAACAATTACAGGACTGGGCTCTAAAAAGAATGTGAATTTTCCAGCTGACAAAGACCACAAGCTTTTAGCAGATGAACTGAATAACTTTTTTGCCAGATTTGAAACAAGTGATTTCAGCACCCAAAATACAGAAATAAAGGAGATGCTTTATAAAAACACCAGAAATTCTGCTGTGATGGGGTTCAGTTTAACTGAAGTGGAGAAAGGCTTACAGCAGGCCAAAACAAACAGTGCAGTGGGACCAGACGGCATATCAGGTCAACTCTTAAAGTCTTGCTTTATGCAGCTCTCTCCAGTTTTTCATTTGCTTTTTAACTGGTCTGTGACCTGTGGTATTGTACCTAATCTGTGGAAACAATCGATCATTACCCCTGTATCTAAGGTTTCTAGGCCAAGCTGTTTAAATGACTACAGACCAGTGGCACTTACATCTATTCCAATGAAATGCTTTGAACATTTGGTGAAAAACATTTTAATGACAGAGACAAAGTCTTTTGAAGACAACAATCAATTTGCTTATTGTGCAAACAGAAGTGTGGAAGATGCCCTGCTTGTTATCTTACATCAAATCTGCACCTTTCTTGATTAGCCTGGTTCATATGTCAGAGCACTATTTTTGGATTTTTCTTCAGCGTTCAATACTATACAGCCTCATATACTGATTGGGAAATTGAACAGTATGAATGTAAACCCATTTATTACACTATAGATTCAGAACTTTCTTTTAAACCGTTCAGACAGTTCAAGTTCAGGACACTTTTTCAATAGTCATTCATTCAAACACAGGAAGTCCGCAGGGGTGTGTCTTATCACCATTACTGTTTACTCCGTACACAAGTGACCTGAGACAGAACAATGACCACTGCTCCATTATTAAGTATGCAGATGACACCATGCTCATAGGACGCATATCTGGGGAGGATGAAAGCCACTAACTAAATCAAGTGGACTGGATGGTAAACTGGTGCAATAAAAACTCTCTCACTCTGAATGTAAAAAAGACTAAAGAAAAGATATTTGATTTGAAGAGACAGAAATCTGTATGTTCACCTATTGTAGTTCTGAGAGAGCAGGTAGAAATAGTGACTGAATATAAATACTTAGGACCTTACCTAGATAACAATCTTAACTGGAATACAAATACAAAATAATTATTCTCTAAATGCAACCAGCGCTTATTTCTCCTCCATAAACTCAAACTATTTAAAGTAGACAAGGACCTCATGTTGTCCTTTTTATCGCAGTCTGACCCAGTCTGTGATCACTTTCTTTTTCATTGCCTGGATTAATAGTCTGACAAACCAAAACTCAAAAAAGCTCCAGCAGATTACAAAGTATGCAGCTAAAGTTACTAGGGGTTGATGTAGTTGATTTGACTAGTGTATGGCAGAGGACAATGTTAAAGAAACTGGAAATCATCTCAACTGATGACAGTCATCCATTACATGCAGAACTAAAGTTCAGTAAATCAGGAAAGATAGTCGCTTTGAAAACCCACACAAATCGCTCCACAAACTCCTTTTTTTCTAGTGCCATACGACTTTTGAATAAGAAGTATCGGAGATAATGATTAAGGTTTTGATATATATCCTGTAACCTTTTGTTTTTTGGTGAAAATATGTATTATCTAACTGCCTTACATTAACCTTTCTTGTTTCTATTTGTCTGTTTTTTTTATTTCATTCTGTCTGTTATTAGATGCATCTGAGAAGGCAAATTTCATGTTTTCTTGTGTAAACATGACTAAATAAAGAAACCTTAAAGCACTTTGAGCTACATTATTTGTATGAAAATGTGCTATATGAATAAATGTTGTTGTTGTTTGGTCCCAGTCTTGTTAGCCTCTGGTTTGCCTATTTTAAAGGCATTGCCGTCTGTGCCTTTGTGCTCCTCTGAGATTATTGTATTATTGTTAATAGAGCTTTTGGTTAAAATAAGTCTTTTTGTTTATAAAGATTATTTGTTGCCCTCTTTATTAACTAGTCAGGGTTTGACGCTCTTTCCCTTCTAATAGGCCTTTTTGGGATTTTTTTTGAGTTTTGTGCTTTGGAACTCTTTAGCTCATAACAGTCTCCGATCCATTAACTGACTTGAAATCCAATTTTCAGGTAACCTCTGATGCCAATAGCTTCTAGTTTCAAAATTAATCTTTGTTGTGATACAAGCTTGATTTGATGTCAACCATATATAGCAACCTGAAGGTTATGGCAACAAAGACAAGTGACCACTCTTGGCCAACATTTTATTTTGACAACAGCTCTCTTAACCACAAAGTTCACTGCAGCCAATAGACACAAATCAATCAATGTCTGTCTGTAATTATGATTCAGCTGTGGCTTGCCATCATGGTCGGTGTTATGTGGTGTTCTGTGCCCAGGCAAGAATTAACTACAATTAATATATCCACTGGGATTGGTGTAGGACTAACTGCAATGTTACCTATAAGCCTGTGATTGGGATGTGAAAGAATAAGTCGATTTTGCTAATCTTTTCAAGTAGATCCGCTTAACTGCTGTGCTTTCCATTACACATTTTGATATCACCCATTGAAATAAAACACTGTACACCAAATCAAATCTAGACTGTGAACCCCTGGCATCTAGCCAATCATTAATCCATAAATTATTTCACTTTCTATGGACCAAAGGGCCGTGAGTCTGTTTTAAAAAATATTGTAGTCAGTCTGGGCCCCAAGCTAGAGCCTATGCTATCCCTTTTCGTTTACTAACTCCTTATCACGGGTGTAATAACTACCAATGAGTAGCATCCATGAGTTATCACACTACACAAGATTTTGGCAACCTCCACTGTTGGGCAATGAACAAGTGACCAGCCTGTTAAGCTAAACCAGAACTCCTTTTTCTGATAGTCTTCACTGCTGTAAGTCGTGGGAAGCGATGGAGTCATTGAATCAAATGATTTCAAGGACAAGTCCTGAATAGTCCCAGAAATACATTTTGATCTATACATTGAACATATTATGTCTGCTAAATAGCTTGGGGAAATTGGGTCCAGCTACAGATCAAAGATACAATGGTTATTCCAAGTGATTGAAACCACCCTGACTGGTATCTTCTGCTCTAGAACTGGTCAGAAAATTCATCTGGGACTGAATACATAAACCACAAAGAGATAATATGATTCAGGAAGTTTTTTTTGTTTTCGTGCTAAGCAGAGGCATTTGATTTCCTCGTAGCAGCTGCAGCAATCTTTAGGCTGACTTTCTTCTCTGTGCTACTTTGTTTTCATTCTAACTCAAAGCAGTAATATGTCAGGTGGAGTTTATAACTTGTTATTCCTTCGTTTCAGGCTGCCTTCTTCTCCTCACATCTGTATCAAATCACAGCCCAAACCACTAGAAATACTGATGAATGTTCCCACATGAGGACAGCATGCCTTAAAACAACATGAAACACACTGCTACACGAACACCTTCTGTAACACAGGCCAAAGTGGCATTTATTGAGACTATTCTTGGCATTTCAGCAGCTAATCCTACTTTATCCTACTAATATACTCACTTTATACTCCATGCAGTAGTGGGGGTGTTATAAATTTGGCTTTTATTTGAAATAAATTGGCCAGATTTATATGAAAGCACTAAGAGATGTTGTGAACAGAGGTCTTAAAGTGCCCTTTGGTATGTTTCAGTTTTTATAAGTTGTTAATGTTTCTACTCGAAATTAACAGTAGAATTTTACTCTAATTTTCCCGGTTTGAGTCTTAGGTCAAACATTGTATCCTATAGAGTTTTCATGTTGCCTGCATGGGTTTTACCCTGAGTGCTCTAGTTTACTTTCCACGTACCAAAACATTAGGAAACTTGTCAACTCTTACCTACTGTAGTTCAGTTTAAGTGTGCCTGATGTTCCTGAGAAGCTTCAGCCATCTAGACTAGATTAAGCATAAACAGTATTATTATTAAGGATAAAGGATGGGTGATTACATTGCACAGCATGTATCACTGCAGCTTTAAGTTCCCTGGACAAAAGTATAATTACCAGTAAGAATTTGCATGTTCTCCCCATGATTGGGGATGGTGTCCTCCTATAATTTAAAGACATTTCTGTGCCCTGTTTAGGACCCCATCTTTATCTTAAAAACTCTCTTTTCTAGACAAGTGGCTACAGTTAATGAATATCTATCTATCTATCTATCTATCTATCTATCTATCTATCTATCTAT
>JANRMT010062819.1:51909789-51961882 GCA_026402145.1 Polypterus bichir lapradei | reverse complement strand
TATCTATCTATCTATCTATCTATCTATCTATCTATCTATCTATCTATCTATCTATCTATCTATCTATCTATCTATCTATCTATCTATCTATCTATCTATCCCTAGGTGAACTCCATATATTAATTGACAGCATGCAAAAGACACGAGTTCAAGACAGAACTGAAGTAGGTTGGTGGCTGCCTTGATTATATAGGTCTTGGACGGGAAGGGGGTTGTCTAGGAGGGCAGACAATGGAAGTGGCAATGAGGCTTCCATTCTGCAGAGGGAGGAAGAGAGAAGGCAGTGACAACCCCTGGTCCAAATCTTGACTGTACCCCAATTTGTACAAAATCAGAAAGTGAAAGTTCAAGGTATCCACTGACCTGTGCACTAATTTTGTGAAGTGATATCCTTTATTATTGTGTCACAATCAGTTTCAACCTATCTGGGCAGCATCAGGTGCAAAATCAGAAGCAAACGCTGGATGAGCTTCCACACTCACACCCATTCATACTCTTCAAATTTTAGAGTAACCTGCGTGTTTATAGAATGAAAGAGAAAATAAAGTGGAATATCTGGGGAACACTCATTGGGACACATTGTAGATGGCAAACTTCTACACTGACAAAGATTTGCGTCAAGACACTGTGAGTATATATGATCGTGTCACCCAGTTTTCAAGTTACAGTTAATAATCTGAATATCCTGCTATCACATTGAATTGGGATACATTTAAGAAGTGCCACCTAAATATTATTTTGACATATATGCACATCATCAAAAGAAGAATAAAATGACTGAAATAATTTCAAAAAGAAAATTATAAAACGACATAATACCTTTGCCTGATCACATATTATCTGGCACTTTTGGCACAATTTTGATCAGCTTTGAGGAGTAATCCTGTGTGTTTTTGCACACACAGATTTTGAGTTTTAGTTGTGGAAGATGTCCTTAAATATTAGACTGGGTGACATATGGAGATTAGGGATTTATAGGAAAAAGACAGACACCAAAATGGCCTTTACAGTGAGTCATATGTAGAAAGGTTTCAATTACAACTAAATTAGATTTATTATACTGTATATATTGTCACACATGTGCGCATGGGAGGCAGCTAATGGGCTTGAGTAAGGGCAGTTCCGAGACATACCGGGATGTGGCAGAGTGCACTGACTCTTTTTCTCCCTTGTCTGCCGACCATTCACGGGAGATCCCACCTGGTACTATGGAGTCACTTCTGGGACCGAGCCAATGGAAGGAGACCTTGCCATTGGACTCGGTGTTATGCACAGCAGTGCTATCATTTAAAGACAATTTGCAGCCAGGAAACCTTGCTATGTCTCATTGTGGCTATATATATATATTGTGGAGGATGGCCGGCCGTTTATCCCGGCCAATACCCCCAAGCCGCCAGGTGGAGCCCTCCTTGCAGCATGGAGGTCCTCAGAAGACCAGCAGGGCATCACGGACAATGGAGTTTTTACGCACAGTCCTGCTGGAGGCCATGGGGGCCACAAGAGGGAGCTGCAGGGAGGACCGAAGATTTCTTCGTGACCTATGACCCGGAAGTTCGTCATAAGAAGAGCGACGGGCTTCCGGGCTGAAGAAAAGAACTTTTACCTGACCCGGAAGTGATTGAGAATCACATGGATTGGGGATTGGGAACACTTCCGGGTCAGGGAATAAAAAAGGACTGTGGGAGCTCCCAGACAGCGAGCTGAGCTGGGTGGAAGGGTGGCAACGTGTCTGGGAGCTGGAGGATTGGTTTATTGTTTATTGTATTGTTGGTTAATGAGTATAGTGGAGGAGAGGGTGTTTTGTACACTGTGGAGAATTAATAAAGTCAAGTATTGGACTTTTACCTGGTGTTTGGAGTCGTGGACAGGGGTTCAAGGGAGCGAGAGCGCCCCCTATCTACCACTATATATATATACAGTGTATATATATATATATATATATATATATATATATATATATATATATATATATATATACTCAGCAAAAAAAGAAACGTCCCTTTTTCAGGACTGTGTATTTCAACAATAATGTTTTAAAAATCCAAATAACTTTACAGATCTTCATTGTAAAGGGTTTAAACAATGTTTTCCATGCATGTTCAATTAACCATAATCAATTAATTAACATGCACCTGTGGAATGGTCGTTAAGACCTTAACAGCTTACAGAAAGTAAGCATTTAAGGTCACAGTTCTAAAAACACAGGACACTAAAGAGACTTGTCTACCGACTGTGAATAACACCCAAAGAAAGATGCCCAGGGTCCCTGCTCATCTGCGTGAACGTGCATTAGGCATGCTGCAGGGAGGCATGAGGACTGCTGATGTGGCTAGGGCAATAAATTGCCATGTCCGCACTGTGAGACGCCTAAGACAGCGCTACAGGGAGACAGGAAGGACAGCTGATCATCCTCGCAGTGGAAGACCACGTGTAACAACACCTGCACAGGATCGGTACATCCGAATATCACACCTGCGTGACAGGTACAGGATGGCCACAACAACTGCCCGAGTCACACCAGGAACACACAATCCCTCCATCAGTGCTCAGACTGTCCGCAATAGGCTGAGAGAGGCTAGACTGAGGGCTTGCAGGCCTGTTGTAAGGCAGGTCCTTACCAGACATCACCAGCAACAACGCCGCCTATGGGCACAAACCCACCTTCGCTGGACCAGACAGGAGTGGCAAAAAGTGCGTGAGTTTCTGCATGACAGCAATGTCAGTGTTCTGCCATGGCCAGCGAAGGGCCCAGATCTCAATCCCATTGAGCACGTCTGGGACCTGTTGGATCGCAGGGTGAGGGCTAGGGCCATTCCCCCCAGAAATGTCCAGGAACTTGCAGGTGCCTTGGTGGAAGAGTGGGGTAACATCTCACAGCAAGAACTGACAAATCTGGTCCAGTCCATGAGGAGGAGATGCACTGCAGTACTTCAAGCAGCTGGTGGCCACACCAGATACTGACTGGTACTTTTGATTTTGAGCCTCCCTTCATTCAGGGACACATTGTGAAACATTTTTAGTTTATGTCTTATGGTGTTGACTCTTTTAGTGTTCATACAAATATTTACACATTAAGTTTACTGAAAGTAAAAACAGTTGAAAGTCAGAGGACGTTTCTTCTTGCCTCACAAACTACAATTTAGTTCCCAGTAAGGTCATTGTCTATTTGGAAAGTGCACATTCTCCTTTAGTCTAACTTTCTCACACATCACCAAGATTAGTTCAAATGGTGACTTTCATTTGACATGACATGCTTGTAGCCATTAAAATGGAATGATGATATACAGGAAATGTACAGATGGATGCATTTGATTTGTCCGAATAATCAGACAACCAAAAGTCAGTTAAATCCTCTGATGGACTTGCAAAGAATTGACAATTCAGCTGAAGAGTGGCATAGTTTTAGTAATGGAATGTAAACATTTGAAAGGAGTTTAGAATTAGAAAATGCAAATTAAATGATATGGGCACCCAAATGGACATATCACTGGCTAGTAGTAGACAGGGTAGAGAATTGATTATGCTGGATTATATAGCATTTTTATTTCGAGCTAAGCAAAGTTAAAATGAAATATTGTGTTCCATTTTGGTCTTCATACTATAAATGGACATAACAGTGTTAGGGAAGGTCTAGAGAAAACCTCCTAGATTGATTCCATGACAGAAAGGTATAAGACAAATTTGCAAAATTAAAATAGTCTGCCAAAACAAGTGGGAACTAAGAGGAGATACGATGGGAGCATTTAAAATTAAGAAGCAACTACAGTGGAATATAGCTGTTACTATAAAATGCATTATTTAACAAGAATATGGAGGCAAAATGTAAAGCTGGCTTAAAGGTAATGCCACCTAAATATTACAAAGTGTGCTTTATATTGAAGAATTAAAAGAGCTGACAAAACTAGGCGTGGTAGCATTTTGAAGAGAAATGCCATAAATTGGAGGGGTGGATAAATGAAGTGGCACACACAAAATACAAAGTGTGCACCACTAAGAGGCAATGAGCACAAACCTCTCCAACTCTGCGCACGTCATCTCCTAATGCTTACCACCATTAGAACTTTTTGTGTGTCATCGCTTAATTCAGACAGTTTTCAAATAATTATTGGTAAGTGGATGTGTTAATTAGATTACTAATGGTGGTGAAAGAATTAAACAATATTGTCGTGGCATATTCATATTTAATTGCAATGAATAACATACTCCAGTCAAGCTAGTCTTGTGCAAAAGAAGCTTTTAAAACCAATTGAATTTGCCATTAATATAACTTATTTTTTAAATAGGTCTATGGGAACAGTTGTGGCATGTAGGGGGTGCTACCAAGTCCTAAACACCAGACACAAGTATCCATAGACAGGAACAGGTTAAAACCAAGGGTCTCTAATTCATGACAGTGCGTTCAACAGGTTTCCTCTTGCCTCGGGGAATACCACAGACTACAGTATAACAACAATTCTTTCATTTTCCTCTCCTTCCACACCTCCCAGCAAGCTTTGTCCACTACCTCCTGACTCTGACTCCCAAGTGCAAGTGAGGTGGTGTCTTTTACGCCGGATCCTGGAGCTGTTCTGGTGCCACCACACTGCATCACAGGAGCACATTTGCAGATCCCCCTGGTGACACCAACATACACACAACGGAACTACATCTCTGAATATACCTTGCGGGTGTACCAATGGGAGTTCCATCAGAGGAAACCTACCATTCTATGGAAAGGTGGAATGCATGACCTTGGGAAGCTGTCTCCCTTTGCCCATCCATTATTATGGTCTCCTGGCTGGGAAAGGTGCTATCAACCAACTCGGCTGAGATCACTGCCCATTCACACCCTTCCATAATAATGGCTTCACGCTCAGGCAAGGAACTGTCCATTCCAGCCACACAATATTGGCAACAAAGAATACAAGCACGTATTATTTAGCACTGCCATGCCATGCATTTACTTGAAATAATAAACCATTTGCATACTCCCTAAAATAAATTCCAGACATCCCAGATGGACAGCTAACCTCAAAACTAAAGAATTTCTTGCTACCACAACCAAACATTTTAAGTGAAATGAGCAAATGAAGATTATTAGTCACATTATTGTGGGTTGTGATTTCATGTGATAAAACTATTTATTTACTATATTTACTATCCCTGTGACTTGAAATAAATTAGTGGGTTACAAAAAATTGTTGTATTGACACATGTGTTGCATTTAAATTTAATATTGAGGAAACAAAACACAAATTTGGAGCAAACAAATATTAGATAGTGGTTTCAATTATGGAGGATGGTTTGACCCTGCATTTCTTTGAAATTTTTTGACATGAATAACAAAATGACAACTCAAGAGCAAAAATATTTTATAGCCACAGAAAGTAAGAGGAAGATGCACTTGTTTTTGCAAAATAATATAACCTTGCACATATAGCACATGGTCCTCTATTTTTAACTCTTTTATTGGCATTATCTAAAATGCTCTTCTATAATTTGGCTATGGAACTCTGAATCTTAGGCAACTTATTAAAATGTTAACATTTGGGCTAAAAAAAATCATTTAAAGATAAATAACTCAGTATGAGTGTCTAGCATCATAACCTGTTTTAATTTAATTTTAACATTAAACAGAATTTGCTTCAGCTCTAAAAAAGGACAAAATGAGTGACCCCCGTGACCCTGTGTTAGGATATAGCAGGTTGGAAAATGACTGACTGACTGACTGATGAATGAATTTGATAGCCTTACTGTATTGTTTTCATTTTTTTCACAAATAAATTACATTCATAAAAGAATCTAATCTATAAAATAACAAATGCTTCCTTACTTGGTGTTAGTGTTAAATTGCCTTTTCCATACGGACAAGATAACCTCTTGAACAGTTACATCAATCACTATAATAATCTATTAACTAATTAACCCCAAAAATCATCATTGTTTAAAATAACGCCATTCAGTTTCCTCTGCACTCAAGAGCTTATTATACCGTAACTGACATGCTGTCTTAAGAGTACAAAATGGCTCCTAATTAAGAGCAGAGACTTTGTCTTTTTCTCACATACAGGAGATTCCTGGTTCTTGAAGTGACTGCCAAGGTAAGAATATAATAAGGAACAGATTACTCCTTCTTTGGGGTTTTGAAAGGTTCTGTCACAATGAGAGGGCTCTCTTTCTAACACTACCTCTTATGTTAAAGAAATATTTATTTAGCTCTTCAACAATATTTTTCAAGTGATCAGTGAGCCATTTCAGCTTAATATGAAAACTGAGGGGAGTGTATTTAGGAATTCAATAAAATCCCCTGACATGGTGAGAATTTTTTTGCCACCATCAGAGTACATAATGCATTCAATGGCAGGCAGAGTACTGTAGAAGGACTGTCTGGATGACTTTTATGGTAAATGTTAAGACAGCTCATGAATGATGTTAATATAGAAGAGAGACAACATTGGTATGGAGATGTTGGGGGCAGGAATGGGTACGGCAGATTATAAAAATATTAAGAAGAGTTTAAGACAATGAAATGTCATTTATTGACATTAAATCTTAAAAAATACAAACTCAAAACAAAGCATTTTTGTCTTCATTTTCTTTTTATGAAGCCTAAAGCATATGGAAAAACAAAATATGTGGCTTTGCTATGATCTTCTTAGCTTTACTGTTTTTGGATGTCAGCTTGCTTGAGCAGAGCCAGCTGTCCATATTCGGTTCAGTTCATTTTAATGTTTTATGGCGCTCTAAGTGCTAAGACAAACTTAAATAAAATGTTCAGTTTTATAATGTGTGGGGCATAAAGTCTATCCAAGTAGCATGGAATACAAGGCAGAAACCATCTATGGATGTGATGCCAGTCCATTACACTCTAATGCAAATGTGGCTGCGATTCCAAAAACAAAGGTGAGTCACAACTGCATTTTCTCCTGAGATATCAGCATTTATTACATCTCATAAACACCATCTGAAGTCTGATGGGGCAGCACTGTATCTGGGGATTGTTCCTGTTTTGCATCGATTGCTTGCTGTGATAGGGTCCAGTTTCTCCATGAAACAGCACTGGATAAGTTGGTCTTCTAGAATATGGATTGATGGATCTTCTGAAGTTCTTTTGTACTTGTTCTGTTGATATTTATCAGTCTGTCCATCTACTTCAAATCTATCATCCAATCACGTAAAAGAAAGGAACCAACCCAGACTTGGCACCAGTTCATGCCCAAGCATAGTCATGCACACATACTTACTCTGGGAGGAAAATGAGTGGATGCAGAAAATCAATGCAGACATTAGAACAACAAACCAGCTCCACATACTCAGTGAAAGAACATTGAACATGAATTTGAAGTATGATATTTCATATGTGGATGGGACAGTTGTGCGGCAGTTTGTGCTACTGCTTTTTGTCTCTATGGCCATGGGTTCAGATGCTGGCTTCGATTCAATCTATGTGGAGCTTGCATTTTCTCCTTGTGCCTACATGGGTGCTCCTCCCAAACACCCAAGATTTGCAGTTTAAATTTAGTCATTGTCATGAATGACTGGACTTGTGAGTAAGTGTATGTGCCTAATGCTGCGTTTATATGCTGATGGACAGGTTGGATTTTGAAATCAGAAATTTCATGTGTCAATTTTACAAAATTGGAGCCCTGAGTCTTAAAATTCAGGGGGAAAAAAGCTACCCAAATTCTTCAAGTTGTGATATGACACTATTCTTTCACCTCAGTCAATGGTGCAAAATAAAAAATATATACAGCCTCATCAGTTAGAAATGGCAGTTTTGTAGATTAATTACATTTTGAGTACATGATACACCTTGAAAATGTTTCATTTGTTGTTTATTTTCAAGAGAAAAATACAGTTTATCTTTAATGATCTTTTGCAGATTAAGTAACAAAATCTGACCAGAAACTGGCACCAAAGTGGCAGAAGCAAAACATTACAAGTGTGAAAACTCCGCACATGAATGCAGCACAATTGCGTCCTATGATAGCCTTGTACCCAGTGTTATAGGGGCAGGCACCGACTCCTGTGTCCCAGGAATCGATAAGTCAGCTACAAAAAAGAAGGATAGATGGATGTTTCATGTAGTGTAGCTAATTAATTGTTTACACAGTATTGTTTCATGTGCTCTACAGTAGTATCCTCTATGAAAAGCGGAGGGCTTGACCACACCAATAGGATTTCTGGGAACATACTTAATATTCTACCAAACAAGTCCCTAAAACACACTGTTATGTTTTTCAGATCACAGGAGTATTTTGTAATTATGGTGGATTTGGCAGAGAATTAATTGCAAGCATTTTACTTCATTGTGACTTTTCAAACAGAGGTTCCCTGGGTTAATAACCCTTTTGTTTTAAAAAAAGAGAAATTAATAAAGGAATGAATTACTCCTGAAACTCCTGCGTACTCTCCTCTTTTCAACAACCTCTTTTGCTTGTAGTTTTCTTCCCCAACATCATTCTATTACTGGCACAGTGACCTATAAAGAATGCTGAGGAATACAAATCTACATGAGTACTGTTTGTGTTTTCTCCCCTTTCCAAAAATGGCCCATTTGTGGTCACTTACTTTGATAGGTGCTTTCCACAAAAATTCAGAAGTTAACACCTCAATGAGTAAACCCACTTCCTGTCAGACAGCAATGTCAGTGTTTATTACACCTCTATCTTTTCACTTCCAGAAATCTATTTTGCGATTAAGAAGTATTGATACAATAACAACAATTTATTCCTTGTATAGCCCCAAACCACACAAGGAATGATTCAATGGGCTTTAGCAGGCCCTGTTTTTGACAGTCCATCAGCCTTGACTCCCAAATAAGACAAGAAAAAACTTGCAATAGCGTGATGAAGCATACTCCACAATAAAAGCATCAAAACTTGACAAACGCTACACATATTTATTAGAGGACTTCCTTCATAATTGCCAAGGTAATTTTAACTTTCTTTTGCTAGTATGTTGACATTTTTAGCTAACCAGTTATGTTTATTTAATATTAGACTGCTCGGTTACAGCAGGAATCAGTATATTGTAATATAGCTTAATCAAGGTAAATTAGCTGAACTATTATAAATTGACTGCATTTGATCATTTTATGTTTTGCTAGCCATCATTTATATTCATATTGTTTGAAAAGGTATTTCATGTTTGTTGAACAGATAATTCAGTGTGAAATGAACTTAATGATGGTGACAGGAAGATGCTACAGATCAAAATGGAAGAACAAAGAGTCATATACACTTCAAGTTACTCTGTGAAAAAAATTGTTTAATTGTTAACTTGTGAAATGGGAAATCTTATGCTATAATAATTTTAAAAATGTAGGTTGCATGTAAACATAGTCACTGTAAGCTTGAATGCGTTAATAGTTCCTACACCTGAACGTACATGTATGTGGATTAAATCTTAGGGTTTATATTGTTATTACAAAAAATTACTTAAAAGAAATGACATTGCAGTCATTATTGAGTTGAGTTTACTAACCAGTGCTGTCAAATAGTCATGTTTCATTAACTCTTTGAGGGCTGAATATTTTTTCCAAAAAACTCAGTTTTCTGCAAAGCACACAAAGCAATGGTCTCACACATAAGTCAACATAAAACGTCAGTTGCTATGTGCAGTGGCTGCTGTTGGTGCATGCTCAGCATCTCTGGCGGCAGTGGCACCTCGTTGGTCAACAGGAATGCACGGTGGGCCTGCTGCCTGGCTGTCTTCACACAGCAGGTGAGTGGTGGTGACGGTTGCAGTGTGATACAATATTGTTTGTACCTCTTGTAATCATAAGTGGTGGTCCTCCCAGGCAAACGCTGCTGTAGGTGCATCAGCTACACGAAAGTGTTCAGCACCACGATCAGCTGGGGACCGATCGAGATGATGCTGGTACCTCACTTTCGTTATTGATATCCATCTCCAGATCACTTGCATCAAACTCGGAGTCCAACAGGTCAGAGTCCTATTCAACAAAATTACGTAAAACGTCCATGGAGTATTTTGCTTTGCACATTCGCTTTGGTCTCTCACTAGATGTCTGTGCCATTTTAGATTTTGTATACTCTTCGCTACTCATGCACGCGTAGGGAAATGAGATTCAATCATCAAGGCTATGTAACTTTCCTTCTAGCAAAGAGAGTCAAACTAAAACATAAGGGTGACTTTTGTTGCAGTTTATAGCTGATTATTGTCCTCTACTCCTGAATTTTGACAAACGTCAACATCAGCCCTGAAGAGTTAAGAAGGAACCTGGTGACCTGTTTTCAAGATTCTCACACACAAACTCCAAGATGAGGATTTGCTCTTCCAAAAACTGATATCCATGTCAGTAGAGCACCCTAGCTGTTCCAGCTGGAAAAGCTGGGTACAACATTGATATTAAGACAATGCGTAGACTCTGTATAGTCATCAGATATGAAGTGCTGGCTAGAAATGTATTAACATGATATCAAAATTTGGACCCTCATCTCTTTTGATTGCTTGGATTAGTTTTCTTCTTTGTAGCAATAACATGCAGGAACCTGTAGGGTTTAGAGTGGAGAAAGTGAAGAAGAGGAGGAGTAGTAATGTGAGTGAAGGGAAACATGGAATAAAACAGTCTGATGGCTGAGTTGTGGAGGAGTTGGACAATTTGAATAACTAGGAGCCTTGCCAGAACAGAATTGTGTCATCACTACGATTACACAAACTAAAACTAAATGGTGACTGAATCACTACAGCCTCGTTGAGGCCTTCCCAGATAACATCAGCATGGATTTTACATACAGAACAGGAAGGAAATCAGATGGAAATTTTCATGGCTGGTAACAAACCCCTTCATAGTAAAGGTAGTGAATAAAATTCAGGATGGGGACTTAGCCTTCTTTCACCTATTTCCTATGTCTGTTTATTATCTTGTTACATTATCATCATGTCTGTGGTAAACACTACTTTAGAGAAAAAAGTCTATTTTTTAAATAATATAAATTATAAATTACAAATATAATTGTTTTTTATATAATTATTACTTTCAAAAAGTAATCACTTGGTAGTTTTTTCCTCTTATACTCCTTTGAAGTTGTTTCTCAATGTAAGGACCAACAGAAGTGTGCTAACATAGACTTGCTCCACCTTCCACTATAATGTCGTCTCTCCATTTGAGTGATGTCCTGGTGGAACCTCTCCCCATGTTCATTAGGGACGGCTCCTGTGTTCTTCCATGTTCATGTGTAAGAAATGGATTTTAAAGACATTGCACCCAACTGTTACATAGGAAGAGAGAAGGTCCTTAGCTAATTCCTTGTAGTTTTCCACCCTTGTACTCCCAGAGAAAATTGTATCACATGCTTGTTTTTTCTCAGTAAAGGAAGGGTGTGTATTCCTTTACCATTGGTTTATCTCTCACTTGGTCAAAATAATGGATGGATCAACCTGACCTTGCATAATACTGTAAAAACAATTTACTATATTCCCTCTTTCTTATCTTCTAAGTAAAATTTCCTGGTTATTTTGAAAGTATAAGAAGAGACAAAAAAATACAGGTTGAGAGCAAAAAATGTGTTGCAAACACTTTATTTTGTGTTGTTTCCACCTCATCTACAGAATGAGAAAGACTGTTAATTCAATAAATCACAGGTTTAAAATGGAATGGCATAAACTGGTTCATGTGCTGAAATGAATCTCCTGTCCATGCAGTTAGAATGTGCTGTCAGCCTAATGGTTAGCCAATTTTGTTATATTTACTGTCGTAACCTTGAATTCAAGCCCTTGAAAACACACATCAAGACCTAACAAGTAATTGTGTTGAGTTGGTTTAAATTTGAAATTAGTGTTATTATACATATGGGCGAGAGGCATGATGGCACAGTGGTTAGCACATTTGCCACACAGCTACATTAGGCTGAATGGAGTTTGTATTCCAAGCCAGGAATCACACACAGGTGCTGTGAGACCACCATGGAATACACATTATTATGATGCAGTGGAAAAATTAAAAAAAACACAGTTTCTGTATTGCGTAGATACAATGGAGTTGTTTTTTTCCCCACTTCAATTTCTGAAATATAGAAAGGTACAGTAGATACCATAATAGGGTTCATTATTCTGTATTTAACAGCCACAAACTTGAAATGTCAAACCACACTTTAGAAATTATTGTAAGGCCAACTAATCCAGTTTCCTAAGTAGGATCCTAATTGAGGCCATTCCACACCCACGCACCCCCTAAATGCATGCCTTCAGGCGTAACATGTCACAATTTGCTCCATCCACTGCCGTGGCGTGGGTGCCTCACCCTCTCAATTTGACATTCCAGTATGATAAAAACAATCTACTGTTTAACATGACAGCAATACAAACTAAGTTTTTTAATAATATTTTTATATGAGTCACTTTTGTAAATGATTACATAAGCTTACAAATTACAACAAATTAATATCTTTCATTACACACCCAATTATACAGAAGTCTGTGATCATTAAAATTTAGTGTCAGCACTTTTGCAGGCTAAGCCACATGTTACAGTAACATAATAAGACAAAGTTATTTCATTTGTATTTATTTGTAGTGTGGGACAGACCATACCTTAAATGAGTCTTGGCAAATAATACCACCTAAAGATGCCTTTTAATATTTAAATTACATATCGGACTTCTTGTCCTTATACTCTGTCTTGCACCACTTGGGTGGGGGGTAGGGTCCTCCATGCTCCTGAACAGCCACAGCAACAAAAACAGCTGCCAATTAAATAAATGTAACCTGAGGGGGCCCTCTGACGTCTTTCCTCATCCAGAATAACAACAAAGGAAACCAAAGAAAACTCAAACATGGTGTGCTGCTTATAACATAAAACATGCTCAACAGAGGGATAAGTGAGGGAGCAAAACAACAGGCAGGCTCTCAGCAGCCTATGCTTCTTTAGCCCCGTCTGCCAGGTGTGGTATATTCCCCATTGCCTAGCTCTCTGTCTCAATGCCTACACTTTGTGCCTCCACACCAGTGAAAAATGTCTCTAACTCTGTGTGGTAAAGCATTTAGGGGCCCATGGCACTGTGCAAGTTTTTAAATTAACACTTTTTGCTTAAGCTACAGATGAGTGTAAGTTCACATGGTGGCATGGACACACAGCTCTGAGATATTGATGAGGGAATTGGCAGAGCTTGCATTCATGGGCAGAAACATGTAGTTTAGATGATTTCCTCATTTTAGAATCAAGGAAGTAATGGGAAGGAAGGTAGGGAGAGCAGAATCAGTTGGGGAGCCAATGATCAGAAAAAGCGGTGATACGGTCAAGTGTGAATCGAGGCTCAGATGCTGGGGTGGGCATAAGGAAGAAAAAGCCAGGCTTCCCAGTAGATGCTGAGGGATGGTTACCAGGACAGGAGTCGGAAGTGCTCCTAGGGAGCCAGTAGGTGACAAGGGAAGACTAAATTGAATTCTGCGCATCCTGGGTAAATGCTAAGAAATATTGGCAGGGACTGGAATTGGAGAGCTGCTTTTGCCAGGGTCTTGGGCCTGCTGAGCATTTTGGAAGTGGGGTGAGTGGGGTAAAATGAGAGAATGAGAAAGAGAGAGCACTGACTTGGTTTTAACTAAATATTTATTGTTATTTATTTGACTATTTGCCTCCTCTCATGCACTGGATTCTATTGGATTATTTATTTTTTGAAAATAAGTTTTGCGCTGCCCCTCTTTGTACATGTCTGGACCTATTTGGACCAATGTTTGGATTTATTTTATTGCCCATGAAATAAAAGCACTAAACACTTTGTACCATCCTTGCTGTGTATGTGTGTGATCTCATTTCCCAGTCCATTCTCAATTTACATCCATCAATGTCCTGGATTGATGGGAGTGTGTAAGCTGCAGTCAACCCAGACATACAACTTTGCTCCAGACCTGTGGCAATGGAAGACTTGAGCAAATTTAGGATTGGAAACATAATAACCAGAAACTAAAGTCAAAAGGGATTACAATATTATTTAAGCCCAAAATTCACAAAAATGAAAAAAAAAAAAAACATTCTTTGGTTCATACACATTATCAGACAACACGAATTCTTTGACAATATCCTTTTAAGCCAATGCGCTTGTCGCATTACATTGTGTCTTCTCCATGACCACACCCTATCATGTCTAGAAAACAGCAACCATAAAATGGTGGTGTCCACTTGGGAAAAATAATGGCAATGTGATAAATATACAGTAATTCAGTTTGATAAGTATACTTCTCAACAAAAAATGAAGACAACTAATTCTCCATAGTCAAAAACACCCAAACCACCTTCAGATGTTAAGAAAATATGTACATACGAAGAGAGAATTTTTTAAAGTAATATGATCATAACAAGGAGTTAATTAATCAGAACCCCATCACTGTAGTTAGGAGGTGGCAAAGCTCAACTGCTTTTAAACAGTGCAGGTTTGTTGTAGCAGTCAAATCCATTCATTCCTGAAAAGGTTTTGGGACAAAACTAAGTAAGAAGGCAGTCCAAGTAGAGAAGTGAAGTGTTTGTTTGCTAGTTTGATTTTTGTGCCTGCCTCTCATTTTTTAATTCCTTCCCTTTGTGTGAATATTATGGGTTCTGTAATAAAGGGGCTTTTATAAGAAATTAAAAAAGGCAAAACATCCAACATGAATGAATAGGAAAATCATTATAAAAATGGACAGTAAAGTATCTAAATAAAAAAAGTAACTGTGCTGTCTGTGCAATGTACTGTATAGCATCCTGCTAGGCACACTGCCATTTTGGCTGTCTTTTTGTAGAAGGCTGGTGTGAAAATGTCCTGTTTTTTTAAACAATACTTTTTACTATTTCTTTCTAATTTTCTCTTTAAATATATTTTTAATACTTCTTATTTCATGCAGTTCTTTGGGATGTCTTTCTCTGTTGATGAATATTTCAAAATGAAAATTTTCTGCCTGCCAACATTACGAGGGCTGTACAGGTTAAACCATTTAAAAGCTACTCACCAACTCTTGATACACTGATCATCATGCACAACCACATGAAGGCACTATTTTCAGGAAAGACAGTAAGAGTGAAAATCTTTTCAGAAACTAACTCATATTCTCATAAAACCAGCCATCCCTCCATTGCCAGGCTTGCTTGTCTCATGTGGATCTTTTTTACGTATTCTTGTTGTGCACCTGATGTGTAAAGCTTCTATTTCATCGCAAATATCATTTCTTGATGTATTCCTACTAGGGCAAATGGTGTGTATAGGCAGGAGCTTTGTGTATCTTTATGACGTTTTCCTATTTTGTGCATCAGCACGAGCTTCTGTGTCACTGCATTTCTCATTTTACCATATTAGTATCAGAAGTCTGAGGATGTTGATGGAGAAGTTTAGAGAAGGCCAGAAGGAGTTGCATTGCGTCTTTGTGCACCTGGAGAAAGCATATGACAGGGTGCCTCGAGAAGAGCTGTGGTATTGTATGAGGAAGTCGGGAGTGGCAGAGAAGTACGTAAGAGTTTTACAGGATATGTATGAGGGAAGTGTGACACTGGTGAGTTCTGCGGTAGGAGTGATAGATGATTTCAAGGTTGGAGATGGGGTTACATCAGGATTCGGCTCTGAGCCCTTTCTTATTTGCAATGGTGATGGACAGGTTGACAGACGAGATTAGACAGGAGTCTCCATGGACTATGATGTTTGTTGATGACATTGTGATCTGTAGCAAGAGTAGGGACCAGGTTGAAGAGACCCTAGAGAGATGATGATATGCTCTAGAGAGGAAAAGGAATGAAGGTCATGTATAAAAATGTATGTAAATGAAAGAGTGGTCAGTGGAAGGGTGAGGATGCCAGGAGTAGAGTTGGCGAAGGTGGATGAGTTTAAATACTTGGGATCAACAGTACAGAGTAATGGGGATTGTGGAAGAGAGGTGAAAAAGAGAGTGCAGGCAGGGTGGAATGGATGGAGAAGAGTGTCAGGAGTAATTTGTGACAGACGGATATCAGCAAGAGTGAAAGGGAAGGTCTACAGGACGGTAGTGAGACCAGTTTTGTTATATGGGTTGGAGTCAGTAGCACTGACTAGAAAGCAAGAGATAAAACTGGAGGTAGCAGAGTTAAAGATGCTAAGATTTGCATTGGGTGTGATGAGGATGGATAGGATTATAAATGAGTACATTAGAGGGTCCGCTCAAGTTGGACGGTTGGGAGGCAAAGTTAGAGAGGTGAGATTGCATTGGTTTGGACATGTGCAGAGGAGAGATGCTGAGTATATTGGGAGAAGGATGCTAAGGACAGAGCTGTCAGGGAAGAAGAAAAGAGGAAGGCCTAAGAGAAGGTTTATGGATGTGGTGCGAGAGGACATGCAGGTGAAGGGTGTAACAGAACAAGATGCAGAGGACAGAAAGATATGGAAGAAGATGATCTGCTGTGGCAACCCATAACGGGAGCAGCCGAATGAAGAGGACAAGGCTTTATACCCTGATCTCTAGGTTGTGAGGCAGTTATGCTACCATTGAGCTGCCCCAATTTATGCCACGTAAAAAGGTCCTTTGACTAGGATTTTATTAACTGACCAGAATACTGATAGAAGAGCACAGGTTATCTTAAGTGAACCACAACAGTATTCATTCAAACAGCACATATTCTTCACGTATTAATTTAGCTCAAAGTGCTTTATAAGTAGTAGAGGAAAAAAATAATTTAAGAAAATTAAAAATGGAAGGGTCCCTTGTTTGTAAGTTTATAATGGTTAAAATGGTAAAAGTCAAGCAATAATTTCAAGGTGTTAAAGCCTCTTACTTAAACAGTTGACAATTAGCACATACAAAGTAAGTATGCATAAAAAGTTATACTAGATGCATTGTTCTAATTTTATTAATTACATTGAAATGGTTTAAATCCTATTTTAGTTCATTGTTAATTATTTTCCAAACACATAGCAGGCTTCTTTCTTGACATCACTCTTCTAATGAAATCTGTTGCAATAATTAAAGCAGCTGGTTATTCCAGTCATGTCTTCTAACTTCATCCATTAGATGTTTACTTACTTGTTCACACAAGTCACTGTTTCAGAAATTGGCCATTCATTCTTGGCTCATTTCATTGCTCTAAAAACCAGTTCTTTCCAAATTTCACACACTTGTTCAACTTAAGGAGTATTCTGGCTAGTTAGTTAAGCAACAATTTTCACAGCGTGACAATTTAATGCTTATACATAATAGACTAAAAGAAATAATGGGGTCAGAAATGGAGCATAAAGTAGAGAAAAGCACAATTAAGTACAACATGCAATACAAAAGCAACTGATGTTTAGGGGACGAATCTAGGATGTAAGTGGCAAAATTTCCGAATAAAAGAAAATCTCAAATTCAGTTATATGTGGAGCATTTGATAAGATATAAACACAATTAGAAATAAGGTAAAAAAAAAAAAAAAAAAGCACATACATTATAAGAAACTGACCAAACATTTTTTTATTATCAGAGGGCAGATTGATTGTGAAAAATCTACGTTGTCAGAATGTAGAATGATTCTGAAAAAGACAGATGGCAGACTTGTGACAGATATTACACCACTCCTTAAAAGAAAGCGAGAATGTAAAGTGATGTGCGGAACATTGTGCCTTGTTGATTTGAAATTTGACAACTTCAGACAAAAAAGAGCAAGTTTATTTACACACATAAAGCAAAAACGGTCTAAACCCTAAAGGGTGTGTGTTTGATATATAGTCTTTAAAGGCAATTACAGTGTGTTATTTTAAAATGAATTATTGGTGCCACTATTCATATACACTTATTTAACCATTACATGTTTTAAGAATGTTTTTGGTCTGTATTCTTTATATAACATTTTGTGGCATTAACAATATTCAGTATTTTTCCTTCTCCATTTTATTCATTAAACAAGCTAAACTATTGTATTCTTGTACACTGTATAGTGGAAGAATTCTGAAGTGAGTTTTCATGTCATGGGAAGACACACTTAAGCTTTTTGGAAGTCATTTTGGCTTCTCTTTATAGCATCAAAAAGAAAGAACGTCTTGTATTTCAGGGAACAATAACACAACAAACCAACAAAAACAACAACAGCAACAAAACCCACAATCTCCTTTTTTGCTTTTTAATCAAATAATAGAGATTGGGCTTTGTTATGAATCCCAGACAGCCTGTCTGCCTAACTAGGGAGTTGCTAGGCTGTGATGAAAAAGCTGTTTGCTTGTGTCTCACCAGTGAAAATGGATGAGGATAGAGAAGTGAAATCTGTCTGACACAGAGATTTGCTCTTTCTGTCTGTGTTTGTAGAGACATGGCAACCTTTTGAGAAATGGACAGGAATTTTATTGAGAGGACAAAAGTCAACATTCAGATGCGGCACACAGAAGCTGAATGCACTAGATGGGTGGCTTTCCATGTTATTCATTGGTATTAGGTCAGCTGCCTGTCGTGGTATTGAACACCCTGTCAAGAATCAAGATGAGCATTACAGTACACTGATTGTCTGCTAAAGTTCTCCTAGAGATTAACAATGATTATGTATGAGCTGCCATGCCGGTGACAAGAAACACTTATTACTGCTTGCCATTGAGAAACTGAGCTAAAGAACAATGCACAGTCATTTAAAACGTTCCTGTTAATGAAAGAAAGGATACTTCCCTCCCTTACGGTTGAAAGGAAACGTTTTGCCAAAATGCAAAATTCCATCAAAAATAAACGAATAAAGAGAAAAATGGCTTGTCTTTAACTTTAAGTCTCAACACTCACATTTCTTTTTTTATTGAAAAGCAAAATTAGCATTCTTGATTCTCCTGAACATTAATTACATCCCATTCATATATTTTGCAAGTAATTGGAGTCACAGAGTGTTAACAACACTTGCGATCTGGCCAGGAAGAGGATATTGCTTAATCACATATATAAACCTTGGCAGCTATCCCAGCCCCAAAATTACTGTTCTGGGAACAATTGCTCCATGATACTTTTATTAGCCAATCTAATCAATACCTTAAAAGTATTTCAGTAAAGCTTTGTGCTTTTTGGAACTCTCTGCTTCTGTGAAGAACTAGAGCCTAATCAGAATCATTGATAGTAACAAACCCTGAATATATACGCACTGCATTACAAACCACACCGCTGCACACAGTCGCAATGGAACCATTTGACGTTGCCAAAATACCCTAATGTGTTTCATATTATGTATGAATGTGACAAGAATCAGAAGTAACCTGCGAAGGCACAGAGAAACTGTGCACACTGTGCACATTTTGCAGTAAACCTGGGAAACTGGATCTGTGAGACACACAAGACCAAACTGGGAAACCAACTGGATCCTCCTTTATATTCTTAAGGTACGGTACAAGATAGTCATGGTAATGAAATGCTGGCAGACATTTTAGTGGGTCCCTTGCAGATGCCTAAGGTAATTATGATATGTCTCCTCTGTTTGCGGCTGACATGTATTTGGGTGCTTTTTTTATAGACAGACTAGTACTTGGTGTCATATACAGGTGGGAATTACTTCCAATAAATGCAACTTGATGATCACGTGTCATCAGTTATATTCTGTTTTTGATATCAAGTTAAAAGTTAGAGATCTCAACTATAACAAAAGGTCCTCTTCATTTAGCTGTCCAATGATCTTCTAGCATCAGGTTATTGGAGAGATTCACTGAAGGCATATGGTGGGCCGCTAATGTCACTTTTCTCTTTTTCCTGCTTGCACAGTTTCTCACTTTGTCTCACAGTTTGAGAATTTAAGGCTTGATTGTATGTCCCTCAGACAGAGTGCCATCCTGGGAACTTTCCTAGTATTCCCAATGGCTAGTCCATCCCTGGATTTCAGGACAATGTAATATAGGGCTTAAGGAAAGTTTGAGAATAAACTAAGATGTGACATAATAGAATGGTTGAAAATTATTTTAGATGAAAACAATAGATATACTGAGGTGGGCTGGCGCTCTGCCCGGGGTTTGTTTCCTGCCTTGCACCCTGTGTTGGCTGGGATTGGCTCCAGCAGACCCCCAAGGCCCTGTGTTAGGATACAGCGGGTTGGATAATGACTGACTGACAATAGATATATTAAATGTGATATTAAAATTGTTTTTTATAAAAAAACATGGAATATGGACAAAGACTGTTCTTCTCTCACTAGTGTTTCATAGTTACTTTTGAATTGAATGTTTATTTACTGTCAATAGTGAGATATCAGAGACAGATACACACACACCATTGTCTTAAGAAACACCAGAATGACTAAAAAGAAAGAAAATCAAGAAGAAAAAACTTCTGAATTGGTAGTCACAGTCGCAGTGTGGTACTATGCAAGCATATTGCCGTTGGTATGACAGAGCCACAGTAGCGTTTTTTAACACACTTCTTGCTGAATAATGTCTGAACGTCCTCAGTGTTAGTGTGCCAAAGTGAGGGTCTGTGGCTTTGTTCATAATGCCACTCAGTTTTGTTTTCATTCTCCACTTCATTACCACCTCCAGGGGATCCAGACTGCATCCCATAATTAAAATTTCCCTTTTAATTTTTTTTTTTGATTTGATGGGCTTTTCTTTTACTGGCCCTGCCTGTCACTGATGTGGACCACCCATGTACTTGTAATACTTGTAATAGGAAAAGAGGTTCTTCTGTGAAAGTTAAATAACCAGTTTCTAAGTTTTGCTGATGTAAAGTTGCAGACAATTCTTTCCACAAAAAGAAATCCAGTTATCCACCTGCTTCCTATACTTCTTCTCATCCCTGTTATTGATAAAAACCCTAAGTACAGAATCATCTGAGAATTTTCTGCAAGTGAAAGGACCTGGAGTGAAGAAAAAGTGAGACAGGACTTTTCCATGTGGTGCTGCAGTGCTGCTCACATCCCAATTAGAAACACGGTTCTTGAGTCTCACAAACTGCTGTATGCCCAACAGATAATTCATTATCCAGGACACCATAGGCTCATCCACCTGCATATCTCTGAGTTTACCCCTTAACAAAAAATCAAAACATAATCCTCACAGTGCTGACACCTTTGTCCGGGTGGGAATAAGCCTTGCGTAGCAGACAGATAATTGCATCCTTCTCTCTAATCTTTCTCCGATAGGCAAATTGCCTATCATCGTCCATGACCAGTCTCTCAAAGATCTTCATGATGTGAGACATACATGTCACTTATCTGTAATTATTAGGTGAAAAGGCTCCTGCCTTCTTTGGAAAAGGAACAATGCAGGATATTTGTCACAGTAGTGGCACTTTCTGGAGCCTTAGGGACAGACTGAACAAATGACAGAGAATACCACAATGTTGCAATGCAATCATGCAATTGTAAAGCTAAGCTATTGGAATCCCAGATCATGCTGTTCTTACTATGGATCTAGTTACAGGCCACACATTGCAATGTGTCACTGGGTTCTTTAATCAACTGCTACTTGCAGATGATACTTTTGTTATATGTTTGTTTGGTAATGCCAGGTGGACAGTGGGGTTACTAGGGGCACTGACATCACAATGATGGCACAGCCCAAGGTTAAGCACCTCAGAAGGCCTCCAGAACTGACAGATAGCTAGTCTAGCTGAAAAAATTCTGCACATGCCAGTGTGGAAATGCAAGGCCCAATAGGAAGACAGATGCCCAGAAAATGTGCTGCTATCATAAGTAAGGCATTTTATAAATGTACCAACAATTTGAGATAGACAGCTATCACCAGGGTAGAACCTTACCTTGCTTTTACAGGATACTAGAGGGCAGGGATAGGGATCTCCGTCTATTGAGAGTGAACCCAGGCATTCTGCCAGGGCTGTTGGAATATTTTCAGGTAATTGGACTAAAAAGAAATAAAAAGGACGATGAGATTGAATCTCAGCCAGAACACTAGCAAGGGTTGTAACCAGAAAGTCAAACTAATGTGTGTAAAAAAAAAAAAAAAAAATCCATATGAAGTTTAAAAAAATGCAAGACCTCATGAAATGTTTTAGAATAGAATCCACAAATTTGGACAATGGCCAATTTGCAACGGTATCTTATACATTTTCATGCCAATGATGTCCCATGATGCAACTTCTATGGCTACATCCCTGACAAAACAACTTCATGTTAATAATAGGAACCCAAAAAGTGGCACCCACTAAAAATAAGACAGTGTAGCATAAAACAAAAAATATAATGATAAAGTAAATCTAGAAGCCCAAAAACAAAACATAATCACAAAATGAAAGTTAAACTGAACTCAGCATGGTTCAAAACATAAAAAAGAAAAATTCAAAAAGCTGAAGAAAAATGAACAAATTGCTAGGAATCAAGTACAGAAAAAGATTGCAGAACTAGCTGGGCTTGTCCACTTTGTTGGAAAGTAACGGAGGAGCTGACCATTTCAGGTGAATCTGGTGGCCAGTAACCTCGCATCCATTTGCTGGAGGGTACACAGCTCTGGGTGGGAATGTTGAAGGCCACGATGTCCCTTAAGTGAGAGGCTACCTTGAACTCCAGTACCTTTTAGGACAACAGAAGGCTTAGGGATGCATGGACACTAGGGATCACTAGTTGGAGGAATGTCCTTGGGTGCCTTCTTGTAATTTACATACGTTTGTATGTTACAGATTTTACAAAGGCAGTACAGGAACAAAGCATAAGGGTCCGCTCAAAGACTGCATCTTAGAAGGAGGTACTGTCACATGTGAAGACACAAGCAGCATGTGAAAGAATTCATTAAAAGGTTTATTATTGTATTTTTGTATTTTTCATGACTTTTCATATATTGTTATAATATTATGTTAAATGTTGATCATAACATGATTGTATACATAGGTGGATAGAGTAGCCAACACTGATACTCAAGTAGAAGTACTGTTACTTAAAAAAAAATATTACTCAAGTAAAAGTGCTGAAATACTTGAGCAAAAGTAAAAAAAGTATTAGGCTAAAAAGTTACCATAATTACTTTGATTTAAGCTTTTGTTTCAATGTATCGAAACAGTAACCTTAGATTTTTAAGAAGAAAGAAAAAATACAGTACATTTCTTCAATAAATGAAATGTACTACTTCCAATAAAACTGGAATAGACAAAAAGTGATTAATGAGAAAAATAAAGCAACAGTTTTAAGTAATATTTTATGTATTGTACCCACTTAACTTGTTTTTAAACTACCTACAAATCTTTGGAAAATACTGTTTTATTCTAATTGAATTAACAGGCATATAATGTACATTACAGTATTGCAATCAAAACAATGTTTCTAATGCAGCTTTTTTAGTAAGGATTACAGTTTAAATACTGAATATGTGTGATTAAAATTATAGTACATGTTTTGAACAGCTCTTAAGATGGAGCCTTCACAACATCTCAGATTCTTCATTTAAAATAGAAGTCTCACTGAAATTAATTAATTCATTCATTTTTCCATCAACATATTTCGATTCAGCTTTACAAAGACCCAAAATCCCACAATAGATATAATACCAGTTTTTTTCTTCCTTATTTTTGATCACCACTTAGCCTTGGATATTTATTGCATACTTGTAACTTATTACTTTTGTGTGTTTCTGATATTACATCCTGAAAGACAGTCTTAAGTTTTGGGCCCTACTCATTGCTTTTGAAAGGTTAGGTGCAAAACGATTAGCACAAAATAGAACTGTTTTCCATCACAAAAAAAATCTATGAATTGAATGGTGTTTCACAACCACTGAAATTCATGCTGTTGAGAAAGGTGTTTAGTCCCTGTCTGGAAGTGTTTCTCTGTGTTAATTCCGCAAGTGTCTTCTTGTCATTTAATGTACATTGTGACCGCTAGGGGCGCTATTGCCCCGTTAAACCCACCAGACACACGTCCAAGACACACTTGTAAAAAACTTATTCTTTAATAATTTCGGCAATAAAGTGCACAAAGCACCGCACACTCCACAATTCTCCAAATCAATAATAATAAAAAAATAATCAATAATCACAATAATCCTCCTCTCCACCCAGCAGTTCCGTCCCTCTACCACCCAACTCCGGCTCTCCTTGCTGGGTCTCAATCAGTCCTTCCGGGTCAAACGCCACCTCCTCCTTCCTCAAGTAGCTTCGTCTCTCCGAAGTACTTCTGGGTCGTGACAGTAGGAGTCCCCAGGTTCCTTGTGAGCTCCCCCTGGCGGCCCCCACGGTACCCAACAGGGCTGAAGAACCGGACTCCATGTCCAATGATGCCCTGGGGGAATCTGGGGAATAATTTCCATCCAGGGGAGCTGCCATCTAGCGTCCCGGGGGATGTAGTGCCCTGAAAAGGCTGTTCTTCCTCCTTCTTTCTGTTGAGGGACGTCCCGGCCAGACTAAAATGCCGGCCGTCCCTCACAATATACAGTGCATAGTTTTTTTTACTAAATAAAAGAAAAATGACCACAACCTGTTACATAATAATTCATTATTACATTTATATAGCACTTTTCTCAATACTCAAAGCGCTATCCACACAGGGAGGAACTGGGAAGCAAACCCACAATCTTCCACACTCTCCTTACTGCAAAGCAGCAGCACTACCACTGTACCACCTGTGAGGACTATGAAGACATTATATTGAATCGTCAGTTTTGATTGTTCTAGTAGTATAATGCTCACTTTGCCAGTTATATTAACAAACTTGGTGACTGCAATCTTAAGGAAATGATGCTCAAAGCTCCATAGCACTTGCAGTGTGGATAACATCATCTCATCTGTAGAAATTAGGAAACAGGAAAGGATGTTTGCCTTGTTAAGGGCAGGGTGGTGGGTGGCACTATCCATATGCTTAGCTTTCTTATACAGAAACAACAGCAGTTTGCTAAATGTTGTAATTTGGTGTGTCTTCATGTGTAAATTACGCAGCATATCACATGTTTTAAAAACATGATATAAGTGGTGATGTGAATGAGTGAAATAAAACAGAATTAGTTTACTGGTGTGATGCAGATTACTTGTGTTATGCAGCTGCCAAAGCAATACAGTTAAGTGCAGAAGCATGAACGAGGCATTAGTTAATGATATTCGTGGTTTTGCACTTTAAAAACCTCCAAAAATTTTTGGATTTAAATGCAAAATTAATTTTAAACCAAACTTGATTTTTGTTCATCACTTCTTTTGAACCATGTCATACTGAAAAGAGCATAATACAAAAGTGTAAATTATTATTATAAGGTTCTGTATGTATCTTTACCTATAGGAGGAAACCAAAATTGCTCAAAGAAAATGACAGAAACTCGGGCCTGTATGTTACAGAGTGGTGTTTTTTGCATCCCTGTATGGAACAGAAAAATGAAAGAACTGTTTGTCATAAAGGTTTTTGGGTGCACATTTAAAGAAACATTAAATGCTGTCAAGTTTCTTAAAATATTTGCTATCCATCTTTTCCACAAAGAGTAATCTTTTGGTAATTTTCTGTGTCTTTTTAAATTAACATAATATGAGTTCTTACTTGCGCCAGAAAACTGTCTCCTGTTACCCATCCTTTAACTAAATTATACAGGATTGAAAATCCAGTTTAACCAAAATTTATTCATAAATCATATGGAGTACATACATTATTGGATGTCCTTTCTTTTCCTACAGATGAATATTTAAAGTTATTTGATTACATGTGTTCTTTTTTATATCTATTCTCAAAGGAATAAAATAGGATGAAATTTCGTGGCAATGAAAAATGAAAATGTGTTCTTATACTGTAAACTTTTGGATACCTCTTTAACAACTCCCATGGATTCTCTGTTGCAGCATATATGATTAAGACCAGACTTGGGTTTTCCTAACAAAGAACAGGAACATGACTATTACAGTAAATCTTTATTCTAGCCATTAGTGTCATTGCGCAGCAAGATTCCGATATGGCAAAACTGTCTACAGCAAAATAAAGGAAGTGTGCCTGAGAAGGTCCAGAATGATTCTTAACTCCTTAATAGGAGCCTCATCTTTTTTTATACATCAATTTAAAAAGAATAAAAATGCATATAACATACTCCCTGAATACCTTATGTTACAGATCTGATAATAAATAATGTTAAGCAGGAAAAAGATAACACAAGCAACACTGGACAATTTTTTTTTTTTCTAAAGCATTATTCTAGAAGTAAAACACAGATAAATTTCACTCTAAAGTTAAAATTATTTTATTCAAACAAACTTAATTTTAACGGTTTAGTATCTCACCCAGGGGTTATTGCTGCTTTATACCACTGATTAGAGTATTAAAATCTGGCTTTCAACATTTTGATCAAGAGGCTCAGAATATAATTATCTGAATGAATGAATGTTTAATTTTTATTATCTGTGCTGCAATAGAAAGCTCTTAAAAAGCATATACCCTTCATTATCAGAATATGTTTTCTACTTTCATGCTCACATTTTAATTTTCCCATTTAAACTATTTCATTTTACCATCTGACTCCTTATAAAAACTTCTTCCCTAAAATATAGCAGCTGAAGGATTTTGAACAAAAATGAAGTTGCTTGAAATAGGCCTTAAGCAGAAACCTTAACCCATCATATATATATATATATATATTTTTTAAAAGAATCTGCTTCAATAATAGGGTAAATTAAGGGCGTATTGATTAAAACTTATTGTTGCTGCACAACAATGATATCACGGTAGTAGAGAGTGGCAATGTGTTGCATGTTAGTTGGATGTGTAAATAAGAATTTACCTATACTCTGTATATGTGACACTACTAATACGTCTACTACATGCTTTGTCACATTTCAAAAAGAAGAGATTTAGTGGCCATAGAACATGGGAATAACAGGCACACAGGAAGACAATTGACTTGTGAAGTTGCATTATTAAATGTTTTTCTTGTTTATGAAATAAACGTAACTACCAAAATATTACTAGGGCACTAACAGATGTGTTTTTTATAGACTATATATTCAGCTCTAGGTGTGTTGTTTTGTCAATGTCTGGTCCAATGATGCTGAAAATACCATGTGGATTTGCTCTCCATATGGTTTTACAGTACTAGCCAATTTGGCAATAAGGGATTAAATATCAAATTCAGAGAAACTACAGGTAGCATGAGTAGAATGATGATTGGATGATCAGAATTAGGTTGAAAAATAATTACGAAGATTTTAAGGGCTAACTCGTTTTTTTGTCTTAATCCTAAAGCCATCGACCAGAGACATCAAAGTGTTAAAAGTATGTAATTAGTCATTATATCACTTCTTTTTGATTTTTTTAAAAAAATAGTAGTTAAAAGCAGAAATGGTGTTCCTTCTCTTTCAAATATAAATTACCACACAACATTCCCCTCACAAATAGTAGTACATATTCTATGATGTTTAAGCCAGCCCAAAACTACAGATTGAAAAATAGTCCCCAAAATTTTATATTGTCACAAAGTGCATTACTCTTTGCATACATTAATTTTTTTAACTAATTATCCCCTTTTTCCATAATTAAACTGACCATCTTTAACACAGATCCTGTCACAAACAAATTGGTGACAAATTCAGTTGTCATACTGGCAGAACCCTTTTGTATTAAGAGATCCTGCCGAGAGGTAAAGTCCCTGATACTTTAAAGCATCCATTAATTGATAAAATCAGAGGTAGACTCAACTTTGTGGATTCTGTACAGCAAAATACACAGGCAGAATTGTAGATTTCACCAATTAACACAAAGCACATGAATAAGCATGGAAATATTTAATACACTATATGTAAAATTTACTAATATGAGTTCCTAACTCACTGCCATAAACGTTTTTATCAGTGGCCTAATCAAATTTACCTGCCCATCTTCATCTATCTAGTGGCACGTTATTGTGATATAAATCTTGGTTATTAAAGCAATGCAACGATCAGTTTTTGTAATGATTTTAGTAGTTTGTTATATTTTGTGGATTTTCTTTTAAAAAGATACAGTAGTTATTTATATTTGTTGCAATTTGGGAATTTTTGGACACAGCTTTGCTATAATAAACTGTAAATGATGTTACCAAACATGATGCAGTGATGTTAGCGATCACATGCTGGTGCCTAGGAGCATGCATCTATCTGATTTTAAAGTTTGAAGAACAATCCAAATCTTTGCAAAGGTGATTATTTTTTGCTTAAGAAAATCACTAGTAAAGGTTCTACGAAAAGGTAAAGGTGATTATTTTATTGCTTATTTAAGACGGGGTTGAGCAAGTTTTGTTTGGAAAGAAGCAATTTTGGAATTTTTAGTTCTGCTTTTAGACTTGCTTTATCTGAGCTACTAACAGGCTTTGTGCTATTTAGGACATCAGTTTTAAGGGTTAGCTTATTGGTTGTGCTTAAATCAGTTTTCAGGTCTTGTATTCTCTAGGCTTGGTTTATGAACAACAAACACATTTTTGTTCTTTTTGTGTTTGTACATTATGCTTTTGAGAGTTTTCACATATTTTATTTTTCTTTAAACGCATCATTTTGGTTCTTTTAGTGGTATGGTCTCTGCCATTTTATGTTGATAGCTGCATGGCCACAGATGTGTGGTGTTATGGCTGCTTTGGCCATTTCTGGTCACATGATATGGAATTCATGTCGCTTTATCCTGCCTATATAAGATGGTGGCACATAACTTTATAGCTTGATATGAAATATTAATCACTTCATTCATTTTGTGAATTTGGTTTTGATTTAAACTATTTCGGGCTTTCCTGTTGCATTTTTGTAAAGTTTTCTGTGCTCATATTGGGTTTCAAATCATGTAGAATTTGTTTTGGTTAATGGTTTTCTAATTTAAAATTTGTTATATCTCAGTGTTTTTTATGCCTTTTTTCTACACCATTTTGTTTACTGCATGTGCTGCCATTTTGCAAGCAACTAGTATTTTGTTGTTGAGTAAATAATCCAGAAGTGATGTCATCTGTAAGATAGTTTAAAGATCACACCGAGCATATCCTCAGCATTGAAGTTTACGCATTGGAGTTTAATGATTATTCCTTAGATGTTGTTCCTGGTGTGGTAAGCAGCCCAGACACAGACAGGCGGACACGGATGGTTCACCAACCAACACACGTTTAATCATTCTATACAATATTTACAGTGCACACACAACCCCAAAACTCCTCCAAAAGTCCAGGCCTCATGATGCCTCTCTTTCTCTGGTCCGCCTCCACTCCTCTCCTCTCGTCTTGCTTCCTCCCAACTCCAGCCATCGAATGGAGGGAAGCGGCCCCTTTTATACACACCCGGATGTGCTCCAGATGCCTCCCAATTAGCTTCCGCCGGCACTCCCAAGTGTGGCGGAAGTACCGGCTGCGCTCCCGGAAGCACTCCTGGTGTCCCTGGTCTTCTTCTCCCCTATCACTTCCAGGTGTGGTGGAAGTGCTGAGTGCCAGGGCTCCTCAGGCATTGGAGTGCCCCCTGGCGGTGACCATGGGCCCCAATAGGGTTGAGCTTCTAAGCCTTGTTCCCATGGTCCCCAAAGCCCCCAGGGTGGTTGCCCTCTTGTGGTCTGGAGGAGACGTAATCCCTCCTCCGGTCCTTCTGGGCATCCCGGTTGGGTGCCACCCCCAGCCGTTTGCCACACTGGCTAATGGAACAAACTTTTCACTACAATTTTGGGTTCTAATATTTGGCTTGATGACAGTGTATGAGGCTTCATTAGCATTCATTAAAACAAGTTACTATTAACATCTTTTTTGCCTAGAATTATTACCATTTTGTTCTGATAGTTTGACTTCTTTTGGTGTTCAGACCTTAAGCCTGTCCCCAGCTTTGGCTGTTCTTTCTCATCTCCTGATCACATAATCATGACTTTAACAGCATTCAACTTTTCTAAGTGAAAACAATGCATTATTCATTAAAATGTGTTTCTTTGCCCCTGATGTCAGTGCCTTGACATGGAATGTGGTACAAAATAACTGATGTGCCGCCTAATGCTTTTACCACCCGCCACAATGACTTATATTGGAAATCAAGCTGATCTTTCTTCAAACCTAAACAAAACTCTAATTTGTGGTCAAAATATTGTTGCCAAAGGATCAAAAAATATAAAAGGTATCATTGAAAAGCAGAGTGCTATGCGTCACATGAATTATCTGTTAAACTTGGATAGAAAGTAAGTGAGAAGTGCCACCTTCAATGCTGTTGAACTGCTAATGTCATGTATCACAACCTCCAACCCAATTACCACAGTGACGCAGTATTGACAGCATCACAAAATGGAAGCACCCATAAAAACAAAACTCTTTCAGAATAAATTCTAACAATACACAAAAAATGTAAATAAAAATCAAAATTGAATTTGGTATCCCGTAAAACCATAATAATAAAAAATGTAGAAATATGCCTCCAAAAAACAGTTTTTCTTTACTAGTACAGTATTTCCAAAATGTAAAGTTTCAGTTCCATATGGTAAATGGGGTGCATTATAACTGTGTTTTAGTTTTTTTGTACAATTTTACATTGCTTTGAGCAATATTATCACCCTTTCACTTGAAAAGCTCTATTACAGAAGTATGTTTAATACATTTTTTTTTCTCTTAACGTTTCTGTTCTTTTCCCAGTTGTAAAACGTTCTCTCATGTACAGCAGATCTTGTGTGTTTATTTAATTGAACAACTCTCGTAGTAAGCCAATAGTGTCTAGCAAGGTAATTAAATTTCCCAATGGAAGTGAGAATCAACTGTAAAATCAATTATTCATTTAAACATTTAACATAAAGTAAATGAAGATAATTATTAGCATCACTACTTCAAGTACATTTTTACTAAAGCTGTATTACTATTTAACTACAGATGAGTGCTGATACTGCGGTAGGCTGGCACCCTGCCCGGGGTTTGTTTCCTGCCTTGTGCCCTGTGTTGGCTGGGATTGGCTCCAGCAGGCACCCGTGACCCTGTAGTTAGGATATAGCGGGTTGGATAATGGATGGATGGATGAGTGCTGATATTTGCAACTGGTGTATGGTCATGTACATTACTGTTGCTGTATTACATTTGTAAATGTCTGATAACACAATGAGTTTATCTTTATTGAAATGCACTATGTAAGAAAAACATGGGAGAGGCCCATGGAAAGAAAGCCAAAGAACAATAGAATTATTTAGTAATTGCAATAGAATTATTTAGTGAATGTGCTTATTAGTTTCCCTAAGAATACTATGATAATGTAGTGGCAGGATAGGTTGAAAGAATTTTTTCAAGTTATGTTTGTTTTTTGTTCCTCTTGAACAAGCTCACTTTCAAGAGTACATTGAATAAAGTAAAACTATGAAAAAATGAATATCACATTCAATCATTCACATCATATGATATTTTCCTTTTCTAATCATAATGTATGTGGTTTAACATTTGCTGGGGACTGTGTAAACGAAGCTGAATGACAAATATTCAATAGAAATATAAGAAAACCCCATTGCATTATTACAAAGCAAACAACCTGCAGGTTCAAAGCAGTCACTGAAAAAATGACACTTGGATATTATCATTGTGTTATTGAGTATTTGTTGGCTAAATGCATTCTTTTGTAGGGGGTTATTTTATAATTTAAAACTACAGAATTAATTCCATAGAAAAGAGAAATTTGGCTTGATACGTTAATCATTGTTAGTGTGTTGAATATCTTTACAGCCAGCCCACAGGTCTATGTCTATTGATATATTAATTTAGACTTGCTTTTGGGCCTCAGATACAAACTCTATTCAAAATTATGCACAGTTGTGCTGTCACATGAGAGAGAGAGCAAAGTCCTGGACACTTTCATTACAGTAGTTTGTAGTTCCCAAAATAAAGCAATAATGTTGTTTGTGTGTTGCTCTCTGTTATCAGGACTGTTTTTATTCGGGGACCTAAACATGTTCTTAAGCAATCTGTTGGATGCCACGGTAGTTTATCTGTGCAGGACTGCAGAGAAACTGGAACCTAGTTCATCAGACATAAGACACAAGACAGGAGCAATCCCTGGAAATCAGACATTACAAACCTTATACCGATCGACAGAGAAAGCTAAGTCAGACTTGCTTTTTCAATTTATGGCTCTAGCTTTGTAAAGAGGTGAATCAAAAAAAATGTACCATTAAAAGTCCATCATGTAATGATGATAGTTGATCATGAATACAGTATATACATTCAAAAAATGACAATGCTAATATGAAAATAAACACGTTACATTATATATTTTTTTAAAATGCTCAACTTTTACAGAGTATGAAATTAGTTCTAATAACTTCAAAGCAAAATTCTGTGCTTTCACCCTGATAAACTCTGACAATTTAAAACTTATGAAATCACTTCATGACTTTTTATGAATTCATATTTGCAATTAAGTTTTGTTAAATGCTTTTCATGCTATTTAACCATACACACAGCATTTGAAGCAAATACTATACGGAAATCGATTTGGAAGTAAATTAATTTATGGAGAATTTAATAAACCATTGTTCAGAAACTACACAAATAGTTTTCTATTAAAGATTAGTAGGTGAAGCACTGCTAATGTGTGCCTGCATGTTGTGATGGTTCTTCCTGAAAATGAAGGAATATTTAAAATGTTTAGGTTAATAATAACAAATCACCCTAATTTAAATGTGTCACTTTAAGGTAAACCAACAGGGTTTTTCACTTTATTTTTCTAATTTAAGTTAATATAATTTAAAATAATCATGTTTGTTGATATTATGTAGCTTTTACTAATTACATTGACATAATTCTCTTAGATTTCACATTAACACAATTAAATCATATTGAAACAAAACCATTAAATTACTTTCTTTGAACAGAAGTGTAATCACCCTTTAGGGACTGTTGTCTTTACTCACCTATTTTAAATAAATCTTATTCACAATTAACTTTTTCAATAGTCAAAATTTTTGTTTGCCCATTTTCACTATACACAATTGAATTAAGTTGATTTAACCTAAAATAAACCAGTTTTTTGTACATGACTATCCTATATTTGCATAAAGATCATGTCCTTTTCTTGGAGTGTGGTCCAAGAAATCCTCAAACCTTGATAAATATAACAACAAAGTTAAAAACTTCAGTAAATTGATTTTTTCTGAATTCTGAGTGTATTGTGTGGTTGTGGATGCTGATTTATCATACCTTTTCATGCACTGGCAAATTTGTTGCCCATCCTGCATCAAAAAAAACATTTTTTTCTTTGCCTCCTATATTACAGAGTTGAGAAAGAGTAATCATTCAAAATAAATGGAGAAAGGAATTGCCTTCCATATTTTAACTGTTTTTATTGATGCAGTATAAATAACCATATGAATATTATTGATTGAATGGAAATGTGTGGCATAATTTACATATCTTCATTCAATTATATATTTTTTGAGTGTATTATTATTTATATAAATACCAGTAACGGCATACTGCATGATAACGTGCAGTTAATACACTTGACTTGAGCATTCCTAGTTTTCATCCTCTTTCTTTCTCTGTACGTTTAGCATTCATTTGCTCAGAGGTTGATGCGCTTGCTGTTTCCTGAGTCGCTCTTCTTTCCTCCACCCTAGCGGCCTGCTTCTTCTTTTCTTTCATCTGCATCTTTTCGCGTTAAAACTGATTAAGTCAGAGTTTGTGTTGCAATTACTTAGTACGTTTTCTTTAATTTTTCACTTAAGCTGGCACTTCAATCTGCCTCAAGAATGATTTAAGACATGAAGAGGTAGGGGAAGTGACGGCGAAGGTGGTAGGGATGAGAACGACGCCCATACGCATGCACCGCATGGCCGCCCTGCTGGCTGCTGCTGAGAGTTGATTCTACAATAAAATAAAATAAAAATAAAAAGAGGTCAATCATCACCCCGAGCGGATGGTAGATGTCACGTAGTACATGTGTACCAAATTTCAGGTCAAAAGGTCAAGTGGTCTGTGAGCTACAGGTGATTTAAAATCCTGGACAGATAAACGGACAGCCATGGTAGTGTATTATATATATAAAGATTTTTCTGAAACTTGCATATCTAAGAAATTTCAACTGTATAAATCAGGATTTTTTTTTAAATATTACACAATGCACTTTAATGGATATTTGTCATACAATTGAAACATGTAAATCTTACAAAATGGACCCAAAAATTTCTTTAAATGAAAACACAGTAACAAAATTAACATATTTTAACTTTTTAAAGTTAAATAACTAAACACATTAACGATAACATGTTTGTCTAAGGTTTTATACTTCATATGACTATTTTTCTTAAACTTTAGTAACTAAATAATTTCAATTGTATATATTGGAGAAAAAAATATAATTTTAAGATTACTTAATTCAGTTTGATGGAAATATGTCATACTGAAATGTGAAAATCTTAAAATTTGGACTCAAATTTGTTTTAGTGCAGTTGTGAAACCCAACACTTCCTACCTCCAGGATTTAGGAGAATCTTCAGTCCTCAGGTGACACCAGGCAGAACCCAGTTGTAATAGATAAATGGAAGATGCTTTTGTTTGTTAGTGTATGCCACAGCCTGTCTGATGGGTGTACAGTACTTCCCCAATCCCAGCGTTTTTGTTCATGATGACTGTGACATGAAGAACCAAAAAAAGAACGCTGAAAACACTGATATATAATAGACCTTATTAAGCTGCCATTATATCCGAAGATCACACAAAGTGTCAAAATAACCCAAATTAAAATAAAAATTAATTTGTCTTATGCCAAATAAGCCCTTTAATAAAGTAAAAAAGTGAAATGTAACTTGCTTAAGTATTTTTGAACAAGTCACTTTACAAGGAAAATACAATGTGTTCAGTAAATGTGAAATCCAGAAATATTTGTCAATGTTTAGAAGGTCTGGATTCATTTACAAAACAATGTAACAATTAACTATAATCATAATTTCATGAAAATGTTTAATTTCTGGTTTACTCATACAGTATTACCAGAATAATCTTATCTACCTGTTTAAGTATTACCACATTTGAGCAATCTGAATTTAGCGTGTGAACGGCTTCATGGGCACACTGCTGTCTCACAGACTCAAGGTGACTGGTTTGAAATTCTGGCTTGGAGCTGGCACATGTTTTACATGTTCATGTGAGCTTTTCTTTACGTACTCCAGTTTGTTCTCACTGCTCAGAGTCATGCAGGACAAGTTAAATGACAACACTGAATTGTCCTGAAATTTGTGAGTATAGATTTGTTGGTGATCTTGCTCTGTGATGGATTCATTCCCATCCAGAGTTGGTTTCCTCCTCTTGCAGTGCAACCCCTTAATTAGAATTGTTGACATGTAAAATTGGATGGATGAATTTGCTTCATGTAAAAAGGCAACGTCTAATTTTCAAAAAGGTCAGAAAAAATAAGCAACTTAACAATTCTCAAAGAAGGATGTATTATAAAGTAGAAGTTGTAAATAACCAAGCTCAAAAATGTGGTTTTGAAAAAGATGAAGAGTCTTGTAAATTTTGAGAGGCGTTTTGCACTGTATAGTCAAATCACTGCTGTTACAAGATTATTATGAAAGAAAACCTTTGAAGCTCTTTGCTTTTTCAATTCTAATCTATAAAGATAAAATCATGCAAATCATTTTTTTAAGCTTTTGCTTTGTACAGAAACCATCCATCCATCCATCCATCCATTATCCAACCTGCTATATCCTAACTACAGGGTCACAGGGGTCTGCTGGAGCCAATCCCAGCCAACACAGGGCGCAAGGCAGGAAACAAACCCTGGGCAGGGCGCCAGCCCACCGCAGTTGTATAGAAACTTTAAGTGCTATTTCTTAAAGCATATGCTACATATTCTTTGATGGAGGGAAGAGAATATAGCCACTAGACATTTTCTAGTCCAGATTTTCATGTATTCAATTGTGTATCACCAGAGATGGATTTTCTCCTGAAATGTTGTTTTCGTCTCTTCAATTGCAATGTTACTGATAAAGAAAAACCCAGAAAGTACACTGTAAAAATGTACAATTACACAAACAGTTACAGAGTAATCACTCTATAAATGCACTGTCACAATGAAGCTCCTAGTGGCAGATGAATGAGACAGTGATCTCCTCAATTATTCTTCAGTAGCTGGAATGAAGGATAGCACATTGTTAATTGTCTGACTAACTTTACTCCCCCTGCCAGGAGACCCCTTTTGAAAGACAGCAGATCTTGTAAATCAGGTTGGTCCTTAAGGTCCTATTTATAGTTATTTCTCATTCTTTCCTATTGTTCCCTTTTTCGTTAACATGGTAAAACATTCTGCTAGCCTACTGGGTCACTTGAACCCACAATAAAAAGTCCAGGAGTCTTTTGAACAATATCCAGTTTGGGCAGGGCTACGTTTCTAATGCTGATTATTGACAGGGCAAAAAACAGACAACAGAGGTAAGACTACTGGCTGGATACTCTGAATGTGTGTTATAATTTATAACTGTAAACGTTAGGCTAAAAAATCCTTAATTTTACACCAAGGAATAAAAGAATAAAAAAACCTGTTTGTGATGTACCTATTGTTGGTATTTTTCCTGTCTGAACAATTATTCCTGTCTTTTTATGAATTCTGCACAATTATCTTTTGTTGTGACTTGCAAGTGCATTGTAGTTTAGTTAATTATTTTTAACTACATTCTCATATTTAGGTGGGTGCCCTGAAGATGTTTATGTAATTATTTTACTTAAGAAGTCTCTCTTTACCTATTGTTCTACCTGAGATGAACTCTCACAGCAATTTATTTTTTTCCCAACACTGGTGCCATTATTCTTAACTATTTCCAAGATCTTTAAAGTAACCTATGGCAGCTGGAGCTACAAATCAAAATTCAATCAATTTGCACTTACCAATGGTAAGGAGTTTAGTGGTAAGATGTTTCAGTAATTGCTTTAAAATTATATTGTCCTTTTAGGGAGAGATGATAGTTTCATATTTTCTTCACTATACATACATTAGACTGGTACTACTTTTGAAGATGCTACCGTTTCTATAGAACGTATAGAGATTTAAAGTAAGTACTATATCTGCAAACAGTAGTGACAAATTATAAGTCTTACAAATGATGGTGAAAGAATTCTAAGGGCAGGTTTACTTATTTTCTCAATTCAGTTTTTCAGATATGGGGTGGTGGTGGCCAATGCCTATTGTGGTAGCATCAGAAGGTAGACGGGAACCATCACTAAACGGAACATCAGTCCTTCCCTTGAAAAGCATTCTTTCAAATCAGGCTGATTCAGACATGATAATTAAATGAAAATGCATACCTTTAAGGTTTTGGAGGAAATCGAGGTAAAAACAGAAACAGAAAATGTCCTAGCTACACAGACAGTAAATGAGACAAACCCCTAAAAGCCGTGAGGCAGAAGTAATTGCCACCCATGCCACTTGGTGTAGGATTCAGGTTAAACAAAAGTTATAAAGAACTGAATGAGAGAAATGCAAGGTGGTTCAATGAAGCTTTTTCCAAAAATACATACCTACACACATAAAAAAAATGTTCACATAAAAAAGTACACAAAATAATTTGGCCCCTAAGCTACCATGTTTGAATGATGAAGCAAACCATTTTGTATTATAGATATTCCGTTTTAACCCTGATAAGCAGGAGTTAAACCTTTGTAAATATGAATAAAAATGAAAGTATTATATTCAGTAATCAATATGGCGATGCCACAATATTTTCACGTTATTTTTATCATAGTGAAAATAAGCTTTCGTAAGTAACGTAAAAAGGAAGAATAAATACAAATCAACGCAAGTGTTCTAGAAGTAGCAATGAGAATGAAATGTCATTCATATATTCAGTTTAATTGAAGCCCATCACAGGGCTCACTCACACAGGACTAAATTAGAATTGCCAATTAACGAAACTCATGCCTGTTAGATTGTGGCTGGAAAACCTAAAGCACCTACAGGAATATCAATTTAGTCCTAAGAAGAGCTGGCAAACTGCACAGGATATCTGTGTACCATGTGTATTCATACTGCATGGTCATCCCATGTTCTATTGTACAGCATTTGGTGTTTTAATGTAAATAAAAAGGGTATTAACAGTGTTAAGCTGAACTAAATTAACATCTTTTAAAGTGAATTCAAAGTGTGTCCTTATAAGGATTGATTTATTAATAGTGAAGAAAAAGCTAAGGTTACCTGGTATCTGCATTAGGTGTTTAGCATATTTATATGAAAAAATTTGTAGTGTAAACCTCCATTTTATAAACCTCTGTTTTCTACATTGGTGAGAAAAACCTGCTGTCTACTCAGCTAGGACAGAAACGCTCGAAACAACCTTGGACTGGAACACCAGTCCATAACGGGAGCACTCATCACAGCGGCACCAATCAAGGGCTGCAAATAACGTGATAAGATTCCATTGAGGCTTTTGGTCTCACGTGAAACGAATAATTATTTTTTACCTCGGCACTCTGTAACATAATGGGCCAAGACTAGCATCTGCCACTTTCGCAGAAAACTGCAGCTCCCCACGATCTAATAAGTGGCTTTAAATACAGATTGTCATTTTTTTCTACCTGATGTTTGTTTGACTGGAATTAATTTTGGAGTACATGGGACTATCTTGGAAGCCATTTAGAGTCACAAGTTTTAAGTGCAGGTGCTCAGTAAAGTTACGAAGGTTAATAGAGTTTGTCTCCCTCTCTCTCTCGTTATTTAAGAAGTACGAAGAAATGTCCATGTTAAATAACAAATAGAACTGGATTTTACATATTTAAAAGTTGTGACTTGACTGGTATTTAGCATTACCCTATTCAAACTGTTTCATTATGTATTGCTAGAGACCCCTCCAGTGTGTGGTACGGTTCTATCAATTATTGATTCGAGGTTTGGGTGGGAACTCCCTATAAACAAGCCTGCCAGGGAGTTTGGGGTGAAAGAGCAGCGAAAGGAGACAGTTCCACTCAAAATATAATCACATTTTCCATAACTTTGTTCAGAGCCAGTTTCTGTTTAGGGTACACTTAAGATCAAATTGAACATTTAAGAAGACACTGTCACATTAGATATTCAAATCTTCGTTTATTGCATTAGTTAATAAGAGAAAAGGTACCGATTAATCCTGTGGGAAAAAGAGAAAGAATAAGCAACCTAGAAATGTTAAGTACAGCTGCGTGGTCATCACTAGGTAAGTGTTAAATTCAAATTATTCTTTTATAGCAGTCACTTCCGAACACTGGATAAGAATGTTTGCACAGATTTACAAAAGTATACTTGTAAAATTAAAATACAAAATCTCTGACTTAACAGTTACAAAAGGAGAAACTTGACAAACTTCAAAATATATTAATGTGTATAAAATTTGCAGTCTTTTAATATGAAACTAGCTGTGTTACCTGTCTAAGGCAGGTTGAAATCTAAGTAATCAACGCAGACCATACCATATGCCGTGTGCTATGGCTCTCACAAAAGTAGTGTTGAAGTTTGTGATGACCCATCTATTGCAGTGAAAAATTATATTCATTTTAGAAAAATGTGATGTGCTATATTTTGGAATGACAGAGACATAGCAATGGCATGGACACACAGACACTTATCATTTTATTAATTTGGATGTTAAAGTCTGGGTGACCTAGGCCAATTACCTATTCCTCCTCTTTTGGGATTCTAAAGTATGGATATGCAATTGCATATGTTAATAACTGCAGCATAATCACATGATGGTCTGATGCAGAGTCTTTTATATTTAACGCCATACTTTCTCAACTACTGAGACACCTCTTGTTTCATTTGCAGGAAGAGCATTTTGGTCAAGAGTGACACCAAGTTCAATATACCATGAAAATGAAAAATCATAAAAGATCAGCAATGGTGAGCGAGAGTCAAAGTTTCATTTTTGAAAAATAGCAAAGAGTCCGGGTCAGTGGTGGCTGGTGAAAAAAATTTGGATGGGGTGATAAACTGAAGCAACATTTCATAGCTCTGGATAAAAGAAAAGAAAAAACAGACAGTCAAAATGTAATGTTGCCTACACACTGCCCAGTAGCGCTACTTGAACATAAATTCAGCCCTTCTATTCTCCAGGCCTGAAAATTTCTGATTGAATTGAGTCATTTTCAGTCGCCAGTCTGTTTTTCATTGACAGCATGGCCAATGCATTTAGCCTATCCCAAGTCATGGTGTTTCTGAGAGAGGTTTTATGTACTTTGAAAAACTTCCTAATATGTAAATCTGTAATGCTTGATAGCCTACAGGGCAACAGCAGATTAAGAGTTTGAAGTTTAGGCTTCTTTTAGGGTGGCAAATGAGCCATTTAAAAAAAAAAAAAACTGCATATTTTTAGAGTCACAACAGAACTTGAGCATATTTGCTTTATATCACGTGTCCCATCATAAATTGTTTGCAATATAAACTTAATTTAACCCAAATCACATTTAGAATAACACATTTAAAACTTTGAAATTGTGAAATGTTACAAAAGTTCCATTAGCAATATTGACATGACCCTTTTTATTTTACTTATTGTACTTGTGGAAAAGTAAACAGCTTCTTGTTTTTTAAGTAAATAAATTATTTATAAAGTGCCTATCAGACAAAAGTCACAAAGCACTGAACAGTAAAACATGGACTAAAATGAAATATTATAACAAAATACAGAACAATGACAAAATAAACGCCCACAGATAACAATGCTTCCCAATTGCCAATCCGAACAGATGCATTTTTTTTCATTAAGTTCATTAAGTGTTCTGTGGCTCCCCTTCTCACTCAGGAAATATGGTTATTAACACAGAATCTAAGCAAGTACAAGTCAGTATCAATTTTTAATGGATGTTGACATTTTCTGACACCAGGCAAGTTGTGCAAATTTATTTCATGATTATTTCACATTACCTTGTTACTTTAAGTGGAGTATTTAAAATATTTGGAGGTGGGGTGATGCCCTGGCACCACGGATTATAAAATGCCACTGATCAGGGTGTAGTTGGTGTTGCTCCTGGTTTTAGTTTTCACCTGGTTCAAGTCAATTCAAGTTGGGGAGCATGCACTGGTACAGTGTGTTGCCGCACCCACTACACGACGAAACAAGTCGGATCCCAGTTGGCAACCCCCGAGGCAGACACACGGTCCAGTCCCACCCTCCAGAAATGACCCTTTATCTGACGCAGCCAGGTGTTATGTGGGAGACCCCTTGGCCTGGTCCAGCCACTCAGGTCCCCAACAATGAGGATCTTATGAGCTGGATCACCCTCGGGGAAATGCACCACATGGCCGTAAGTGCCGTAACTGACACTCCCTCACAATGCAGGTAATGTGCCTCATTCGGGACTCCATGAGCAACTGCTCATTCAACACAAAGTCAAACCAACGATACTCAAGGATTTTCCGGAGAGACACAGTACCAAAGGAGTCCAGTCTTCATCTCAGGTCACTGGACAGCGTCCATGTCTCGCAACCATATAGTAAGACAGGAAGCACCAGGACACTAAGGACCTTCGTCCTTTTGCATAAATATCAGGATCGCCACACACCCCTTTCCAGCGACCTCATGACCCCCCCATGCTCTCCCAATCCGTCTACAGACTTCATAGGAAGAGTCACCAGAGACATGAATGGGTTCTTGGTCACCTTTTTAACCATTGCCCTTCTTGCCCAGTTACTCAGTTTGGCCGGTCAGCACTGTGCTGCTGGGACAGCTCAAAACTTTAGAAATGGTTTTAAACCCTTGCCCTGATCTGTGCCTCACCTGAGTGTAATTGCTGCGGTCTACAGCGAGTTCCTTGAACTTCGTAGCTTGGTTTTGTCCTGATATGCAGTGTGAATTGTGGGACCTGATATACACAGGTGTGTGCTTTTCTAAACTATAGCCAATTAATTCAGTTCGCTACAAGTGGACTCCAATCAAGTTGTATAAATATCTCAAGGATAATTGAGACCGGACTGTAATTTTAAAGGATTCTAATGAAGCTATGAGGTAACATCTCTAACCAATGTGCCTCCATGCAGCCCTTCTCCAAGCTACATTAATTATATTGATTCTTTGTTTTACTCTACCCAGAAATATTATTTTTTATCTGTTTTGTATCCTGTGTTTGTAGTTATGGCCAATAAACATTTTTAATCTTGTGTTAAAAGCACATGTAGACTGGTTGGGCAAACTCCCATGCACCCTCCAGGACTCTGCTAAGGGTGTAGAGCTGGTCCACTGTTCCGCGACCAGGACGAAAACCACACTGTTCCTCCTGAATCCGAGGTTCGACTATCCGACGGACCCTCCTCTCCAGAACCCCCGAATAGACTTTTCCAGGGAGGCTGAGGAGTGTGATCCCTCTATAGTTGGAACACACCCTCCGGTCCCCCTTTTTAAAAAGGGGGACCACCACCCCAGTCTGCCAATCCAGAGGCACTGTCCCCGATGTCCATGCGATGTTGCAGAGACATGTCAACCAAGACAGTCCTACAACATCCAGAGCCTTAAGGAACTCCGGGCGTATCTCATCCACCCCCGGGGCCCTGCCACCAAGGAGTTTTTTGACCACCTCGGTGACTTCAGTCCCAGAGATGGGAGAGCCCACCTCAGAGTCCCCAGGCTCTGCTTCCTCATTGGAAGGCATGTTAGTGGGATTGAGGAGGTCTTCGAAGTACTCCCCCCACCGACCCACAACGTCCCGAGTCGAGGTCAGCAGCGCACCATCCCCACCATATACGGTGTTGACACTGTACTGCTTCCCCTTTCTGAGACGCCGGACAGTGGACCAGAATCTCCTCGAAGCCGTCCGAAAGTCGTTCTCCATGGCCTCTCCAAACTCCTCCCATGCCCGAGTTTTTGCCTCAGCAACAACCAAAGCCGCTTTCCGCTTGGCCTGCCGGTACCTATCAGCTGCCTCCAGAGACCCACAGGACAAAAAGGTCCTATAGGACTCCTTCTTCAGCTTGACGGCATCCCTCACCGCTGGTGTCCACAAATGGGTTTGGGGATTGCCGCCGCGACAGGCACCGACCACCTTACCGCCACAGCTCCGGTCAGCCGCCTCAACAATAGAGGCACGGAACATGGCCCATTCAGACTCAATGTCCCCCACCTCCCTCGGGACGTGGTCGAAGTTCTGCCGAAGGTGGGAGTTGAAGCTACTTCTGACAGGGGACTCTGCCAGCCGTTCCCAGCAAACCCTCACAACACGTTTGGGCCTACCAGGTTTGACCGGCATCTTCCCCCACCATCGAAGCCAACTCACCACCAGGTGGTGATCAGTTGACAGCTCCGCCCCTCTCTTCACCCGAGTGTCCAAGACATATGGCCGCAAGTCCGACGACACAACCACAAAGTCGATCATCGAACTGAGGCCTAGGGTGTCCTGGTGCCAAGTGCACATATGAACACCCTTATGCTTGAACATGGTGTTCGTTATGGACAATCCGTGGCGAGCACAGAAGTCCAATAACAAAACACCACTCGGGTTCAGATCGGGGGGGCCATTCCTCCCAATCACGCCCTTCCAGGTCTCACTGTCATTGCCCACGTGGGCATTGAAGTCTCCCAGCAAAACGAGGGAATCCCCAGAAGGTATGCCCTCTAGCACCACCTCCAGAGACTCCAAAAAGGGTGGATACTCCAAACTGCTGTTCGGCGCATACGCACAAACAACAGTCAGGACCCTTCCTCCCACCCGAAGGCGGAGGGAGGCCACCCTCTCATCCACCGGGGTAAACCCCAACACACAGGCTCCAAGTCGGGGGGCAGTAAGTATGCCCACACCTGCTCGGCGCCTCTCACCGGGGGCAACTCCAGAGTGGTAGAGAGTCCAGCCCCTCTCAAGGAGATTGGTTCCAGAGTCCAAGCTGTGCGTCGAGGTGAGTCCGACTATATCTAGCCGGAACCTCTCAACCTCACGCACTAGCTCAGGCTCCTTCCCCTTCAGAGAGGTGACATTCCACGTCCCAAGAGCCAGTTTCTGTAGCCGAGGATCAGAACGCCAAGGTCCCCGCCTCCGGCCACCACCCAACTCGCACTGCACCTGACCTCCTTGGCCCCTCCCATAGGTGGTGGGCCCATGGGAAGGAGGACCCACGTTACCTCTTCGGGCTGTGCCCGGCCGAGCCCCATGGGTGTAGGCCCGGCCACCAGGCGCTCGCCATCGAGCCCCACCCCCAGGCCTGGCTCCAGAGGGGGGCCCCGGTGACCCGCGTCCGGGCAAGGGAAAACGTTGTCCACAGTTTTTATTCTTCATTGGAGGTTTGTTGAACCGTTCTTTGTCTCATCCCTCACCTAGGACCAGTTTGCCTTGGGTGGCCCTACCAGGGGCATTAAGCCCCGGACAACATAGCTCCTAGGATCATTGGGACCCGCAAACCCCTCCACCACAATAAGGTGACGGTTCAAGGAGGGGTCCTTTATAAATCCAATGCTAAAATTCCCTCAACATTATAAAATTTACTTCATTTGTTTTTACACTTTTACACTAAAAGTCAAATCCTACATTGTATTTTGTTATTTATTAATGTCGGCATGATAGTTGGGTAACGTCTTGATGGGTATGCCAATAGTTTAAAGCTGCTGTTATTACTGTGGCAATATAGCGCAGTTTTTGGCAGCCACAGTGATGTAGCGGTTTAAGGCTTTGAACATCAGTCCTTGTGGTTGTTTGTTCAAATGCTGCTTCTGACACTGCCTGACCACGAGCAGGTCATTTCACCTGCAAAAACAAAAGTAATGGAACCAGTTGTACCTTAAATATTGTAAGTCACTTTGTATAAAGTCATTTTTTTTTCATTACAGAAAAGGGCAAAATATTATTCATTTTTCATAAATGGTTGAATGGGATTTATCTTTGTGCTGTGGTGTTGAAAGGTTTTAAGTATTGTGGAATTTCTCTGGTATTGGTATTAAACTAAATCCCTGTGACATCTCTGTTTGGGCCTATTCTTTATCACTGTTTCCCTTGGGATCCATTTTTAAAAAAATATAACATTTTCATCGCTATACAGAGAATAAACAGATGCATCTTCCACTCAACAAAGCAAATCAAATTATTTTAAACACTTACTGGAATGACAGGAGGACATGAAATATGGATGTCATGAAATTTTATCAAAGTAAATGGCAAAAAATAGAGACTGTGTGTGTTTTGGAACTTCTGATCTTACCTGTGCCCCTGTAAGTAACCTTGGCCATCTGACAACCTACTGTAACCCTTAACAAAAAATCTTGGTATTTTTTTTGGAAAATATTGTCAAATTTGACAAATAATTTTAACTCTCTTTTTAGTCTTTTTCTGTCAGCTCACAGTATTTACTAAAGTCGAGCATTTTCTTTCTGCAGATGATTTTCAAAAACAAATTCATGCTTTTGTCACACCTTCGCTTGGCTATTGGAGATCACTGTATACTGGAATTAAGCAGTTGTTTCTTGTCTGTCTTTAACTAGTTTGGAACACTGCAGCCAGGCTCCTAACGGGCACACAAAACCAAAATCACATCACACCAATTTTAGCTTCTTTTCCCCGGCTTCCTGTTTGCTACAGGATTGAATGGTTTCTGAATGGTTTAGCCCCCTCTGATCTTATTGATCTCTTACATCTTTATTCTCCCTCATCATCACTTATGTCCTCTGACCAGAGGTTTATGGTCATGCCAAGGTAAAAGCTCAGAGATGACCTTGCTTTTGTAGTGGCTGCCCCTAAGCTTTGGAATAGTCTACCCTTTTATATTAGGTCTGCACCAACTTTGATCAATTGACATTGGAAGCCAAGATAACAAGAAAAACAATTGTGAGCTTTGCTAGCAATAGTCAAGTGAACAGGGAAAACAGACACCAAGACTGACAAAGGCATGAGCAAACTAAAAGCAACCATTTAAGATCTAAAAGCAAGTAGAGAAGCTTGTTTCTGTGCACAGTTTTCCTTGTCTGATTTTTTACAACTCTTCCATAAGAAAGATATTAGGCAAAAATTGAATTCCTGGCATTGGAGCAAGGTGGAAAATACAGCTCACTAATAAAATTATATGTACTCCTCTGTATTGCACCCATTAACCCTTTTTCTAAACTAGTTAGCTGAATTTCCTCCACTGGGTAGTAACAATTTTAGATGACCGTGGAATTGGATGAAATCACCAAGGCAAAATTATAAGTCAAAGGTTGAAATTGTGATGACGTGAAATAAGCAAAGCTCAGGATGTGAATCAAATATCAAAGTCAGGATACAGTGTGAGATTTAGTAGCCAAAAGGGGAAATGTAATCATAGCCACATTGAGAAGTGATAATATAAAGTCAAAGAACAGAAGAAGAAATCTGTAACTGAATTATACCAACAAGAATGACCACTAAAGTGTTTTTTTTTTTATTTTTTAAAGAGGAATCTGTAGTAGCAGATAATCATGGGAATGTACACATTGACCCTTGTACTGCTGTGTGGATTACGTGATACATCACACACTCCCAATCACCTTGCCATGTAAATGTATAGCAACCATCAACAAAAATGGTGGTACGCAGCAATACAGTCGGGGAAAAATTGTTGCCAGCAAAATCATAACATTACTATTTAGGTCAGAATTGTAGAACGTCAGCACCTTTTTTTAATAGCATAAGGTGTGAGACAAAGGATTTCTAGATGTGACATCTGTTTTTCTTCTTGACGTGGTAATGCAGTGCTGTATTATCATGGTGAGTCATTTTAGTATGTACAGGTAGTTCTCATTCAAGTTTTTGTCAAGTGTTATTTTGTCTCCTGGAGTAATTTGTCTATTTGCTGTCAAATGAGTCTAGTACCAACTGTGCTTCAGTACTACCAATACCGGGGGGAAAAAAAAAAGCTACAACCGTTATGTTTTTGGAACATTGGTATCAATTGGTACCAAAGTACTGGTTCTTTTGACATCCCTAGGCCCAAGGATAGACCCCATGGTTGAGAGGAAAAAAAGGAAGAAAAGAAATTGCCCAGGCAAAACTGAATAACTAATACATGTTAGATATGACCTGAACCATTTCAAAGCAGTACCTTGGAGGCCCACATACTGCTTAAGACAAGCGATAAGGATGTCATGATCAACTTTATCAAATGCTGCAATTAGATATAAAAGCAACAAGACAACAGTATCCCTGGAGACGCATATTAAGAGATTTTTTAGAACCCTTAAAAGTGTTGACGCTGTGTTGTGGTGTGCCTTTAAAAAAATAAAACCTCAATCTTGGATGTGTTAAAATGCACTTAGACACTTCAAAAGTGGAAACTGTAGGCATCATTATGTCTTGGAAGATGTTAAACGTGCATGCCACAGTAAGGACATTATACCAGTGGTCAAGCATGGTAGGGGCTGTGTCGTGGCTTACAGATGTATCACTGCCTTAGCACCAGAACTACATGGTGTCTTTGAAAGACCTGTGAATAATGGTAAGTATCAGTGGATTTTACAGGAGAATATCACTATCTGTCCTTGAGTCTAAAGGAAAAATTCCACCCAAAAAGTGTATTTTTTAATATGTTATTTAACCCACATAGCTTTTGGTGGAGGCCAAGAAAAAATTCTGATTTAATATTTTTATGCAGAATGGAGCAAAAAAGTTTGATATAATAGAAGCCAATAGTGACCTCATTCATTGGCCAAGAGTCTTGGCTAGTTCAAAAAGTCATTTACATGAGGCTTTAGTTTCCTGTTTATGATATACGCTAATTATTCCAGAAGTATATATTTAACATTATTTTATCAAAAAAGTAGCGCTTTGCATATTATGAGCATGCAGCTGGATAACGGGCATGTGGGTTATATGATATGAGCAATGGGAAATTTTTTTTTCCCATTGAGGTTTTTCACATTTTTTGCCCTTATATAGCATTAGTCAATAATGGCTTCTATTGTATCAAACTGTTTTCTTGCCATTCTGCATGAAAACATATTAAATATTGCTCTAGTTTACTACAAAAAACTGCCATAAACTGGTTAAGTACCATGTAAAAAATATTAAACTGAGGAATGCAGCAAAACAATGATATGCAACACATAAGCAATTCAACGTGGGAATGTTAAAATAGACAGACAACGCCTACAGAAAAAGTTTGGTTGCTATAATTGCTACTAAAGGTGGTGTAACCAGTTATTGAGGCCAAGGGGTTTGTTACTTTTTCATGTTTTATGTATATCACTGTTAGATTTGGTGGTTCTGGTAACATTTGTTGTGGAAAATGCATCCCATCTATACATAAACACAATAAGCAGTCTGGGTGCATATTCAAATAACTGTACTAACACCAGTGTAAAGTTATGTTGTTCCACTATTCACAAATCACTGTTAGCACATCTTGCAAAAAAGTTTAAATTATGAGTCACTTCCTCTTCAAAATATGCAGTTACAGTAAAAGTGCATACACCAAAATACTATAGGGAATGTTCCCTTTATAAGAGGCTGGTTGGAAACTCCTCTGCAGCTTAGAGAAGGTGGCTGGCAAGCGGTTATGAGATTAATGCCCCCTTGTGATTGGAAAACACATCTGGAAGGTGACGCACCCGAACAGCCACCTGAAGGGTTCAAGAAAGAAGTTTGCTCAGTAAACAGCACTTAAAATGAAGTCATGGACAAAGTACTAAAAGCTGTATTATGTTTTATTTTTTCCTTAAAAAATGAACAGTTTTATTTCTGTTTTCTAGCACCTTAAAATTACTGCTTTTTTGGGGAAAGTCTAAAATTTATGGTTTGTAAACCTCTTATTTCAGGCATGCTGCTTCTAAAATCAGGTGCTGTGTACACAGGTGCAAAAAGCAGACAATATGACGTAAGCCATGTAGTCTCCCATCCTTCTGAAAGCACGTGGCTTCGCATTATTCTTCCCTTGAATGGGAGCAAGTGTTAAGGTGTTAAGATGAATTTGAATTGCTCTGTGGAAGGAAACATTCCTTATGACAAACCTAAAGTCCATACACCGCACTTAATTTATGTTGCACTTAGTGCAGATCCTTATCCTGGCTGCTAAGCAAACCTAACCAGAACTGATTTATAGTTTTTCTAAAGTTTCTGCATTTAGCCAAGTGGCCCAGATAGAGGTTGTTGTATTTAAACTTATGTAAAGTCACATTTAAGAGTAAAACGGCAGATATGAAAGAAGAATGTTCCACCAACAGCACATATCACATAAGCATCATCTTATGAAATTTTGTTAGACTTCTTTAGTTCTCAAAAACATTGCAGCAGCAAAGTGTAAACTAGTAAGATGATGCTATTGTAGATTACTGCATTGAGCCATGGACTATTTGTTTTTTAGGATTATTTGTAATCTTGAAAAAAAAGATTTTTAAAGACCATGAATTAATTGTCATTAGGCTGTTCTTTTTCCTTCAAGAACACAGGAAGTTTAGCTATAGCAGGTATCCTAGGGCACTTTGGTTCATACCGTGCAATTACTTATGTATTACTGAATGTTTGTCTCTTTTTAAATAAATGTTCTGAGTTAGACTGCAATAAGGAGTGCCAGAGTAGGTCATGGCAACATGCTGTGGGTTCACACTGATCCAGAGAGTGCTAATGGGAACATTTTTAAATGAGGCTGAAGAAGTGGATGTGAGTCATCATCCACTATGGGCACATAAGAAACTCAGTGGGTCAAAAGTCTTATTAACCAGTGACTTGGAACTATATTATGCCTATTAAATCTAAAATTGAAATGTTGACATTTGCCACAATTACTAACTCCCTCTTTGAAGTATTACATAATAGGGTTATCTAAAATACAGAAATTTCAATAAGTATTAGTTTAAATGTTTTAAAAGTGCTTCACTAGTCATTTTTTATGGTATTGATTCTACAGCCTACATTACGAATGCACTTCCAGCTCACCATGCCTTTAGTTGCAGCCCTATTTCCAGCCACTCACAAGTATTAATAAGATGGCAGTTTTAGCCGCAATAGAGCCTTCACAAGCATGCTTAACTGACATACAGGGCTAGAGTGATGTCTGGATGTACTTCGGCTTTTTTTAAAAAAAGAAAAAAAAATCGAGGGATATGCAAGTGTTTTTTTTTCTAAACTACGGAAGCATTAATGAATATATTTGGAGCAGGCGCTGATAACGCATTGCCGTACCCACCACATGACAAACCACCTGGATTGGTGACACCTCAGCACCACACTGGAACAGTGTGAGGTTTTTTACAGTGGCTGGAGTGCCAATCCTGCTACCAACTTCCCTGTAAGTTGGGGGAACCTGAATGCAGATTAACGCCATACCCAAGACAAAGCAATTGCAGGTTAAGGGCCTTGCTCAATGGCCCAATGGAGGAGAGTCCCTTCTGGTGTTTACAGGATTTGAACCGCAGCGCTGATGCCTAGCCTCAAAGCCACTACATCCGCGCATTAATGAGTATAAACCTGCAAAATGTTGCTTTTAAATAGGGATGAAACTTTTTTTTTTCCTACAGATTAACAAGTTTTTTTGTAGCCAGTTAAAACATTGAACACATCAAGACAGTGGTCTTCAATTAGTTTTACTGGTGCTTTTTATTCAGAGGCATCACTCTTTAGCACTTGAGCTCCATCAGTCCCTCTATTTTTAAATCCTCCCCACAAAGTCTTCTGGGTAGCACTTTATTTTCTTTTATTATGCTTCATGTTAAAATTATATTTCATCACATTTACTATATAATATAGGGTGCTTTAACCTTTCAGTGCTTAACTACATAAACATTGACGTAACTCCTCTGTGTGCTTATATACTTTCAGCCGTGCTTCAGAGCAGGTACTGTATGTTGTTATGTCAGGACTCATTTGCAGTCTAAAAAAAGCATGCCTTACTTAAAGTTACAAAGACATTGTAGTTTATTTACACAAGAATGCAATGTGTATAGTTTGCATTTTTACAAAGCCTTTAAGTGTGTTAGTAGTCTGTCTGTGTGTTGCTTTTCTGAAGAGTTGCTTTCAAAAGACCACATTAATGTTTTTACTTGAATGTTTGTTTAACATTTGTTTTTATATTTTTATGTATACTGCAATACTTATTCAATTAACATTTAATGACATTTCTAAACTTTCCTTGTACTACCTCAGTAACGGTATTTGTTTTCATCTTGTTTACAGAAATTCACTCTTACTTTAAGTCGTGCAATCTTTTGCAAAAGGTATTTTTATTCAATGAGTAAAATTTGTATTATTTGTTAACATCAGTGTTAAGATAGACACATAATTTCAATTTATTTAAATACATTTTTAATTGTGTTACTTTATGTACTGTATTGGTTACTGAAAATGGTATGCAATTTCAATACTTAACACTGTATAAAAGTTTGAAACTTTGGTATTGTGACAGCCCCACAACACAATGGCATCCTTTCTGGAATCAGAAAGTGGATAACAAACCTTATCACCTTAGGTGAACCTGCCCTTAGACTGAGTATGACCATCCTTTAATAAAATCAGGACCTCTGAGCCAGTTTCTGTGGCATAAGCTGCACATATTAGGGTTGTGAACTCCCTCTCAAATCAGTGTTCTTTTATTCTTTGGATTGTTTTCTCATTGGAATTAGAAACCTGTTCTGTTACACCAGACAAGCAATTCTTACTGGCCAGATGTGTGATGAGCCTGAGGCAGGTCAAACATGCAATATGAGATGAATCACAGTGCACGCTAACCCACATTTGACTATATTTACGATAAACATACATGTCTTTTGAATATGTATTGTTATACTTCAGTCAGGGTATATGCACCCCACCACCATTCCTGTGGTTCAAATTTTATATTTATACTTGCTTTGTAAATTTTTTGTGTTAACATTGTTGATTATTGAGTTATGTCTATGTATCTTTTTCGATGTGTCATGTTTTTCGTAGATGGTCTCCCAAGAGGTGGAGGCACCTGCTCTTCACTGTTAAGTGACTACAGTCAGCCCTTTAAAGGCTGAGGAAAACCCACTGTCCCTTGCAGTTCATTGAATGTGCTTATGGTATTGATGAGTTCTAGTGTGTCTTGCTTTGCTTTTAATTTATTCTTGTGTTTTGACTTTTGCTTTCTTTTATGTATGTATATATGTGTATGTATGTGTGTGTATATATATATATATATGGTTAAAATAGTTTTACTGTCAAATAATACAAAGAGTACGCGACACGTGTTTCGCCCTCGAGAGGGGGTGCAGTAAGTGTGTACGTCTGATGAGTCCAGAATTTGGGCGAAATACGTGTCGCGTACTCTTTATATTATTTGACAGTAAAACTATTTCAACCATTCTATGATCTGCTTCTCACAACTGAAAGAGGGCACCATGGCGGATGTTAGCTGACTTGCTGACCAACTACAAGCAATAACTGGTAGGTAACCACCCATACAATCAGATTGTGATTCAGACTATGAATGCCTTGAATGAATATATATAATATATATATATATATATATATATATATATATA
>JANRMT010062819.1:51890695-51904789 GCA_026402145.1 Polypterus bichir lapradei | reverse complement strand
TTTCAACAATAATGTTTTAAAAATCCAAATAACTTTACAGATCTTCATTGTAAATTGTTTAAACAATGTTTTCCATGCATGTTCAATTAACCATAATCAATTAATTAACATGCACCTGTGGAATGGTCGTTAAGACCTTAACAGCTTACAGAAAGTAGGCATTTAAGGTCACAGTTCTAAAAACGCAGGACACTAAAGAGACTTGTCTACCGACTGTGAAAAACACCCAAAGAAAGATGCCCAGGGTCCCTGCTCATCTGCGTGAAAGTGCATTAGGCATGCTGCAGGGAGGCATGAGGACTGCTGATGTGGCTAGGGCAATAAATTGCCATGTCCACACTGTGAGACGCCTAAGACAGCGCTACAGGGAGACAGGAAGGACAGCTGATCATCCTCGCAGTGGAAGACCACGTGTAACAACACCTGCACAGGATCGGTACATCCGAATATCACACCTGCATGACAGGTACAGGATGGCCACAACAACTGCCCGAGTCACACCAGGAACACACAATCCCTCCATCAGTGCTCAGACTGTCCGCAATAGGCTGAGAGAGCCTGGACTGAGGGCTTGCAGGCCTGCTGTAAGGCAGGTCCTTACCAGACATCACCAGCAACAACGCCGCCTATGGGCACAAACCCACTTTCGCTGGACCAGACAGGAGTGGCAAAAAGTGCGTGAGTTTCTGCATGACAGCAATGTCAGTGTTCTGCCATGGCCAGCGAAGAGCCCAGATCTCAATCCCATTGAGCACGTCTGGGACCTGTTGGATCGCAGGGTGAGGGCTAGAGCCATTTCCCCCAGAAATGTCCAGGAACTTGCAGGTGCCTTGGTGGAAGAGTGGGGTAACATCTCACAGCAAGAACTGACAAATCTGGTCCAGTCCATGAGGAGGAGATGCACTGCAGTACTTCAAGCAGCTGGTGGCCACACCAGAGACTGACTGGTACTTTTGATTTTGAGCCTCCCTTCATTCAGGGACACATTGTGAAACATTTTTAGTTTATGTCTTATGGTGTTGACTCTTTTAGTGTTCATACAAATATTTACACATTAAGTCTACTGAAAGTAAAAACAGTTGAAAGTCAGAGGACGTTTCTTTTTTTGCTGAGTATATATATATATATATTCTGCATTTGCCCTTTTTCGTTTCTAACCGGGGTTTGATGTCTTTTCCCCTCTAATGGGAATTTTGAGGTATTTCTGGGACTCTGTATGCTAAGAATCCTAAATTCCTTAGAGTATCCAGAGGAAACCAATGCAAAATCAAAGAGAATATGTAAACTCTATAAACACAATAACTGGGGTAAGATTTGAACCCAGGTAACTGAATTATTTTGTGCACAGCATTTTTTTCCCTTTAATTTCAAGGTCTTTTCCGTATAGCATATGTTAAATAAGTTGTGTTTGTATCAATGAGCTTAAAACTTTTGGTGTTACCAGAATATTAAAGAAATGACTAGAGCTGTAATGTGACTTAAAATGATCTTCTATTTCACTCAGCTTGTCGGAGCAACTAGGACAATATGTTGCTAATTATGGTTTCCCAGCCAAAACAGATTTACTTTTTATTATACGGTGCATATGTGCTGCTGTAATTGATCCAGTATGGTGATGAAGAATCTGCATAGCACTTACACAGCTCAAGACAATTATGCATTGTTTGTCAAAAATTCATAATGTAGATCTGCTAATTTTGGTGAAACTGATTGAGAAATAGTCCTTAAAAGAAAGACATGCTTTAAGAAAAATGCTATAAGAGTTTTGGCCAAAGTGTACAGCACAGAACAACAAGAACTTAAGTTTCCATCTGAGATGAAAGATGCTTTTAAATTATGTTTAAGAATAAAGTACATTAGGAATGATTCTTGGCATGTTTATTATACATTATGTTTGTTTTTGTAATCATATGGTATCCTATATGGTTTGGTGCTTTTTGCTCTGTACTGAAACTTAAAGGGTCACTGTTTAATCTTAATTTTGCCATGGTGGTGCTATTATTGTAATTTAAGCTGTACTTTGGTTATTATACTGCAGATAAGCCACCAATGCTAGGTCATTGCAACCTGTTTTGTGTATCATTACACTGATAGTGCAACAGAGGTTGTGGATTGTATTTTTTGTTTGTTTTAACAACACAGGTTTACAAAAGTATAGGTGCAGCATCACAGAGGCCTGTTCCACCTCTATAAAAGATAAGGGCATTGCACAGTTCCTGTTATCTTTGCCAGGTGTGGGAGAATGCACCATTGACTGCATGACATACACCAAACAAACTGTCCATTTGGACTTTCTCTTTCTGAAGAAATTTAAGTGCTGCATTTTAGTTGTGGGCAAGGCAGTTTAACCATGGCCACTGAAGCATCTTGATTGCTTTGTCAATGTTGACTCCATTATTGTTTGTCATATACGATATTTTTTGTCATCTGCATTTTAGTCTTGCATCCCAAAGTTCCATGGCTACATAATCTATGGTATGGCTTTTGGGCAATGTGGACTGCATGTATTTTTGATGAGCTCCCATTCTTTAGTTATATAATGTGCTGCAGTGGGTATGGTAACATGTCCATGCCACTGGGTAACATGTCTTTTGTCAAATCCACAGAAGCCAGTTTTTCACCAACATTTCTCAAGGTGTACAGCGGGGGAACTAAGTATTTGATCCCCTGCTGAATTTGCTCATTTCTTTGTAAGTGAGCAAACTTATAGTCTCTAATTTTTATGGTAGTTTCATTTTAATGGAGAGAGATCAAATATCATCCAAAAATCCAGAAAAAACACATTACCTAAAAGTTATACATTAATTTGCATATCATTGAGAGAAACAAGTATTTGATCTCCTACAACAATGCAAGAATTCTGGCTCCCACAGATTGGCCATGTGCCCATGTGGCACACAGATTACAATCAATCATTTACAGATACTCCTGATCTCAACTCGTTATGTGTATAAAGTACACCTGTCCACAGAATCAATTTCTTCCATTCCAACCTCTCCACCACCATGGGCAAGATCAAAGAGCTTTCAAAGGACGTCAGGGACAAGATTGTAGACCTACACAAGGCTGGAATGGGCTACAAGATCATCGGCAAGAAGCTAGGTGAGAAGGTGACAACTGTTGGTGCGATTATTTGGAAATGGAAGAAATATAAAATGACCATCAGTTGTCTTTGGTCTGGATCTGCATGCAAGATCTTGCCTCATGGGGTGAGGATGATCATGAGAAAGGTGAGGCATCAGCCCAAAACTACGCAGGAGGAGCTTGTTAATGATCTGAAGTCATTTGGGACCACAGTCGCTAAAAACACCATTGGTAATACACTATGCCATAATGGATTGACATCTTGCAGTGCCTGCAGGGTCCCCCTACAAGAAGGCACATGTACAGCCCCGAATTTCCCTGCCAAACTTGATGTCCAATGTCATCCTATAGACCACCGCCTCTAATCTGCTTCAGATTGACCCTTCTACATAGAATATAATCTACCTGTGTGCATCTTCCTCCACTCTTGTACATCACCTTGTGTTCATCCCTCTCCTTAAAATTCATACTCACTACAGCCATGTTCATCTTTTTTGCAAAATCCACTGTCATCTGACCTTCATCATTCCTCTCCTTGACACCATACCTACCCATCACCTCCTTATCCCCTCTTTTCCCTTCACCAACATGTCAATTGAAATTCACCCCAATCGCTGTTCTCTGTCCCTTTGGGTACACTGTCCGTCACTTCATCCAATTCATTCCAGAAATCTTCTTTCTCATCCATCACACACCCAACTTGAGGGACCTATGCATTAACAACTTTCATCATTCCACCTTTAATTTCCAGCTTCATTATAATCACTCAGTCTGACACTCTTTTCACCTCCACAACACTCTTGACGTGCTGTTCCTTCAGAATAACCTACTCCATTTTTCCTCCCATCCACACCATGATAGAACAACTTGAATCCACCTCTTATCCACCTGACCTTACTCCACTTCCATTTAGTCTCTTGCACACACAGTATATCAACCTTCCTTCTCTCCATCATATAAGCTAACTCTCTTCCCTTACCAGTCATACTGCCAACATTCAAATTGTCCACCCACAGTTCCACTCTCTTTACCTTCTTCCTGCCTCCAGACACGTCTCAGTAGATGAACCAAACAAGGAATATACAGTTTACAGTACAATTTAGGAAACTATTATGAATCTTTACAAAAGAATGGAGCACAGTGTACCAACTAGACAAAATCGGAAGTGTGCTCCCCTTGACTTTCTCGTATACTGAGCTAGAGTAAAAGGTCATCAGAACCACGTCTAGTTGCTCAATATTTCTCAAATATTATGTATTTGTTTCTTATCACAACTACAGTAATTGATAATATCGATAGACAGAAATTTCTCTATTTATAATCAAACTTTATATTAATTTTCGCATGGTGGAATTTTTTCATTATTACATACAGTATGCATTACCTAGATTATGTGCAAAGTAAAAAGAGTTATAGTTGCCTAAAAACATAGAAAAGTGTTACTATTATATAATATTTGTGTAATAAATTTCTATAGGTAAAACTGCATTTAGCAACATTTAATTATGATAATGATGGCGGACGTGTCACTTTTTTGGGGAGGACTGGGAAATTAAGTCCAACATCCTGATAACAATGCCCCTTGATGAGAGACACCTGGCTACAAATATTGCAGAATGGCTTGAAGATGTTATTGCCAAATTTGATGTTCCACCAGAGAAAATCAAAGCTGTTGTCCATGACAATGGTGCTAATGTTGTAGCACCAATGAAGATTTCAGCAGAAAAGCATGGATGGGCATCAGTGCGATGTTCAGGTCACACCCTGTACTTGATTGTGCAAAGTGCTTTGAAGAGCTGCCAAGCTATCTCCAAGTGTGTGGTTGCTGCAAAATGCCTTGTTGAACTTTTCAAAAGAGTGAACTGGCATGCACCCATTTAAAGGAAAAGCAGTAGCAAATGGGCACACCACAACACATGCTGGTGCAAGATGTAAGTACTCGCTGGAACAGTACTTATCACATGTTATCCAGGCTACTGGAACAAAGATGGTCAGTGATTGCTGCACTCTGTGATACAGCAGTGACTCAGAGAAAAAAATGCAGCTACCTTGATCTCAATCCTGAACAGTGGAACCTGATTGAGGAGCTGAGTCAGGCCCAGGAGCTATAGTGTTTGAGTGGGCTACAATATATTACCCTGTCTTCACTTCCACAGCTAATACAAAGCCTTAAGAAGTCCATTCAGAGTTTAGCTTTTGAGACTACATCAGTAAGGACATACCAAGCTCATGTGGCAGAACAGATCGCATCAAGATGGCAAGGACTATCTACGTTTCAACCTGAATGTCCAAACACAGTTCTATTTGCTGCTGTTCTATATCCCAGGTTTAGAAAACGTAAGTTCTTGCCTGCTGACGAAGCATTCAAGGTCCAAAGCACAGTACACACAAAGCATGGCACTTGCTGTCAAAAAGGAAGCAAGGCAGCCCGACATAATAGAAATTGCAGCCTGTAGCACAGCACAAGATAAAGCTATAATGCATCCTAAGGGTGTAACATCATTTTTGACAACATACTGGGATCATCATCAGATTCCAGCAACAGTGACAAAGAGGATAGGGAGCAGCCATTAAACCAAGCTGTGCAGAAAGAGGTCTTGACATATTTTGGAGAACATCCCCTGTCCAAGAAGAAAAATCCACTGTCATGGTGGAAAGCAAATGCATCACGCTGACCAAGTCCTTTCTGTGTATTCCAGCAACATCCACGCCATCAGAGTGTCTCTTTTCTGCAGCAGGAAACATTGCATCAAAGCGTAGAACAAGCCTCAGTTCTGAGCATGTTGATATGTTCACTTTTCTTCATTGCAACCACCACATGCTCCTTTAAAAGCTAATGCACAAAAACACACACACCCTATCTACCTCATCAAGGGGATACAATCCTGCCAGAACTTTACTTTTTTACCACTTACAAATGCCACAAAGCCTTCCAAGAAGACAGTGAAGAGTTATGTTATGCTTAAGCTGTAGTTAGGTTGAAATTTATTGTTCTGAAAATAACGTTGTACAACTTAAAGGCAATTTTAATGTGTTGTTATTATATTATTGATTTATGCCTTAGTTTTGGACTGTATGAATACATTTCTTAAATACAAATATACCAATTGCAAAATGTTTTTTGTTTTTGTGATAAGACAATGTTTTCTTTAAAACCCAGATCATAATATTGCACTTAAATGCATTAAATGGGTTTAGTTTTTGACAAATTTTATTGTATGCAATTTAAGCAATAAAATTGTTGCTATTTCTAAAAAGGAAATAAATTAGCTGTTACTTTTCAGAGAGATGTCTTTTTCTTTTTGGTATATTTACTATTGCTCTCAGATAAAGCAAAGTATTTTTTATCTGATTACTCGAATTATTGGAATAATCGATAGAATACTCGATTACTTAAATAATCGATTGCTGCAGCCCTAACATCGTGTACACATGTATAGTTCCATGATGCAAAAAATTCGGAGGGTTGTTTAAATAAAATACCACTTCCGGTTGAGTAATTTTTCTCAAATTTCATATGTTTGCTTTTTATCATTATAAATATCTATACAAAATTTGATTCATCTATCTGTAATTTATAACCATAGTTTACTTGAAAATTTGCAGAAGTATTCGGTTAAAGTACAACTTCTGGTTTCCAGAAGTGGCCCAAAAGTTGAAGGATTCCTTATGATATAAAGCAAATGTACAAATCTCATTGATCTATGTCAAAGCGTTTTAGAGTTAATTAATTACTCTAATTAATTACCATTAATTTCAAAAATGGTACTTTTATATTAGAAGGTCTAAAATGTCAAGAATCATCAAGATCTTGAGGTTGATTTTTTTCACGATTCCTATACTTTCTCTATACTATGTATATGAGAAAGTAAAAAAGGAGTGGTAATGCATAATGGTGTTAGGATTTTGAATAGCAATCCTCAACCAGTGAAGTGCATTTACAATAGTTGCTGACTTCTAATGTAATGTATAACTTCTTACTCCTTTCAGTTTGGGTTACTTCATTGGGAAAAACTGTAGTGTTGCATTCATTTTGAGTATGAAAATGACATGATTGTCATGTCACACTTTTTAGTTTTTCATTGCTGCTGTCTGCATTGAATGCATATTACTGTTTGTTACTACTTCTTTTGAGTTTTTTTATTTTTGGCTATCATCAGAAAGTCTAAGGATCAGACATTTTTACTAATTTTCAATCTATTATGTCAAATTCAGTGTTTTATCTCCTTTTTACATCATAAAAGTATTTTTAGAAGAAGTATGGAGAAAAATGTTTAAAATTAAATGAGCCTATACAGAGGAAAGAAGTGGCACTTGACACAGACCACACTTGAATACACTTCACACTCTCACAGTGCCAATTTCGAATTGCATATTAATCTAAAATGAATGTCTGCGGATATGGGAGTAAATCCCAAATGAAATGAAGAGAATTTGCAAACTCTACAATGGCAACAGGGTATGACATTCTAAAAAACAGACTTTTTCACTTCTTGAACAGCCAAACAAATACCTTATTTATGAATCTTCTATGCTCAAGTAATGTCCAGAGATCAACGGTGTCCATTTCCACCTATGGGCAGATTTTTTTTTAGAGAACACATTAGCTAAATGCTGTAACAACCACTGTTCTTATATAATCAGTCAATTATAAATATCCTGCATCTTGCGATCAATGCACTGCAAAGGACATATTTTGATTATGGAGCCAAAGCCATTCTTGGCTTTATTAATTTATAAAATGTATTAAAATTAGCATTAAATACCTCAGGTCACAAATGTCTCGGACCACGTACAAATTGGATTACGACCAAAAAGTTTGCCAAACTTTTGCATCTGTTCATGACCACAGACTTGGGTAACAAACAAGCCAGTTTCCCTTCCAGTTCGTACGCGCCGATGATGTCCGCACGTGTTCAGTCTCTCCCTGTGCAGCGAGAGAGAGAGAGAGCGTGAGAGAGCGAGCAAGAGAGAGAGAAAGCGCGAGAAGGCAGTTAAAGAAGGTAGTGAGGCAGAGAAGGCAGTTAAAGAATGCACCAGGCTTATTTTTAAAGAGACTTCAAGGTTAGTTTTCTCTGTTTAAGGTTTTCTTAGTGTTATTCAATGTTTTTACATTTAGTTTACTATTACACTGTGCATTCTATGGTATAATTAACTATTTTTGTGCTTAAAAATCTTTAAAAAAATTTATATTTACATACAGCTTGTACGGTCTGGAATGGATTAATTGTATTTACATACAATCCTATGGGGGAAATTACTTCGGGTCACAACCAAATCGGGTTGCGACCAGAATTTTGGAACAAATTACAGTTGTGACCCAAGGTTCCACTGGAAATTTAAAGGTTATTTGATCACACGTCCTAGATATAGTAATTTTTCAATAGGTCACCAGTTAAAAAAAAGAACCATTGTAATACTCATTGAAGAAAGTTATAACAGATGACCATTCAACATGAAACCCATTTATGAAGGTGTTTTTCTGGTTTCTTCAGAATAAGAATGCAGGTATATTTATATTTCTTAGCTGAAAAGTGCAGATCATATTGCAGTAATACAATTATGGGATAGATAAATGTGAAAGACAACAATTTCATAGTATGCAGATAAAGTAAAATTTACTTTCAGATCAGAAGATTTAAAGTTTTACTTTCAGAGAATGATCTGAACATCTGAAATTATAATTTTGAGAGTCATTTTGAAAAATACTCAGATGGTAAAGATTAATTTAATAGTTAAATAAATGTATAAATAGTAGCATAATACAACCAAAAATGTATTTTTCTGTTTACTATAAAAGATGCTAAAAAATAAAAACACTGATCAATCACTGGTGTTGGACAAATAAACTGTGTAAAGCAGTTTTCAAAAGCAGTTTAAAGAAGTTATTGTGTTGAAAATTTTTAAAGTAAATTGTGAAATTATACATTTAAAATGCTGTGGGAAAACAAGGCTTCATTTTGAATCTGCGGTCATTAATAGCATGCTGCTATTCTTTCTACTTTAAACATTTTCACTTTAGCTTGTGCTTTATTTTATAGGTGACTAAGCAAAAAATAATGAATTTGATTGGGGTGAGGACCTTCAAAAGTAGTTTTCCCCCTCAGCTCGGGTGACCTTAAATTTTCCTCAGATCATGGTTGTCAAACTGTAACTAATGAATTATAGCCATATAATTGGACATGCATGTGTGTGTGCATACCTGTTTTAGCCATATACAGTAGTTTAACTGAAAGGTTTGGTATAATCATGATTTTAAACATTTTGTTGAATTGTGTCAATTTTTAAAACTTTAGTCAAGTGAAGAGACATGGTGTCAAAGCTTATAGGGACAGCATAGACCTGGATTGAAATCCAGTACTGCAGAGCGGTGAAGCAAAAGAGCAAACCAGTATACATGATATACAAGTATTGTTTTAACAGATATTTGGGTGTTTTAACTCCTAAAATGTATGCCAACATCACCAGTAACAAATATTCGATTCACTAGAATCGCATGCAAATTTAACGTAAATGTTCCTGTTTGTTTTTTGACTAATCCCAAATGCTGCTTTGAAAAGCTTTGTAGTTAGTATAAAGCAATATTACATGAATGCCACACCAGGTGTGGGTTGTCATGTTCCTCGGAATCCTCCACCCTTCTATAAAGCTGGGCTACCAGAAACTGAACCTGGGTTACGAGATTTGCAAAGCTGGAAGCCCAGCAGACTGCCATATGCATTTACAATTTGTCCATCCATGCCAAGAATCATAAAATTTAAAATGCCACTTTTCATATTTACAGATATTGGCACAAGCAACCCTTGTTATAGAGAAGTACATTTTCTCTGCACATTTCATGGACAGTGATTTGCAATCAAGATATCTGTATGCTGTGACTCACTGACTTCTTGACTATAAAGAATTATTCTCTGCTAGACAGCATCAGAATCTCATTAATATAGGCATTTGTTATTTATGAAAAGGTTACACTTTTATTTAAAAAGCTGTTGAAGTTAATTGTAGAGGATATTATTCAACAATATTCTTCTTTAGCAAATACTGTGGTCATTAGCAGATAAGCATATGTCCTGCTTTATGTATGCGTTGTGGCAAGTGGCTGGGAGTGGTACCCAGCCGGGACGCCCAAGCCAAAGGCCTGCAACTTGAATGGCTGTATAAAAAAAAAAAACTGGACTCTTTGTTCACAAAGAAATGCATACCATATACTATATTACAAGGACTGTATTGCTCAAACCAAATCTACCTATTACACTCACATAATTTCTTCCAATTAAGGTAACACCAAGTCACTGTTTTCACTTCTTAATAATATCAGCACAATCCCTAGATTTTTTACCATCTCACCTTTATTCAATTGCGTTTTGTAATTCCCTTATGTCCTTTTTTAATGGAAAAAATCCAGAAGATACACCAGTATTTTGTTACGGATTCCTCCAGTACTTCATTTGAATTTCATCCACATACTCATTCATTTTCCTCCTTCCAGCTTCCTACTTTCTCAGAAATCTCAGATCTTGTCTGTAAGTCTAAGCCATCCACTTGTCAGTTGGATCCCCTTCCCACAGTACTGGTTAAAGCCTGCCTCCTTTCTCTGGCCTCCCTTATTTCTGCTATAATACACTCCTCTCTTACCACTGAAACTATTCCTTCATCTTTCAAAACTGCTACAATAACCCCAATACTGAAAAACACTGGTGCCGATCCCACTAATTTCAGTAATTTTCGTCCTATTTCTAACCTACCCTTAATCTCAAATTCTTGAAAAAATAGTGGCTATTCAACTTCATTCCCATTTATCTCATAATAATCTGTATGAACAGTTCCAGTTTGATTTTCGCCCCCTCCATAGTACAGAAATGGCACTTATCAAAATTACTAACGACCTCCTTATGGCAGCTGATTCTGGTTTAATCACTATTCTCATGCTCTTTGATCTGAATGCGGCCTTTGCACTATTTGCCACTCCATTCTTGTCAATAGATTATCTTTGATTATCATTACCCATATTCCACTAGATTGGTTGATATCTTATCTCTTGGGCCGCACTCAGTTCGTTCAGCTCAAAACTTTTACATCCCAACCCACTGCTGTTACTTCATTATTTTTTGTTACTTTATTATTAACCTCCTTCCCCTTGGCAATATCTTTCATAAATATAACTTTAATTTCCACTGTTACGCTGATGACACCCAGCTCTACCTCACTAACAAACCTACTTTTTCCTTCCCTCCCTCCTCACTTATTGGCTGCATAGCAGAAATTAAATCCTAGTTTTCCTCAAATTTTCTTAAATTAAACAGTGACAAAACTGAGGTTCTCCTCATTGGTACAAAATCAACATTATCCAAAACCAATAATTTTTAATTTGTTATTCCTCTGTCTCCCCATCTCCACAGGTCAAGAGCCTGGGTGTCATCTTTGACAGTACTCTGTCTTTTCAGTCCCACATGAATAACATCTCCCAGACTGCATATTTCCTCCTGCGTAACAATAATTGTATTCGCCCCTCCCTCACTCCCCACACCACTGCTATCCTTGGTCATAGTCTTGTCACTTCTCGCCTGGATTATGGTAATTCCCTCATCTTTGGTGTTTTTTGCAAATCCCTCTAACCTTCAACTGGTCCAGAATTCAGCTGCCCGCATCATTACTAGAACCGAATCTATTCATCATATCAGTCCTGTCTTGTAGCAGCTTCACTGGCTTCCGGTTAAGTTCTGTATTGATTTCAAAATTCTCCTGTTAACATTTAAGGCTATCCACAACCTTGCCCCTCCATATGTGTCTGACCTTCTCCATGTTGCCATTCCCTCCCGCTCCCTTAGATCCTCTTCCTCCATCCACTTGACTTTCCCCTTCGTCCGTCTTACCACCATGGGGAGCAGGGCATTCAGTTGCTATGCTCCACAGCTGTGGAACTCACTACCATCCAAGCTTAGAAATAATTGATTCATTTTCACTTTTCAAATCTAAACTTTAAACTTATCTGTTTAAGACTTCTTTCTCTCTTTGATTACACTTGCTCTGTCTGATTTGTAATTTTAGTTTTTGTTTATGATGTGACTTATCTATTGTTCGGTGTCCTCGAGTGTTTAGAAAGGCACCTATGAATAAATAAAATGTATTTTTACAGTAAGAGGTAGCTATCAGTTGTGAGTCAGAAGGGGTATATAATTGACTATTAATTGTAAGAGGGCTAATAATTTTGGCCATGCTATTTTTGTGTTTTCATTGTTTAAATTTAGTGCATTAAGTGTAAAATTACTTTCATCAGACTTCTTGGAAATTGTGTCTGTTCTTTTGGAAGCAATTCTTTTAAACACTTTAAATGTTAGTCATATTTCTTCAATTAACGGTTTTGGACAGAGGGCTAATAATTATGACTATATCTGTATGTAAGTGTGTGTGTGTTGTTTATGAATTAATGGAACACTTTTTAATCAGAGTATAGAGCATCGAGTCAGTGAAACTTCTGGGCTATTGATCTGGTCAGTTAAGTAACAGAGGGTGTTGTTAATCAGTTTCAGCTGCTTTGGTGTAAATGAAATTTAACAGCCGGTGCACTAGAGGGGCAATAATGAGACGACCCCCAAAACAAGAATGGTTTAAGAGATGGAGGCCACTGACATTTTTCCCTTCTGTTTTTTCACTAGTTTTGCATTTGGCTGCAGTCAGTGTCACTACTGGTAGCATGAGACGATACCTGGACCAGGACCAGAGGTTGCACAGGTAATCCAACTTCTCCAGAATGGCACATCAATGCATGCCATTGCCAGAAGGTTTGCTGTGTCTCCCAGTATAGTCTCAAAGACATGGAGGATATTCCAGGAGACAGGCAGTTACTCTAGGAGAGCTAGACAGGGCCGTAGAAAGTCCTTAACCCATAAGCAGAGCCGGTATCTGCTCCTTTGAGAAGGGAGGAACAGGATGAGCACTGCCAGAGCCCTACAAAATGACCTCCAGCAGGCCACTGGTGTGAATGTCTCTGACCAAACAATCAGAAACAGACTTCATGTGGGTGGCCTGAGGGCCCAATGTCCTCTAGTGGGCCCTGTGCTCACTGCCTGGCACCGTGGAGCTCGATTGGCATTTGCCATAGAATACCAGAATTGACAGGTCCACTACTGGCGCCCTGTGCTTTTCACAGATGAGAGCAGATTCACCCTGAGCACATGTGACAGACGTGAAAGGGTCTGGAGAAGCCTTGGAGAACGTTATGCTGCCTGTAACATTGTTCAGCATGACCAATTTGGTGGTGGGTCATTGATGGTCTGAGGGGGCATATCCATGGAGAGACGCGCAGACCTCTACAGGCTAGGCAATGGCACCTTGACTGCCATTAGGTATCAGGATAAAATCCTTGGACCCATTGTCAGACCCTATGCTGGTGCAGTGGGTCCTGGGTTCCTCCTGGTGCACGACAATGCCCAGCCTCAGGTGGCGAGAGTATGCAGGCAGTTCCTTGAACGATGAAGGAATTGATACGCCTGACCTAAATCCAATAGAATACCTCTGGGACATTCTGTTTCGGTCCATCTGACGTCACCAGGTTGCACCTGAGACTGTTCAGGAGCTCAGTGATGCCCTGGTCCAGATCTGGGAGGAGATCCCCCAGGACACCATCAGTCATCTCATTAGGAGCATGCCCAAACATTGTCAGATATGCATACAAGCACGTGGGAGCCATACAAACTACTGAGTACAATTCTGAGTTGCTACAATGAAATTTCGGCAACATGGACTAGCCTGCTGGATCATTTTTTCACTTTGATTTTCAGGGTGTCTTTGAATTCAGCCCTCTGTAGGTTGATAATTTTCATTTCCATCAAACGAAGTGGCATCCTTTTGTTCCTAACACATTACCCAGTCCATATCAGTACAGATATCCAGCAGGATTTATTTTTCCCATTGAGATCTGATGTGTTTTCAAAGTGTTCTTTTAAATTTTTTGAGCAGTTTTTATCTATCTATCTATCTATCTATCTATCTATCTATCTATCTATCTAT
>JANRMT010062819.1:51859966-51890685 GCA_026402145.1 Polypterus bichir lapradei | reverse complement strand
TATCTATCTATCTATCTATCTATCTATCTATCTATCTATCTATCTATCTATGCACTATTGTTGAGTAAATCATGTGTAAATGTCTGCATATAAAAATAGGACCAGAAAAATAATGGCTTGGTCTGTAAATTGATATTTTATTTCTAGATGGACACAAATCATACAAAGAAGAAAAATTTTTTTCTAATTCAAAAGGAGAACCCAAACCTTTTCTTAGACCAAACTTTTTGCTAAGTTAAATCATTGCTTTATTTTTTTTCTATGTCAGTAGATATTAGATATCAAAATAGGAGTGCCAGAATACCATTTGCAAATAAAACCTGTCACATACCATAGAAAAAGAAGCATCTTGGTCAGATTTAATGGTGATGACGGTTAACTTTTTTTGGGTTCCTTGGTCTACTATATATTGAATGAAGCCTAATAGCCTTTTTTCATTCTGTTCTGCCTTTCTTTGTGTTGTATTGTTATAATCTAAAATTACATATACAACTATACAGTACTGTGAGTTTCTGCTACTCTTTTTCATAGCTACTCATGCCTGCTTTTTATTTTCTTGTCGTGAGTTTCAGAAATATAAAACTGCTGGGAAGTTCCAGTAATAACAAAATGATTAAATACCAGGTATCATAGCATTTGTCAGCTATAAAATACTGTTCATTTGTTGGTGTATTTATTTGACGTTTTGCACTTTAATTGTTTATAAACAGTTTGACAGTTTCAAGCTATTGAATATTCTGAGCCTCATAATCCTTAATTAATTCAAGCTAAAAATACTGCCAATAGAAATTTGTTCATGTTGTCTGTTATTGCTCTTTATCTTTGTACAGTAGTTGCAAAAACCAAAATCTGTAGTGTATAATTTTCTAGGTTTTTAAATATTAGGAAATTTATTCTAATGACAAAAATGTGCTATTTGCATGGTAGTATATGATAATACAGAACCATGATACTTGGCAACCACTGCAGATGTTTATTGTTATCAGTCTCATAACAGGTTAACATCTGCCTCTTTCTAACCATTTACTAAGGTAGTTTTCCATTTTTTAGGTCACACGAACTATGGATTCTTTTTGACTGTAATGTGCATGTATGTTTTCTAAAACATTAAGTAAAACAATGTTTGTTCATTTTGCAACTGAATTCTGCCTTTTCAACACTCTCTTATTAGAGCTCTTGGTCTATATAGTGCTTTTCTTATTCAGGTGGCAAATTCTCTTTCTTCCTGCTGTTAAAAATCTATTAAAAGTGACAAACGAATGTTAGAGAAGGTAGACCAGAACAGTAGCTTTTCTGGACGAGCTATATGTACTCTAAGGTCAACAAGCAAGTTAGTGACTAAGTATGTCCCTCGTTTGCAATATTTTTTGCCATGTTTCAAAGTAGAATTTAACTTTGGCATCTCAAAGAAGGTATTTAAACAGGTAATATACAGTTTAGCTCTTGAATTTCTTATTGTTAAAGTAAGAGACAGCCTGTTGTAATTTAAAACTGTAATGTCTTCATTGCCTGAATATTTTACTGCTATACTATACCCCACAATAACACATACTATACCATAATATGCTGTACCTTTCTTAAAATATTACAACATTGCTGATTATAGAGTATTTGCAAGTTTTTGCACAGAATAATGGTCTGTTACTTAGTAAACACATCCATCCATCCATCCATTATCCAACCCGCTATATCCTAACACAGGGTCATGGGGATCTGCTAAAAAAAATAAATAAATGTGTAAACTAAACACATATTCAGTTTTCCACTATTGTTTGCTATTTGAAGTTTGGGGAGCAAGTTCTGCTGCTTCCTTACATCATATAGTCTTTCAGTCCTTTCACATTTGGGAGAGTTGAATGGTAAACACTCATTTCACTGCACATGTAAAGCCATCTTTTAACACAGACCTGATTAACTTCCCCTGTTTCAGCCATAGAGGGATTCTGATAACAAAATGTAAATGGTCCAGAACTAACAGATGGCCTTAAAACACACTTACCAGTTAGAAACGAAGTGGTGAAGAATGAAATATGTGGCAATTACAAATCTAAAATGACTACAGTAAGGTGAAAGACAAATGTTCTTTTGTGCCTTAAAGTGGGACAATATTCATTTTATACTAGGCTGACCCGCCTTTTAAGGCGACCGACTTTTAAGTTGACCACTTCTTAAGGCAATTCAATATGTAGATCAATTTGATATTTTATACAAACTCATTAATTTGGTTATATTGCATTTGAGCGGTATTACTTTAATACTCGTAGTTTCTGTTATTTTTGTGATGAAATTTAAACTTTTTTTCTATATTGAGGTCGCCCTTTTGAACCCCCCCGATATTTACTACGCGGTGAGGCATTTGTACTCCATCAACATTAATTATTTCCAGAGACATAATTTTGTCTATTTTTCCAGCGCATCGCACACAAAAGCAAGGGAACGATGGGAGCACCAGAACTCTGCTCACATCATGTCGCTTCGTACCGCAAGCTGCAAGTATTAAGTCTGTGATAAGCGGAATACCGCTACGCTTTCCACTCACTGGACGGAAGGACAATCCCGACCGCTTTTATATAGTAAGAAAGATACGTACTATGGAGCTTTTCATGTCCAAAGCATAGATATTTTTTCCCAAATTAGCTTTCTGTGGAATGTACTGTATAGCCTCAACATAATTCATTACAGCCCCAAGTTTTCTTTTTTTTTTTTGTAATTTTAAAAGTAACATCTGTAATATAAGATCTATGTGCCTTAAATGTAAGACATTAAAATGAGGGGACAGATGTGATATAAGACCACTACTTCAGTTTACTTGCCCACAACTTGTATCTGTGCATTTATTATAGTATGGTTCTTTTGTTTTAATTAACATTTGAATAAAGTAGAGTGAACCCTGATGTGACACATAAAAAAACCCTTCTGGTATTCTCACAGTTATCCTGCACACAAGGGATATGTGAACATTCAAATTTCTTTAATTAACATTTCCACTATTTTGGCACAGTATTCGCCTAAGTGTACAGCACCTCATATGACACTGACAACTGAACATTCATATTCTACCTCGATTGCTCAGATAAACCATTAATGCTTTTTAAGTACTAAAGTCCTAAAAATATATCAAAAACCTTTTATTTAGAAATTTGGTCTCGTCTGTTGCAAGAGATGGATATCTGAGATGGTGCTCCATCACCAGCTGGTTATTTAGCCTTTTTATTATCATCTGAGATATCCTGTGTTTAGTCAACCTGCGACGATTTAATTACAAGTATATTAAAAGCATGAGCAGGAGACCAAGGAGTCAATGGAGGAAAAGGTAGCTGAAGGTACAACAAAGTCGAAGCCTGTCTCAAGTTAAAGTTACGGCCTGCCATAGACTGAGCTGAAATGACGGGAGAAAAGATGGATTATCCAGGACCTCACACTGCAACATCTGCTCCAGCTGACTGCGAATGTGAAAGCAAAACTGTGAGGGAGTTGGGCAATAAAAATTAGTTGATTTCAGGTAGGATATTGGAACAGAGCATGGCTGTTATCTCTACTGTCAACTATGACCAACAGCCCTGTGAGTCAAAGGAACCCTCTCTAACAGGATATGCACAAAGAAGATGGAAATGAGCATTGATTGCCACACTCTTGGGGAATAAGTGATGCAAAGAAGGATATATACAAGAGAATCGACAGAATGGACCCCATAATAGTAAGCTGCATCAGGATATAAACGTTCAGGAGGTACGTTTAAGCAATAAATTTGATGTAAGCCTTTACAAAATCTTGCCTTTAAAAAACCAGGCAAGAATTGGTGAAAAAATACAGGAAAATTTGAGCAAAATTGAAAATAAAATAAAAGTACGTAGTAATCACCTTGAAGAAGTTAAGCATATGCTTACGACCCATGTTGAAGAACCTGAACGACTGAAATCCGCAACTAACAAAAAAAGAAACAGGTATAGAATCTGAATATAAAGTGCTTGGTGATAAATTAGCTGCGTTGCAAGGTAAATGTAAAAGGAATATCATCAGAATCTAAGGTTTCCCTGAAAACCATGAAAGCCGAAACCCAGCAAAATTCATAGCTTAATTATTTTCTAAAATAATCAGTGAGGATTTTAAATCGAAAACTGAGACCTAAGAAGCTTATCACATGCATGGCTTGAATGCCTGATTCAACAAACTGCCAGTTAAAGAAAACTTGATGTTGATTCTTAGAAAGAAGAGATTATAGGTAAAAATAACTGCATTTGTATTTTCCCAGATTTCTCCTCTTCAACAGCTACCAAAGGAGCTGCATTCTACAGCATTAAACAGCGCTTCCACATAGCTGAAATCCGGCTCTCTTTCCAGCCAAATTGAAAGTGATTACTGATGGCCAATTCTATATATTCTCCTGAAGAAGCAGAAAAAGAGCTAAAAAAAACTAGTCCCGACATCATCCAAAATATGAACGAGTCAAATTTCGTCTTTGTAATGTAAAGACGATTCTGTTTATAGCTCGCTCTGTCTGTAATGTAACATTTGCCTTAATTATACATTCTATTTCCTTTTTGGCCACTTTATTTAGCTACAGTATAATATTGGAATTTATTTTATTAAATATATGTATATTTTGGTAACCATAAAGTATTTTTTTTTATTTCCTAAAGGGACTGTTTAGAAGCATATCCTAGGTTTATCACATTTGAAGTGTACTAAGATATCTCAATTGTTATGGTTCTTCCTTTTCTGTTTAACATTATACCCTAAGATTATTGAATCTTGCCTGTACTATTTTATAAGATAGTATGTTTATCATCATACCTAGGTGTATTGTATTTGGACTGTATTGTCATAAGATATCTCAGTTTTTAACCTTTTGTACACCACTACTCGGGGTTTATTTTGTTTAGGATGCGCTCCTGCTTTTCCCAGCTTGACCCTGACCAGCATACAACAAGTTCCAAAAAGAATGCATAACGTAACATTCAGATGCTTTCAGAGACTTGGGTATCTGTTTTCAAAGAGAATTTTTGATTCTTATATACTTAAGGACAGAGACCTTATTTTCATTTAAATATTTTGTTAACACTGAGTCATATTCAGAAATATTAGAGTGCATAAATTGAATGTCTTAGTATTTTACAATATCATGTAGATAAAAACAAACACAGTCAGGCTTGTGGTTGCTGAAGTAGCTTTCACAGGCACCAGTGACTCAGTTAATATAAAATTGCATTGATTGTGTACTTTTTGTAAGTGTTGCTTTTGGAAGGTCTATGACTAATTGTTCATATTTCTTAAGGACACATTTTTAGAAAGAGGTACCTGATGGAGAGTTAATGTTTATGTTGTCTGCTCATGTGATTCTGTTTATGGTTCAGTTTACTTGCATTGTAGATTTATTTTGCCATTCGAAGCAGATGTCAAATATAAAAGAGGAAAATATATGTTTAAAAAAAAAAAAACTTGCTAAGGGTACATTTGAAAGAATATATTAATTAGTAATTGAGATTGCAGAGAATTTTCCTCTGTTTTAGCAGTTTTGTAAATGTCCAAATGCTTTGAAATTATGAGCACTCCAATTTAAAAAAGTGTACAGTGTGTTCTATTTGCGATATTGCAACAAAAACTGATTTTTCTTGATGAAATTTCCACAAAATAGGTACATCAGGAGCCAAGTTATTCCTTGTGGATGAACTGTCAGATATGATGGCAATGGGTGCTTTTTCATTTTCTGTGAACATAACTAAAAAATTATGAAAATAGATGAATAAAATGGATTGAAGCAGCGGTTTGCTGTCAGTGCCTATTTGCTTTTTAGCACATCTGTTATTCCAACAGATGAAAATGAATACAATTTAACAGAGATATCCAAACCTTTTTCAACAGTATGGAATATATTTTTGACACAGATTCAGTAGGAAGCAGGAACCTGTTCCAGTAATAGATAAAAGGCAGGAAGTACCCCATTGCTGGCCTCACTCATTAACATACTGTTCTTTACTCACATCAGGGTTATTGAATTATCACTCCACCTAAAATGTGTTCTTTAGACTACAGGATGAAAACAAATCTTAATTGAAGTGATGGCTCCCTCTACATCAACGTACTCTCTCTGTAGAGTCCATATTACAAAAGTATAGCATGTCATAATGGCTTATTATTATGTAACTGACACTCATTAATAAAAAGGACGCCAAGACTCTACATTTCTTACTCGCAGCAGAGGAGGATGCCACCATACAATAGTGCTTAGAGGCAGCCTTGTGAATGTCTTTGGTCAATAGATGGAATTCTTGCAAACAGTTTATATCCACCTTATTGCGAAATAATAAATCTGCAACACTTGAGTGACCTTACATTAAAGGAAAAGACTGTGTAATAAGAGTCAGGAACAAGCATAAAGGTTTGGAGATTTTCTTCCCTGTATACTTGAAAAGATGTGTTTTTTTTTTAAAAAAAAAAAAAAAAAAAAAGTCTTTACAAAATGGGACTAATAAATGTAAGCACAGGGGCAGATATATATATGGTGGAGACAGGAAAAGGAGGGAGCTTGTGTAACCAGAAGTGATGTCATCAGGAGGGAGGGATCTTGGCTGGTGGAAATGACATCATTAGAAGGCAGGTTCTGTTGACGGTCTGCAGATAGAAAAGAGGAGGGAGTACTACTGGACAGCGCCACTTCTTGACCTCTCAACTGCCTTTCTGAACTAAGATCCTGGATGGCTAATAATTTTCTTGATCTGAAACAAAATAAAATGGAGGTGCTTATAGTGGGTCCATCAGCTAAAGCCCAAATTAGTCTTGGACTTCTCGGCTCTTTCTCTGTCTTTTGCAAACCTCAAGTCTGCAATCTTGGTGTTATCTTTGACAGTAACCTCTCATTTGAGAAACAGGTTAATTCTGTAGTCAAGAGTTACTTTTTCCAGCTTCACCTATTAGGTAAGATCAAGTCTTTTTTATCTTCTAGGGATCTTGAGAAAGCTACTCATGCTTTTATCTTTTCTCGCCTTGATTACTGCAACTCACTGTATTCTGGGATTAGCAAATCCCTGATACACAGGTTACAGTTGGTCCAGAATGCTGCCGCTCGCTTTCTGGTTGGGGCAAGAAAGTATAACTCTGTTTCTCCAATATTCGCTTCATTACACTGGCTGCCTGTCAGGTTTCAAATTGATTTTAAAATCTTGTTGCTAGTTTTTAAATCTTTATCTTTAAATCTTCTCGCTCCTGCCTATTTATCCGAATTGTGTGTTTTACACCAGCCATCTAGAGTGCTTAGATCTTCTGGTCAGTTGTCTCTTGTTGTCCCTTGTACCAAGTGTAAAACTAAGGGGGACAGACAGGGCTTGTGCAGCTGCTGCTCCTTGCCTGTGAACTCTTTACCTCATCACATAAAGGAGTTGTCTACAATTGAACTGTTCAAAACAAGATTAAAGACTCATTTCTATTCACTTGCTTTCCGTGACCTTCAGTAATATTGATGGTTTTCCTCATTGTGATTATGTATCATTACTTCTATTTATTATTTATTTTATTTATGTTCATTTATGTTAATTGTATGTTTTTCTTTAATTCTATTATTGTAAAGCACTTTGGCCACAGCATTGCTATGTTGTTTTAAATGTGCTATATAAATAAAGTTGACATTGACATTGACTTGGCTGAGAAACATTTATTTTCAAGTCTGTCTCCTAAGCGCATGTGTGTGACAGCTGTTATTAGCAAGCAGGGAGGAGAAGGAAAAGATAGCAGCAAAGAAGAGTTGTAGAGGAACATGGTAAAGAATACCAAACGTGTCTGTCCTATGGCCCCACTATCGATCGCGTAAAATGTAGACAATAACTCTGGAATACAACCCCCAAACCCTCTAGTGCACATCTAACCAAAACAATACAAAAAACCGAACTGAGGTCTCTTATTCAGAATATGGGAAGTAACCAACAAGTTGTGCCTATCAATGAGCATGCAGAGAGAGAGCTTGGTGAGTAATCTCACGTCAGCCCCCACATCCACATCAAATAGGTTAATGTAAGAAAATTTCAAAAGAGTATATCTGAGGGCAAAATTAACATTATATATTACACAACTGTGGAGTGAGAGAAACCCCCAGCACATGACGCATTGTCACCGTAGCATAGTAGGCCCGTGTCCTGATCCCTCCCAACCCACACAACTCTGACCATGACAAAAGAGTTTTAAAACCCTCAAAGAAAACATTAAATTATTCGCCAATATGTCTCATATACATGATACATATAACAAAAATATACAATCAATGCAGTTAGTCATTTTCTTCCATCAACACCAGTCCGCTTTGACTGCCGTATGTACGCTACTTCAGTTCTGTTTAAGTATCTCTGTAAACATTGATCAGTAAATAAGACGGAGAGTCCATGGTGTTGAGCCTCCTTGATCACTGGAGATGTAACCTTGCATGCTTGTGCAGTGCAGGTTGAATAATAAGCATAGAAGTATATCTTCCAATCTTTATAGGTTACATTTTGAGGTTTATGTGACTCCTTCAGGAATAATGGAGAATAACAGAGCAGCTTTGCTATAATTGGACATGAATATGTAGGGTCATTGTCCCTTGAATATATCCTGTACACCTACATCATTTCAGGTCTAATATTTGTTACATATTGGAACCATACAGGCCATTTGTTTTTCTACGAAATAAAACATATTTCCCTTCTCTGCCTTTTCCGGGACACCGGTAATTCTAATTTTGAATATTTAGAGAGGATTTGATTTCCACTGCAAGCCAGGCTGTTGTGGATTCATGAATTTCTGCAGATTTCTAAGATTTTATTGTTTGCATGTTTGGAGCCCAGTAGTAAAATTTTTAGGTAGTACCGTGCCTCCTTCTGCTTTAGAGCTTTGTAGAGTCACCTTTTGATTGTATGACTATTTTCAAATTCCAGCTGAATAATTTTATAATTGAGTCTAATTTCTTAAAACCTAATTTGTTTATGTATATTTTGTATTTGTTTATGTTATAATGTATATTATATACTCTGGAACAGATATGGCAGCTTAGGGAGTATATTCACTTTAACAGTGCTAATTCTCCCTGCTGAGGTGAGATGGAGGGTGAACCTGAACCATCTGTTAGCATCTTGTTTAGTATGGAAGATGATGCATGGAAAAATTAAATTAAATCCATATGTTAACTAGATTGAAATGTAATGTATATGCACACAGTGCATTTAACTTTAGAATGGTTTTATCATGTCATAATTAAAAACATATCAAGTAAATGGTGAGTTCATTTTTTATGCATGCGGTGCCATCATGTGACTGTAATAATCATACTGATTACATCATGCAAGTAATATATAAATGGGACGGCCACTCCATGTACTATCTCTTGTCAAAGCTCTTTAATATTATAGTTAGTTTCTAATTCAAAAAGGCCCTAGTGCTAGATTTGATTCTTCTGTTTTCGACTTTGTTTTGCTCCTTCCTTCTGATGAATGTCTTGCCATTTTTGTTTTGATTCCTGTCTTTTTCAGATCAGGCTTTTACCCTTGCCTCACCTTGCCAAGATTCATTTTTGGTACACAATCGCCTGGTCTTTTTTTGTTTTTTCAAAATAAACATTTGGAAATGCTTTGTGTTTCCACACTGCTCCACAGGCTTCACATAAAGAATATAAAGCAGAATATTTGAAAAACAAATACATACATGCAGAACAGCAAAAATAGCAAATATTGTGTCATTGAATAAATTAGACACAGAAAGAACAAAACCAAAAACAGGATTAATAGCAAGATATACAAAAATAATTTGGAATAAAACAAAAGGACTAAATAAAGAAAAAGAACATATTTGAGCCAGGGATGTGCCCCTCATTGCAAGATGATAACATATAATTAATATCAAACAGAACAAATGATTTTAAAGTCAAGATGATCTGCATAAACACAATTGATAAACGTAGTTTAAAAAGTGGTGTAGCAGGTTAGACAACTTGGGAAATGTTACAGTAACAATTGCTGTTTCTTAATACAAGAACAAACTAGAACACTAAACAAGAAAGGACAACACTATAACTTTAAATAGACAGATTTACATTGCACATTTTTTCATAAATCTGGTCTCCCTTACTTTAATTCATTCAGGACATGCTTACTCACAGTCATTAGGAAGCTCAATTCACCTGCTAAACAACAATGCAAACTAGACATGAATAAAAAACACCTGTTAATTCCGTTTTCCTGATAACTGACACATAAACATCAAATAATGCACACACATACACACACACCTAGGAAGGCCGAAGGGCATGTTGCAGGTGCCACACATACTTGATTGATCTCTTCATATGTAGTAACTCTCTATATGTTTTACTGCTTGAACTGTCATCCAGGAGAAATTCAAACACTTTTTTTTCTCTTGCATATCATGGCACGACAACATGGGCAGAGGTGACGTAGACACTTTAGAAAAACTGCAGGAGATTTTGTGGATTTTATTTAATGTTCAGAAGAAGTTGTGAAAAACATGATTACTGAACATTGCTTTGCTTTGCATATTTATTTTTAATAAATATTGAATCTAATTGAAAATTCAATATATTGCACAGGCCTAGAAGAAAAAGTGATATACAGGTTCCACTCTTGGGTTCCATTTTTGTTATGGTAAGCCAATTGTTTGTTAAAGCCCACTGGTAAGCCGCATTGAAACAATCTAACCCTTATACATTCACACTCCACCCAAACCTTTCATCCCTTTATAGGTTTCTTCCCACCACAGGAACAGGAGAGATCCCGGGGAGACAGTTATGAAGAGTAATGAAGTGTGAAGCATGACGTAATTACGACTTCACAACAGAGATTACAATACAATACAATACAATTTATTTTTTGTATAGCCCAAAATCACACAAGAAGTGCCGCAGTGGGCTTTAACAGGCCCTGCCTCTTGACAGCCCCTCAGCCTTGACTCTCTATGAAGACGAGGAAAAACTCCCAAAAAACCCTTGTAGGTAAAACAATGGAAGAAACCTTGGGAAAGGCAGTTCAAAGAGCGACACCTTTCCAGGTAGGTTGGGCGTGCAGTGGGTGTCAAAAAGAAGGGGGTCAATACAATACAGTACAATACACAGAACCAATCCTCAATACAGTATAACAATAAAAATTTTAGAAGTACGGAGTAGAATTTAACAGTAGATGATATCTCATAATATGATTTGGATTTGTTTAGAGTCTTGGAGACCTCATTCATCAAGCTGTCTCCCCCATTTGGCCATTCCACAGCTGAAATAGTGCTATTCCGATGAAAGGACCCCTCTTTCCCATGATTCCTGCAATCCTCCATCAGGGATGACTTTACCTTAGGCAGGCAAAACAACTTGGCAGGTGGGCAATGGCACCAAGTGCCACATTTGAGTACCAAGAAGAGAAACAGAATAGGTTAGGGTTAGTATCCAATTATAACTATCATGTTACTTATGTTTTAGTGCTAATGACTAACAACAGAGATGCAGTCTGTACAGTTAATCAGCAGCTCTAGTCAGGATATGCTAAACTGAAGTAGTGAGTCTTCAGCCGGGATTTGAAAGCTGAGACCGAAGGGGCATCTCTTATAGTAGCAAGCAGACCATTCCACAGTTTAGGGGCCCTATAATTAAAGGTTCAACCTCCCATTGTTATTTTGTTAATTCTTGGAATCCTAAGCAGACCGGCATCCTGAGATCTTAATGTTTACTCTGGTTTGTAAGTCATGATAAGTTCAGACAAGTAAGCTGGACCTTGGTCAAGGTTTTATATGTTAAAAGGAGGATTTTGAAATCTGCCCTAAACTTAACCGGGAGCCAGTATAAAGATTTAAGAATTGGATTTATGTGTTTGTATATTCTTTCTTCTTCCAATTTATTCTTTTCTTGTTCTTGTAATAATTCTTGCAGCAGCATTTTGGATTAACTAGAGGCTGTATAAAGAACAGTTTGAACATCCAGTGAACACTGCATTGCAGTAGTCAATCCTACTAGAAATAAATGCATGAATTAATTTCTCAGAATCCTGTTTATTTAGAAAGCACCGTAATTTCCCTTCCATTTTTAAGATGGAAGAAACATGATTTGGACAACTTTGTAATATGCGCTTTAAATGACATGCTAGAGTCAAAGATAACTCTGAGATTGCGGGCTGATTTAGTAAAATTAATGGTGATTCCAACTGAGTTAAATGATGACAGAATATTGTTGTGATCAGCGTCATTTCCTCCAACAATTAACATCTCTGTTTTATCTATGTTTAAAGACAAGTAGTTCTCATCCATCCACTCCTTTAATTCACTAACACAACTAATTAAAGAACATCGGAGAAACTTCATTTGATCTAAACGAAAGGTACCTGTATAACTGGGTGTCAAATTATGGGTGTCAGATTACTTCTTCGATGCAGTGCATTGTGCAGTGTGCCAGGAAGGCGACTATAAAGAGTGATGCAGTGCAAAATGTGGCGCTCCATCTTTATAACTCTCAAGTCCAATTCTACTAACTGATTTGTAAGACGGCACCAATGCTTGCAGTCAACCAGTTTGCTCAATTCATCACTCAAGCTCCACCCAAGATGGGTCCTGATTGAGTGAAAAGCACATACCCTGGAGTGGGACCTAAAAAAAGTACCAGAATCTACCTTCAGAACTATGAATGGTCCAAGTTCCTGCACTGTAAATGTTACAAAGTTTGAGTTTCTAAAATGTTCCTGGTTCCTAAAATAAAATTCTTGTGGTGGTAAAGCGCATAATATTAACGAGCCTTGAGTTTTTGTGTGAGTTTAAAAATGATTGCAATTTAGACATTATTAAACCTTTACATATTGCAGAATTATAAATATATGCCAATGTTTTGGATATAATTTTTTCTCAGCAAGTTTATATTTAAATATTTATGTGCTATATTTTGACCAGTTTTATTTTAACCGCATCTGTGAGTTATCTATGACCTCCTTCTTTCTGTTACTATGTTTGACTGTACATATTGGCAAAATGTGACGCACACGTTTACTAATAAAAATAATAAAAAATGTTTGTCTCTGGAAAGACAGTGCAATAAATAAGCCAATTTTTGAAGAAAACATGTTAAAAATGTATTCCTTTACACTAGATGTTGTTTTAATGCTTTCTGAGATTACATCTGAATTTAAAATGGTATCCGGTGCTCTACTGTTAGTTGGTTGGCTTATCCATACACGTGCTAGGTATGTTTATTCACTATAAAGTTAAACCTACACATAAACTTCATTTCTTCCTCTAACAGACAGGCCCCTTTGCACTTTACTACTATGCAGTAATACTGGGTTGTCTGTAGCTGGCCTACTCATACTTGAACCCTGGACAGTGATAGCCATAGACCGAAGAAAGACTGGGCAATGAGAACACAAAACACAGCAAAGGTAGGTGCACAGTGCTTTTATTCCAATTCAGATAGAGTTCAAAATAATGCTTCATAGAAACTAGTGCTTGCTTTGTGACTTAAAATCCAGTCAATAAATAATCCAAGAGGTAAAAGCAAATATTAAAACCAGACTAACATTAGGAGTCCTCATTCTTCTTTGCCCGAGTGCCTTTTTAAATCTTCTCAGACCCAGTTCACCCATCAAGTGTACTTAGCTGCGAGCTGAGACACCAGCATGTGCAGTCTACCTTCAAATACCTTCAAATAACTGGCTTTTGCCACAGCCACCTCAGCGGTCACCATTATAACATGTCAAGCCTGGCTTTCATCATCCTTTGACCATCTCCCTGAGGCATTTGAAGGACAATCTTCAGAGCACTGTAGAGCACACTGGGAGTAGGAGTCCTTCCCTGAGAACACAATGTGCAATTCCAGACCATAAAGACTCCAACTCTCTGCACCATTTGCTCACCCGGTTCTCTCTCTCTCTCTCTTTCTCTTTTTTTGCCAGCAAACTGCTTTCTGATTTTTGGTCTCTTTTGATCCTTTCTGAACCTCCCCTTTATGCCTGTGTGGTTGTGACACTCTAATTACAGTATAATCCGTGGAGAACTGATATTGAACATTTGATTTGATTAAAAAGCAATCGAGTCACCTCCACAATGATAACCTGTGGTCCCCCAGCTCTGCTGCTGCTCATGCCCACAGAACTCCAAACACACTTTTTATTAAACACTCACACACTGCCACTTACTCAGTTCACTATAGACACTCAAGCTAATGTATGGTACACTAATGGGCAAAACGTTCCTTTCAAGAGCAATTAATTCATCAACCAAATTACCATTTTTCTCCATGTAACCAAATACCATTAGTTAACAAAACATATAGAAACAAAGTGTGAAGAGTCACCTCATAGATGCGCCAAAAACAAAAGATTTGTGGCTTTGTACCAACGTGATAAGGAGTGCTCACTGACTGTTCCAGGGAATGGAGCCTCAATCTGGTTGTCCTGTAGCTCCAACTCTTTCCATTTTTGAAGAATGTTAATTCCTTCCTTTGGGCACCCCTTGTTTAGCATCATTAAGACAACTTAATCCTTGTAGCGGGCAGCACGGCGGTGCAGTGGTAGCGCTGCTGCCTCACAGTAAGGAGACCTGGGTTCGCTTCCCTGGTCCTGCCTGCGTGGAGTTTGCATGTTCTCCTCATGTCTGCGTGGGTTTCCTCCCACAGTCCAAAGACATACAGGTTAGGTGCATTGGCAATCCTCAATTGCCTTTGGTGTGTGTGCCCTGCAGTGGACTGGCGCCCTGGCCAGGGATTTGTTCCTGCCATGTGCCGTGTGTTGGCTAGGAGTTTGGCTCCCGTGACCCTGTGTTAGGATATAGTGGGTTGGAAGATGACTGACTGAGGAGCCCTTGTGGCTCTTGATCAGATCTTTTTTTTTTTTTTCTTCAGAGCAAAATTTGGACATGCCCATTATAAAGCTTGAAGCTTTTTGATAAAAGAGCTATAGATAAACAACAAATTAAACAATTCTAATAACACTTCAAGTAATATTCCTTAAGTTTTTGTGGATAGATACATTTTTGATAATTTTATTCTGATGTTGTTGTCCTGATAATTCACTACTTCGGGTTTCACAGTTTGAGAAGTGGTTGCAGTAAAATAAATAGCTTAAAGTAGCAGCCGTTGGGGAAAGTATGGAGAGTGCACTTGAAACTAGAAAAGTAACAACCTTATAAAACTGAGACAAATGAAGAAAGCAAATTTTCAATTATTTTTTATAGTGTAGTGATTAGTGCTGCTATCTCACAGCTTCAGGAGACTACTTTCAAGTGATCTGACAGTTACGCTATGTGTGCACATTCTCTTTATGTCTATGTTAAGACTTCCCTTGCCATCCCAAAGAAAGATGAGTGTTTTAGGTTAACTGATGAATTTTAAATTGACCCTGCAGTAGTGAGTGTGGGTAAATGTGTGCATTAACGTGCCTTGCAATGGATTGGTGACTAATGTTTGCTGCTGCCTGCATGCTATACTACTGAGCCAGGTTCACTGTGGGATGGATTTCTTGTTTTCATCTTTGTAACATAAAAATATAAAGAACGGATCCTAACAAAATTCATGACTTTATATATGTAAATCTCTGCTACTAAATATGACTATTTCTCCTTAAGTGTTAATATCTAAAACTCACAGACCGTTCAGAATTTTTACTCTTGCCACATAATATATAGAAGCTTAGGTCAAAAATATGCCCTACACATTGAATACATTAAAGTGAAGCCAGACATGTTAATTTTTTATTTCAATTTTTTTTTGTGACCTGAAGCTCTGTGTCATTTGAAACTCTGAATTAGGCCAGTTAATCTAGTTACAGACCCCATGAACCATGTTAAAAGGTGTTGCTTATAGCAGCATATACACATTTACAGCTTCTTGTACTTTAAATGGCTTAATATCAAGACAACTCTTTGCCAACTATGGAATAAATACGTACTTTTTCTTCTTCTTTCGGCTACTCCCATTAGGGGTTGCCACAGCGTTTTATCTTCTTCCATATCTTTCTGTCCTCTACATCTTGTTCTGCATATCCTCTCTCATCATATCCATAAACATGTGATATTTTATTTAGTTTTAAAACATGCCTCCTATTACTTATCAAATACATTCTTTAGCCACACTATACGAACAACATGACATATTATTCTCCTCTCTGTCAATTTAAAAAAGATTTATTTTTGCTTTCTTAATTAAGGACATGTCATTGTCCAACCGGCTATATTCTAACACAGGGTCACGAGAGTCTGCCTGGAGCCAATCCCAGCCAACACAGGGTGCAAGGCAGGAACAAACCCCGGGCAGGGCGCCAGCCCACCACAGGGTCACACACTGGGGACAATTTAGAATTGCCAATGCACCTAACCTGCATGTCTTTGGACCGTGGGAGGAAACTGGAACACCCAGAGGAAACCCACAAAGAAAGGACCTCCATACTGCGAGGTAGCAGCACTACCACTGCGCCACCGTGTTGCCTAATTAAGGACATTAACCATGGATAATTATGAATATAAGAATGAAGCAGTTTGTGGAAGAGTCTGATTGATATCTGTGTTGGCTGGGATTGGCTCCAGCAGACCCCCATGACCATGTAGTTAGGATATAGCTGGTTGGATAATGGATGGATGGATATCTGCATGGGAGAAATGGCCAGAACCTCTCCAGTTAACAAAGCTAACTTACCCCAAAATGACCTTATGCTATATTGTTGCAGAAAAGTGGCTCTACAAAATAGAAGTATAGAGATTAAAAATTAATTCAGACAATAAAATTTCTTCTTTGCTTCTTTTCCATAGGTCTATGTGATATTAAAAAATAATTGTGAATTTTAGCAATATTAAAATTTTAGAGAGAGCAAAACTTAATTGTAGGATGTGAAAGTCAGCAAAATTAGAGCATTGTTCAAAGGACTGAATAAATTTACAACTGTACACTAACACAATTTAAATACAGGAGGAGAGTCTGATTGATATCCATCCATACATCCTACCATAAATTTATCTCAGTCAGGTTTGTAGGAAATAAAGTAAAATCAAAGAACATCAGGCTCAATTTCAGAGTCTACTTTAGATCGTAAGCCAGTTCATCACAGTGCAAAATACAAGGACACACACAATATTACATAATGTGACTTGTTAAATTATTTTTTTGTTTAAAGCACTGAAACTTTTTATATGCTTGAAAAAATGTTAAATGAAAAGAAAGAAGTATTTAATCCCTGTGTTGTGGACATTTTAGGTTTCAACGGGTGCAAAACAATTGCCTAATGGTGGACTCAATGTCTTTGCAGTTGTCCTCAAGCAGTAAAGTCCATAAGATAGGCTACCTGTCATATTTGCTGAGGGAACAACAAAACAGTTAAGGGGTCATTATTTAGGGAGTGAATCTGAAGGACATCTCTGAAAATGAAGACTACAAAGTAGTATCCAAATATTAGAATTTCCTAGTAGCCACTGTTGATTCAATTATCAAGAAGTGGAAGCAACATCAGACCGCCCAGGCATTGTCTAGAAAAAGTTTTCTGTTAAAATTCTCGGTGCAAGCAAAAATCAATACTTGCAAAGAAGCTACCGAGAGGCCAAAATAACTTGAAGAAGCTAAAGAGTTCAGTAGCTGAGACTGGAGTAAAGGTGTACCAGTTGACCATATGCAACTGTGCATAAAACTGGCCTGTATGGGAGTGTGGCACAAAATAGCTATTACTTTAAAAATGGCCAAGTTTAAAGCCATCCTCTTCTGCTTATCCGAGATCCGGTCGCGGGGGCAGCAGCTTGAGCAGAGAAGCCCAGTCTCCTCTCTCCCCGGCCACTTCTTTTAGCTCATCCGGGGGAATCCCAAGGCGTTCCCAGGCCAGCCGGGAGACATAGTCCCTCCAGTGTGTCCTGGGTCTTCCCCGGGGCCTCCTCCCGGTTTGACGTGCCTCACCAGGGAGGCATCCAGGAGGCATCCTGATCAGATGCCCGAGCCACCTCATCTGACTCCTCTCGATGCGGAGGAGTAGCGGCTCTACTCTGAGCCCCTCCCGGATGACTCAGCTTCTCACCCTGTCTTTAAGGGAAAGCCCAGACACCCTGCGGAGGAAACTCATTTCAGCCACTTGTATTCGCGATCTCGTTCTTTCGGTCACTACCCATAGCTCATGACCATAGGTGAGGGTAGGAACGTAGATCGACTGGTAAACTGAGAGCTTTGCCTTACGGCTCAGCTCCTTTTTCACCACGACAGACCGATGCAGAGCCCTCATCACTGCAGACGCCACACCGATCCTCCTGTCGATCTCACGCTCCATTCTTTGCTCACTAAGTTTAAAGCATGTCAGATAAACTGTAAGAGAGATCAGGACTTTTTGCTGAGAATTTCAAGAGATATGTGTGGTGCAAATATAATAAATGCCCAACCCCTCAAAAACACCATACTTTCAGTGGAGATAGTGTTCTTGTACTTTTCAACATCAGGGACTGGGCATTTAGTTAAAACAGAAGAAATAATAAATGGCATAAAGTACTACAAGAGAACCAGTTTTGATGTGCTAAAAAAAACTGAGTCTTAGTTGAAAGTTCAGCAGGAGCTCCTATATAAAGTAACCTTGAAGAACTACAATGACAATAATGTGAATGTTCCACAATGGCCCGGTTTAAAAACACTAATTTTAGTCTAATTAAGAATCTGTAATACTATTTGAAAATTGCAGTATACAAGCATGTTCTGACTAACCTAAATAAACAAGAGGTTTTTTTTCCTGCCTTGTGCCCTGTGTTGGCTGGGATTGGCTCCAGCAGACCCCCATGACCATGTAGTTAGGATATAGCTGGTTGGATAATGGATGGATGGATGGATATCTGCATGGGAGAAATGGCCAGAACCTCTCCAGTTAACAAAGCTAACTTACCCCAAAATGACCTTATGCTATATTGTTTCAGAAAAGTGGCTCTACAAAATAGAAGAATAGAGATTAAAAATTAATTCAGACAATAAAATTTCTTCTTTGCTTCTTTTCCATAGGTCTATGTCATATTAAAAAGTAATTGTGAATTTTAGCAATATAAAAATTTGAGAGAGAGCAAAACTTAATTGTAGGATGTGAAAGACAGCAAAATTAGAGCATTGTTCAAAGGACTGAATAAATTTACAACGGTACACTAACACAATTTAAATACATCACTATTTTCCTCCATTTATCTGTTATCAAACTGCTTAACCCATGGCAGCCAGGCCTTATCCAAGACCAGAGCTGCTCCCAACAGCAACACCAGTACATCTCAAATTGTGTACATCAGTCAACCTAGTATCACTTCATTAAACTGTGGGTGGAGGTAGTGGCAGAATTATGGCAATTCATGAGTTGTTTACCTGACTGTAATGAATAATTCATAAAAAGAGCTTCTAGCTTCTCCATATAAATTGATCAATTAATATACTTAGAAGTCAGCTCAGTGGTGCAGTGGTAGCGCTGCTGCCTCACAGTAAGGAGACCTGGGTTTGCTTCCCGGGTCCTCCCTGTGTGGAGTTTGCATGTTCTCCCCGTGTCTGCATGGGTTTCCTCCCACAGTCCAAATACATGCAGGTTAGGTGCATTGATGATCCTAAATTGTCCCTAGTGTGTGCTTGGGGTGTGTGTGTGCCCTGTGGTGGGCTGGTGCCCTCCAGGGATTTGTTCCTGACTTGCGTCCTTTGCTGGCTGGGATTGGCTCCAGCAGACGCCCCGTGACCCTGTGTTAGGATATAGCAGGTTGGAAAGTGACTGACTGACTAATATACGTAGAGCACACCTGCAATTTAGCATGTTTTTGTATTCAGAAATACTTGTTTAATTCAAATAAAAGCAAAGACGATTTTGACACAAGGGAATAAACCAATGAACTGTTTGCTCTTGGTGCCTCAAGTGGTTAATGCTGAGGCATAATGCCTTGAACACTCAAGTCAAGAGAGAAGCTGAATTCAAAAGTCTTCAGACAGTACTGCTTGTATCTCATATTTATTTCAAACTCAAGAAGGAAATAAGGAACTGTGGAAAACTATTTGTTTATGCCAACACAGAAAACATGATAGGCAGCCAGAGTTCAATAAAATTCAGTGATATCCTTATTTCAGATGCGGACTGGAAGTTTGGGCATGGTCTGGTATGTCCTGAAGAACAGAAACCTAGGGTGATTAGCTTGGTTAGCTTTTACAGTATATGAAAAGTGTGAGCCAAAATGCTACTGTCTTTATGAAAAGAAAAACTACAGAACTAAGGTTTTAACAAAGGTTTCTTTATCAGAAATGGTTGTGCAGTGGGAGATGCACATTGCTCAGCATTTCTAGTTCAACTAGACAAAGTGTTCGTCATTTGATCACAGTGTAAATATATTACACGTTTTAAAGTTGAAGATGGATTAAGATTTCTGTACAGTTTCAACAAAAAAACCTTTAACATTTTAAATGCTGATTCTACATCATTCTGGTTGCAATTTGAAGTAAGCCATCTGTGGACAATGATCACAGGGAGGCCTATATTAGCTCATTTAAACTTACATTTTGTTTTTATTGCTTCTCTAGATGAAATCTGTTATGCATGATATTTGAACTGTTATGAAAACCTTACTTCCATCAGAACACAGCACCTGGTACCTTTTAGGTATTTGTTGTTAATGCTGATCAGAAAGTGCTTATTATAAAATTACTGGCCATGATGCGCAATTAAAAGTGAAACTGAACTCCTCCTTCCTGGCTCATTTTTCAAAAAGGTTTAAACTTGCTCAAAGTACTCTGAGTTTACTTAACCCAAAGCTGAACAAAATGAGATGAGTCCTCATTACATCAGTTTTAAATATTTAAATTAATTCATTTATGATGTTTGGAAACCACTCACAAGTTACTGTTTTAGTTAGTACAAAAACTTTAAATGTTTCCCAGCTTAGTACCTAATGTTAAGAAACACAAGTATTTTTAAAAATCAACAGGAGGCCTTTCACTTTATTATGATTACTTGTTTAGAAATGAGTTACATTGTTCCACTGTCCTATCCAGATATTATTTAATGGTTTCCACTTCAATTGCACAACTTGGTCACTTGTCCCAGATTCCCACAATATTTGGGATGAAGAAGTTTATGAGAGGACAGTCTTCAATTCCTTCAATTCAATCTTTTCTATTTGTTTTAAACAGGTACCTGTAATAGTTGACAAAAGAAAAGCATAAAACATAATATGATTAAACTTTTCACTTTGAATAAAAGCTGTAACAAAGGCGCTATATGGGTGCCTGACCCAACACAGACTCACACCAGAGGCAAGTTAAAATAAATACATTTTTATTTTTCTTCACCTGTGGGGCACGTCTTCCCCGTAATGCCCACAGGCACAACACAGTCCTCCAGTACAAATAAAGCACCCAAAACACACTCTTCTCCTTTCTTCTTCTTCCACCACTCCTCCTCCAAGCTTCGTCCTCCTCCTCCCGACTCTAGCCACTCCCTACCACCTTCACCTTAACTGTAACTTTGTGGTTCCCATCTGCCAGTGCACTGCTCCTAAAAAATGTATCAGTGCTCACACATTTTAAGCAACAGCATCAATAAAAGTGTTTTGTCACCAAAGGTAGCAACTGTTGCATTTTTTTTCAACCACTCTGGATGTTTATTTACAAATCAAAAGATGCTGACCAAAAAAAACATGAATTATCTTGTGTTCATACTGTCTGCAATGAAATAAAAGTTCAGGGAAATTTGTAAATTACTGCTTTATTTTTTTATTCACATTTTCCACACTGTCCCAATTTTTTCTGATTTGGGGTTGTACAATAAGCTTCCATTTCAGGGAAAAAGGATACTCTTCCTTTCTTGTTCCTTCTAGAGAGTAGCTTTTTTTTTAATTTTATTTGAATGTATAGAATGTTATCTGTTTCTAATTAAAATTAATAATAATTAAAAAAAAAACTTTCAAAAAGCCATTGGTACACTCCCACGTGAAAGATTAATTCTGAAATTAGAAGCTATAGGGATCAGTGTTAATCTAGAGAACTAGACCTTGAGTTGGTCAACCGTCATGAAACAAAGAGCACAAATAAAAGGAGGATGCTCCACATGGAGTGAGTTTATCAGTAGAGTCCCTCTCTAGGTCTGTCCTGGCACCATTACTTTTTCTGACTTGTATTAATGACAATGATTTTCTTATAGTTAGTAAAATGTAAGGATTGCAGATGATACTAAACTTCGAGGAATTGCACTGAGGTCCTAAATACAAGATAAGAACCATTGCCCCTAACAGGATTTGTGCTTATGTTACCACAATATTTTCATTATGTAAGAAATATGCAGAAATTATTAAAAAGGCAAATAAAACATTAGGTTATATCATAAAGACTTTTCAATATAAATCGAGGAATGCTATGCTCTGACTATATAATGCACTTGTGGGACAGCATCTGGAGTATTGTGTGCAGTTCTAATCACCACATTACAGAATCAACTTAGTAGCATTTGAACCTGCAGTGGAGAGCAACCAGGTGTATCTCAGGATTTAAGGACATGTCCTACTCTGACAGTCTCGGAGAATTAAACCTGTTTAGCCTTGAGTGGAGGAGACTGCATGGGGAACTAATCCAGGTTTTTCAAAGTTCTCAAAGGCGTTGAGAAAGTAGGTACAGCAGAAATCTTTCAACTTATAAGGGAATTACTCACATGAAGACACCAGTGGTAATTAAGGGAAAGTGCAAGTAAGCATTTCTTTAATCAAAGAGCTGTGTGAATCTGTAACAAATTACCAAGACATAAAGTTGGAGCAGAAACGTTGACAACTTACAAGAAGCATCTGGATGGGATGTTGGGACAGCGTAGCTATTAGCTAAACAAATGAACTTCATTAATTAAAGCACCTCCTCCCATAAATATTTCATATATATATATACAGTATATATATATATATATAAATTGCATTTACCCGAAGAACATTTAATTCTTGGATGACCTTGCATTCCAATTCAAAGTAGGTTCCTTTCTTGCACTGTGTACTGCTAAGATTAGTTACACCTCCCTACAAGCTTGTAATGAAAATGGTTTAAACATTTTTTGTCTCATTTTAACCAGAATCACTATTGACTGTTCAAAATGTCACAGATTTTTTTAATTATAGGTTCTTTTACGGTGGTTTATTTGGGGTAGCTCATTTTTAATTACACAACCTTAAAAACTGAAATAGTCATTGTCTATCCCAAAGTAAATTATGGCAATTTTTCATAAATGAAAAAAGAAACTTTGAAGCCGCAATCTCTGCCTTTATGCAAAGGACAAACAGGCTAGAATTAGGACAATTATATTTGGATAGTTGTGAAATCAGGGATGTGTTTTTCCTTTTCCTCTTAAGTATATGTAGACATGTTGCTGTGGAGACAACCACAAAAGACATGTATGACGTATGATGTATGAGGATGTTGATCAAATTGTGATGTTAGTAACCTCAGGACCATTTTACTGCATTACTTATTTTATTGTCATCATTTGCTGTTATAATTTAGAGTTGCCTTTTCCATGAGATAGTTGTGAATGACTCAGTGTAACTGTTGCCAGCTTTTCAAATATTATTTTTCATAAGAAGAAATAAGCCTGCTTTTAGAGGACTGTTATTGTGCATTTTATTAATTATTTATCAATATGTTCTTATCTACATGTCACATTAAACGTTCCTGTATCACTATTTGAAAGACTTTTGTTCATCATACTTAAGATACAAGCATCAGTTGGCTATATTAATCTAAGTAAAATAAATGAATTGACCTCAATTGCATCCATACATTATATCAGTTTATTATTAAATGTGCTAATTTCAGTGTAGGGTCAGGAGCCTATCCCCTAAGAATTAGGCCCAAATCAGGAGCCAGCCCTGGATGGCCAGTTTATTGGAAAGACACATGTGTACTTATATTTGGACAGTTTAGAAGAGTCAGTTCACCTAATGCACATGGGATGTTGGAGTAAAATCAGAGTAAATGAAAGAAATGAGCAGAACATGGAAGGGTGAGCCGTGGGTATGCGCACTCTGCATGACCAATGTTAAGCCTGGGATTGAAATACTGGACACTGGAGCTGTGTGGTACTGGTGCTAACTTCTGAATGAGCTGCTGTTCTTCTCCACCTTCATAATACTTCACAATACAACACAAAGCATCTGTAGTGCTTTTACTCATCTCTACAATGTAACTTACTAAAAAAAACTTCATTTTGAAGTGGGCTGAGGTGATTTAAGCGAGGCACATTTCTCTTGATATTACATATTTAGTATAAGATCATCATGTCAATATGCCACACTGCACAGTGATGAATAACCTATCTAGTGATGTTTTGTAAGTCTTATGAAGACAAAAAGAAGCCTTTGTTTAGGTGCTGTTACATAATAGTAAATGAGTAATAGATGCATTTTTGCAGTACCTAAACTAAAGTGTTGCCAATTGTGGCTTGGCTCCATCAGTTAATTTGCATTTTTGTTTCTTTATTGCCTCTTTTTTTATTTAACTTCAAAAAGCACTCCACACTGATCGTTGATTTGTATTGCAAAATTAATGACAATAAGCAGAAGGACAACTCCAGAGTGGTTGAAAAAAAATGCAACAGTTGCTACCTTTGGTGACAAAACACTTTTATTGATGCTGTTGCTTAAAATGTGTGAGCACTGATACATTTTTTAGGAGCAGTGCACTGGCAGATGGGAACCACAAAGTTACAGTTAAGGTGAAGGTGGTAGGGAGTAAAATATATTTAAATGCCTTTCTTACTGGATCCGTTGTGCGAAATTGAATACTCTCACAGCTACAGAGCCTGGAAACCACTTTCTAAACATGTCTACTTCGAGCTTGACCAAACTTTGTTCCTTTCACTTCACTTCTACAGGTGGCCTTCATTTGCATTAACCGGCAGGCCCCAGTTCTGCATGCGATTGCTTTCAGCACTGTGGCAAAGCAGGGGGCGCCATGTTTTAGAATTGGAATACCCCACTTACTAGAGAATTGTTAACAACTGATGTCAACAAATAAGAAAAAAAAACTGATTGGCTATTTTTTATTTTCTACAATGTCACCAAGTTTCAGTCAAATCTGTCAAGGCATTTTTGGGGAATTAGTGTTTCTATTATGTGTTTTTTTTTACCCTTTTACATTGATATATTGAAAAGACCTTTCTTAGTGGATAACTTCTGCTGTAGGTATACCATCCTGCCAAAGTTCAGCTTTTAAGCTAAATAGTGTTTTTGTTGATGCCAGACTTAGTATTTAGTTTGATGGCCAAAAAGCTCCATTTTGATCTCACTAGACCATAGAACTTTCTTCCAGCTGACATTAGAGTATCCCATATGCCCAAGTGTTTTTATTAAACAGTGGCTTTCTCTTTGCCACTCTACCATAAAGCTGTGAATGGTGAAGCACCTGGGCACTGTAGCTTCTAACTTCTTCAGAGTTATCACAAGACTATTGTTGACTTCTCTCACTTCATCTTGCATATCACTCAGTTTTTGGGGAAGCCTGCTATAGGCAGATTTATAGCAATGCCATACTGTCCCCATTTGCTAATGACTGATTTAACTGGACTCCAATGTTTAGTGACTTGTACTGTATATCTTCTTGTACCAATCCCCTGACTTTTCAATCATCTTTTCTCTGAGTTTCTTGGAGTGTACTTTTGTCGTCGCTGTGTATGTTAGGCCACCATACTTACTCACCACAAGTTGGACCTTCCACATACAATTCTATTTATATTTCAATCAGTTGAAGCTCCTTGACTACAGATAGGTGATCAGCACTAAACTAATTATGTGAGTTTTAAAACCAATTGGCTGCAATTGGTAGTGAAAACATATGTAATGGATTATTTTGTGTTTTGTGTATGTAATTAATTTAGACCCTTGGGCAGAAGTTTGTTTTCACATTGACAATAAGAATACTTTTTCTGTTGATCAGTTTCAAAAAAGCCAAATGAAACGCATTGTGATTCATTGCTGTTTAACAACAAAGTGTGAAAACCTCTAATTCGATAATACATTCAATATAAGTCTGTTCTTGAAGCTCTATCAGTGATAACATTCAAGCTGAGCTTAAAATCTTGCATTTGCTTTCTGTCATATTGATTCTTCTATAACTATCATTTATTCCGTAATATGAGTCATTTTTCCTGAGTCTACTGTATTATCATACATACAGTATCCTATAATTCTGTCATTCTGCATTCATTACTTGTGTAACCTCTTCAAAGTTTTTTACTTTATAATTGTAATGAGTGATTACTTCTATACTTTATCTTGTTACATTGAATTATACTTTCATGGCTTTGTGATTTGTATGTTTGAATGATGATATGCATGAATATATAAGATTAGATCAGATACACTATTAATCCCATAAGGAAATGTGAATTGAGACTACCAGGCCAGCTAATACAGTCAATAAATCACTCGATCAATCAATAAATAAATAAATAAACTTAACAAGTTAAATTGCCTGAAAGCAGTGGGCCAAAAAGACCCCCGGAGGCGCTCATCTACTATAGTGCATTTTATAAATTTTAAAAATACCAGTTCCATGTTAATAATCCTAAAAAAATATTATGTTATAAAAAGATGGTACAATAAAATGTATTTAAGTTGAAAGTGTAGTGAAACCATTATACCATAAACCAAGCTGCTTCAGCCCCACCTGTGTCTTGCAGATTGAAGCCAGAAAATGGTGAGATAAGAAGAGTGCACAGAGTGTTTTTAATTTTCTATTTAATGTACCATCAGAAACAGTGATGCTCCAAGGTTTATATTCTGGATCTGTATTTTATAAAGTACCAGCATTAATGTTAAAATATGACATTTGGCACTGGTAATGTACAACGCTATACACTGCTTTTGAAGACAGGAATATTTTAGACTGAAAAATGATCATTGCTTGCTTATTTCAATGATTCAACAAGTCTTGGGACCTTCCTTTAGTTTTTGCTGTCATGACAAGTACAAAATCCAGCTTTATTTTAGGTAACCATACAACGGTATTTTAGATGAAAAAGTGGCATCCATCCCTGATGAACATGAAAATTAACGTTGTCTTTATAGATCAACATTTCCAGTAAAAATGGTATTGATTTAACTTTTATTGTTATTTGTTAAATAACTAATTGTAGATCAGATTTCTTAAAAATAACATTTGTGAAAGGAGCACCTTTTGAGGAGTTCAAATTTCTCTTGAAGTCTGATCTGAACCTTGTTGGAGAACAGGTCTGGACCTTTGCCAATAAATTACAGTATGATAGAAATACAGTATTGGGTCATTGTAGTTTGCAGAATAATGCAGCTGTGAGATTCTAACATAAATACTTAGTACATTTATTTGTTCATTTTGTGCTTACAGAACAACTGTGGTGAAGCGGGTCCACAGCTCACGTCCAAGAGGCCACTTGAAAATAAATAATCGCCACACTCGCAGCTTAGTGAGGGGGCGTGGGGGGTGTGTGCCTGGAACGGTTCCTGGGGAATTCATGATGCAAGCGTTTCTCACCTAAGTGCACAGGTGATAATCTGTCTGCAACCGTAATTGTTCCCGGGAGCTGCTGATTGCCACAGCTGCCACGTCTCTGTTATAGATAGAAGCGCGAGGCAGCTAACAGGGGATGGAGAGAGGAGAAAAGAAAGATGGACGTTGTAGGAGAAGAAGGCGGCAGGAGCCAGGGAGAGAAAAGCCGGTGTGTGTGTGTGAACGAACGAGCGAGAGCAGGCTCGCGTGCAGCTGAGCAGTGTGCCTCAGCACCTGAGGAGCCGATGGTAGTGGTCGCTCCTGCTGAGCGTTTGTTTGGAGCAGGAGTGACCAGAAGGAGGATGGCTCGCCACATAAGGCCAGCAAAGGCAGTGAGAGTCGGGACTTGGGACGTGAAAGCCTCAGCGTGACCGTCCTGGTCGATGGGGAGCCCAAGTCATGGTTTGGTGAAGCCTATCGGAGCCAGGGATTAGTGAGGCAAACAAACTAGCAGAAGTAGAAGGCAGAATGAAGGTCAGCTGCAGGTATGGTGGCTCCCCTGGTGCATAGCCTGGACGGGAGAAGCAGGGGAGTCACCAGTAGCAGAAAGGAACTGGGCTTTGTGTTAAAAGACAGCTTCCAGCCATGGTTTTAACCTCGTTTTTAAGGATTTATTTATTGTTTTAACCTCCACACTTTCACTCATTTTTACTGGATTATTTATTTAAAAGATTTTGCAACACTGCACTATTTATTTGAACACTTGTTTTGTTTTTGCTTGTTATTGATTTTAAATAAAAGCACTTGGCACTTTTTGCACCATCCCCTTGCTTCATTGTTTGTGCCTCACTGCTTAGCTCATTGGTGACATTACCGGCAGTGTTAGGTTCAGGGTTCCCAGAAGCTGTAAGGGAGCATGGAGTGGAACCCGCATCTGTCACAACAACACTTACATAATTCCTTTCCTCATGCATTCATTTTTAGGTAAATGACTTGACCTGTATGTGAGCAGGTGTGCCAGTGTCTTGCATGCGCACGTTTCCTCTTCTTTAAGTAACTTGTGTTGAGTATTCATTTAGCCATCAGGAGTGGTGCACCCTTGAGAGTAAAAGAGCAAAAAAATTGAAACTGTAAACTAATCCATAATTGAAATGACACAGAAAGATTATCTGTTTTCATTTAGATCAGTTTGCAAATTTGTCAATGCTTTTCAATGGGAGATTTTGAAAATTAAAGAATTTGTACAGCATGCTGTATTGATGATATCTCAGTGAAAATTAAATTTTCCCAACAAATTTCCATGAAAAACAAGTATGCCTAATGCCAACAACATAAGTCCACTGAAATCCAAGTAGATTCATACTGACAAACAGACATGGTGATCGCAGTAGGTTCTTTTTGGATTATACATCAATTTACTTAATAAATACGTGAAACAAAATAAGAATAAAAGCACCAGAAAATTGGTCACTTGAGATATGGAGCACTAAGTAAACTGACTACACTTTATTTAAACCCTAAACTGAGTAACACTGTGCTACAAATAAGAACAAGCCATTAGAATCATTGCATTAAAATGCTTAGTAATAATGTGTTGTTTTTTAATTCTGCTGATTAAGATTATTCTGAAAAGCCATTCTAATATGACAACTCATTTTCTGAAGCACTTGGAAGAGGTTTAGGGAGTGCAGGCTGATTTATGCTGAACTTAGGAAAAATGAAAATGTTGTGCCCGATTGAAGATCACCTGAAGACAGAAGTGGTTACTTCATTTAGTTTTGACAAAATGCTGCCCCCCTCAGTGAATGCCCACTTCACCTTTATGGTAGAGCCAGCTCTGGTTATAAGACTTTCAGATACCTCAGACTGTTCTCCTATTTCTTCCTGACTTTTAAAGTTACCAATGATTGTTTTCTAATTCAGCTGGTGACTTCTGCTGTTTCGTGTCAACATTCCTGATACTATGGCTCCGACCTGATAGTTCATTTATTCTTATTCTTACTATTTATTATTATTAGGCCCTTTTTTTTCATCTTCTGTCTTCAAACAATAACCCTGATTGCCAGTGTGCATATAATGAATAAAGCTGCTTTAGGTGAAAGATAAATGTATATATTTACTTTATACTAGTGGCATGTATCACTTTTAGTACCATTAAAGTATGCATAAAATAATGAAATTACTGTAAGGCCCACAATGCAGTGACATGTACAGATCTTTGATGGGCAGTGATTCAAAAGGGAAGATGTAGCACTCAATATGAGAGGATTTGTTACATTTTAATCATGGACACAAATTAGTGACCACTTTTATTTCTGTGTTTTTAATTTCATGGGACATTTGGATAGTATTTTTTATGTAGGTTGAGGTTATTAATCATAAGTATTCCATTTCTGTTATTATTTTCACCTTCTACTTTGTAATTTAAAAGTTAATTTTTCTTTAGCTTCTTGGTTTTCTTTATTAACATGACCCAGTTTTGAAGGTCACATGACTGCGCCTTATGTTACCCTCATAGTGATATCTTTATTTCCAAGTAAGCTTTAGTATTAGGATTTTTTATTTTGGCTAGGACCCTCTTCTGAATCTGACTTTCAATTTTTGCTTTACCCTTTGATTCTGGTTACTCATTCTTGTTTTGGCTTCTCTGTTATTCTGATCCTTGCTTGTCTTTTTGATGATGTTTTCTTATTTTTCAGTCATCTTCTGGTTGTCTTGTGTTCATAATAATCTTCAGCACTCTGCATGTCATAACAAATACAGGTAATTACAACTTTTGAAAAAAATATTTGTCCATGACTTCTAATTAGTTTGCCAGAAAAGACACTGCACATATGCTTTAGTTTTCAAATATAACATGTTAACAAGATGAAATAGCAAATAAAATATTTCCTACCTAGTTACATGAAATAAAAACTGGTGAGGAAGGCAGGTTCTATTGTAGGCACAGAGCTGGACAGCTTGACATCTGTGGCGGAGTGACGGGCGCTCAGCAGGCTCCTGTCAATCATGGAAAATCCACTGAACAGGATCATCTCCAGACAGAGGAGCAGCTTCAGCGACAGACTGCTGTCAGACTAAGGAGATTGTTCTTCCCCCACACTATGCGACTCTTCAGTTCCACCCGGGGGGGGGGTAAACGCTAACATTATACAAAGTTATTGTCTGTTATACCTGCATTTTTATCACTCTTTAATATTGTTTTTCATCAGTATGCTGCTGCTGGAGTATGTGAATTTTCCCTTGGGATTAATAAAGTATCTATCTATCTATCTATCTATCTATCTATCTATCTATCTATCTATCTATCTATCTATCTATC
>JANRMT010062819.1:51773064-51859956 GCA_026402145.1 Polypterus bichir lapradei | reverse complement strand
ATCTATCTATCTATCTATCTATCTATCTATCTATCTATCTATCTATCCCCAGACAGAAAGGATTCATATTATAGTACAAAAAAATCCAAAGATTTTGTTTCTTCATAAAGTTCTTATAATGGGTCAAATATACAGGAAACCAGTAGAAATCATCGTACAGTACCATTAATCACCATCAGGCTTTCAGCAAGAAAGACTTAAATTATTATGATCCAAACTCTGAAGTACAGTGTTAAATGATTTTATATACACTATTGGTCAAAAGATTTAGAATTAGACCATTTTTCCAGTTTTTATTTAAATGTAAGTAGTTTGAGTCCAGTGAATGATCTAATATGGTAGAAAGGTAAGCGGTGTACTGACAGAAGTTAAACAAATAGTTTAGGTTACCAAAAACTCAAAAATGATGTAATTTTCAGAGTAACAGAAAAAGGCCGTTTTCATGGTTAAACCATAAAACTTGTTGGAAGCAATTCCCATATTGTCCCAATGTTGTCTGAATAAAAGCAGTTTAGGAAAAAACTGTGCTGCTACACCCTCCTAAGCATCATCTGGACAATAATGCCCTGTATACTGCTATTATAATGGTGAGGAAAACACAATTACAAAAAGAAGACAGACAGACCAGTATAACCAATAAAAGTGTAAATCTTTCATTTAGAGATAATGCAAAGAAAGCCAAGGTGTCAGTGAGTCCAGTTTCCTACACCATCAAAAGAAGCTTGGAAAGTGCAGGAAACTCTGACAGGAACAGGTCTGGCAGACCCAAAGCTGCAATGCAATTAGAAGACACGTTTCTGAGAATCAACAGCTTGTGTGAAAGGTTCAATCACAGCTTAACGGTGGTCAAAGTAAGCAAGTCTCACTTTCTATGCTTTAATTTTAGTATGCTGGGACATTAAACTACGTGTATTTCGATAAAAACTTGGGTGTTCTAAAGCATTTGAATATTTCAGCAAAAGTTTTCTTACTGCCACTTGACCTGTCAAACCTGCACCTCAAAGTCTTCTTATCAAAAACGCAGGTGGTGCAGTGTTAATGCTGCTACTTTGCAGTAAAGAGACTGTGGGTTTGCTTCTTGGGTCCTCCCTGTGTGGAGAGCGCTTTGAGTAGTGAGAAAAGCGCTATATAAATGTAAAGAATTATTATTATCTTATCATTTATGATGTGTCAATTTTCAAAAATATATTATGTTAATTTGAATTTTAAAGAAAGAAGAAAATTTAGCATTTTATAATCAATTAACTTTTCCATCTTTTCTTTGCCTATATTATCCATTTCTAGCTTACAGGGGTGGCACGGTGGTGCAGTGGGTAGCACTGCTGCCTCGCAGTAAGGAGACCGGGTTTTCTTCCCGGGTCTTCCCTGCGTGGAGTTTGCTTGTTCTCCCCATGTCTGCGTGGGTTTCCTCCGGGTGCTCCGGTTTCCTCCCACAGTCCAAAGACATGCAGGTTAGGTGCATTGGCGATCCTAAATTGTCCCTAGTGTGTGCTTGGTGTGTGAGTGCACGCCCTGCGGTGGGCCGGCACCCTGCCCAGGGTTTGTTTCCTGTCTTGCGCCCAGTGTTGGCTGGGATTGGCTCCAGCAGACCCCCGTGACCCTGTAGTTAGGATATAGCGGGTTAGATAATGGATAGATGGATGGATAATGGATGGATGGGTAGTTTACAGGGACCTGGGCTAATCCTGGCAGCATTAGATGCAAGGCAGGACTGAACTCTATAAGAGGTGTAGGGCAATTGCCAGAAGCACTCATATATGAACCCACACTTGTTCATCAACAGTAAGGCCAATTTAGAATCGCTAATCGGTCAAGTGCACACATCTGTCAATGACTAAAATTTCTGAAAAAATAAATTAACCAACTTTTATTTGAAGTTTCCTGCTCTATTTTGAATCCTCTTTTAGGATTAGTACCATTTCTTTTAAATGTTTTGCAAAAGGATTTTCACAAGCTGAATTAGGAACAATAATAGTGATTATAATATTTCCTTTTATTTTATATCTTTTTGTAATCTTAGTGGGTGGGCAGTGAATCTTAAATATCCTCCTACAAGGATACATTGTAGCTATATTAATATAATGAAAAGAGAAATGTTGTAGCATATTTTCTAGTGAGACATCAAACATGAGGTCAATCTTGCTTGACAGATTAAAGCATATTCATGACAGGTCATCTGCTATTGGTTATGTTTCTGTGTGGTTATATTTCTGTTCCAAAGATAATGTTTTCAGTGTGTCAGATACTATGTTCATTGCTCTGAGTTTGAACAAACACTGCTACTACTTATTGTGTATACAAGAAATATTTTTTTTATTTAATCCCTGACTTCAAAGGAAAATTATAAATGTAAGAAATCACCTTTATAAAGTTTTAGCCACCCTGCATCTGCCTATCTCTCATGATATACTGTAAATAAAGAGTAAAAGTCCTCTCAATGTATTGTATTTTTTAGAAGACAGATGATTCAAGTGGGATTGCATTTTTAAGGCCCATGGTGAAATGAAAATGGTGAGTGAATATGCATCTTCAACATATGGAAGAGAAAGATTAGGCAAAGATTAGTAAGGAAACAAGATGAATCATTTTTCACAGTGGATAATAAATTAATAAGACTATTTTCAGCATGTGAAATTCTATCCTTTAAACACTGAGAACCTTTATAAGACAATTAGATACAGACTTTAGCCTAGGGCCATTGTTGAATAAAGGATTAACGTTTAAGAAATGTAATGGGCAATGCGTTTAATTATTTATAAGAAACAAATTTGCCAGATTACGTGTAATCTTGGAAAAAATGTGTACTGTGGACATGGAGTCTGAAAAAATAGCGGACTGTAGCAACTTTGTTTTCTCCTTTCTAGTGAGAATTCCCAGTAAAGTTTAAGAATGAAATATGACCCATTTTCCTTCATTAAATATCTGTAATAGATTCGTTGGTGACTCAAGTTTCACTTAGTACAAGTAAATGTGTCCATTTGTGATTGACTGTAAGCCGATTCAGAGTCGGAGTTGGTCCCTGCTTTATCCGTTATGCTGCCCCAATAATTTTAGGCTCTCAGTGTCTCTACTTTTGCATTACATTCCAGCGGTAACAAACTAAAAACAACACTATTTGGTGTAATTATTTCTTCTGAATGTAAACGAAGCTTGCATTTGGAGGGTACTGTTAATAATTATCGTAAGTAGTGATGGTTAGGGTGAATAAGGGATTTTGTTTTATGGCACACTAAGCTTCTACATGGTAAAATATTATTTAGTAAAATATTAATTAGCAATATTTTACAGCTATTTTGTACACTTTCTTGAAGAATAATATTATGCTTTAAGTGTTGTAAGAACATCTGAAATAACATTCTACTTTACAATTACCGTAGATTTGGGGTGTACAAAATGTCCTATTTTAAAAGCTGTGCTGCCAGATCTGTAAAACTATAACTGACAGAAGAAATTGGTACTGCCAAAAAGTAGGAAACAAAGTCATGATCATAACTAATTGCATTTTTTGACATTTTCATCTTTAAGCTAATCCGGCATAGTAACACAGTTGTTAATGCTGAAGATTCAGTTCCCCATCTGATTTCTGACTGTATAAAATTTTCATATCTTCAGTGTGTTCTCTTTTTTTCCTCTTACTTGCAAAAGACTTGCACATTAGCTTGTCTGGTTTGGTGTGAACAAGTGTGCTCCTCCATTCCACATGTTGCCCCCTTTGACCTTGTAATGAATAAAGTGTGTTCAGAAAATTGATGGGCGAATTCCTCTTTTTTCTTGTCATGTTACCTGAGCATACCCTGCTGATTACCGAATATCCATCTATTCATACATCTTTTTTGAACCTGCATGTGCAACTATGGGTGACAACAGTCTACAAGATTTATAGCAACTTAAGGAGCACAGCATGAAGCAAACCTGGGAAAAAAATGTCCCAGATACAATATACAATGCAGCAATGCAATGCCCTGAAAAACACTGCACAACTATGCAGATTATTTAATAACTAGTTTTAATTGACTAAATCAATGTTTTACTGAATTTCTTTAACTTTTATTTTTTTGCCAGACAAAGAACACATTTTCATGCCATGGTAAAGCTGGTTCCATCACATTGTCAATTTTACCCAGTCACAAAAAAGGTAAATTTGCTCAGTAAATTTGTATTTATATAGAAAGCAGTTGCAAGCAAATGCTTTAGAGACTTGTGTGTGATGATAGGCTTTAAGTCAGTGTGATCTGCTTAACATGGAAGAGGTGATTATATCTAAAATTGAGAAAGAGCTTCAGTTTTTCCATTCCTTCAGATAGTTGCACACTCCTTTGTTTACCCGTGCATAGTGTATTAGACATGGAGAACATGAAATGGCTGTGTGTGAATTGCAGTAGGTTTATATTCGATTGTTTATTTGACATTTATAGCAAAAACATCTGTGCACCCCTCATCTGTTTGTCTGTTCAATAAACAGATAACATAGGAGATGATGTAATTCCTAAAGAAAATTTCCAGCCTAAGAAAAAGATGCTGTAAACTGCACTGTAAATTAGAATGAATGTTACTGCTGTCTGCTGGTGTCATGAAAGTATGGCAGCAGGCAGCAACCTTAATAGCTACATGAGTGCCATTTCTTCTGAATAGCGTTTGGTTTGGAAGAGCTGTATATGATTAAAAAACACAGTATATTTTAGTTTGCAAGTGGTGGTTCTCAGACAGAAATGTTCTCTTTAACCCTGTGCCTCAAAGCTGATCCTACTCTCTTATACAGCATGGTTTTTTCATTGTCAAAAAATGTGTCTTATATTTTGAGTTTTATCCTTCCAGTATTCACTGATATAAAACTCTGATTTAAATAAAAATGGCTTGTAAACAAATGGATCTACTTTGGGATGTTCAGCTTGAGAATTATGATTTTTCTCATTTCACATATAAACACTCAGTAATAAAGTAACTTACAATAAAATGATCTACATGCATCTAAGCTGTACCTCCATCCCCTTACCAGAGAATAGAATTTGTAATTTAATAAAATGTCCTTTATTTTCATTTCTTAGTGCTTCTGCCTTCTTTTATTTAGTTTCTCCTTACTACTTTAACTTGTCAGTGGCAGCTGTGTCCTGTCATCAATGCATAGCCTCTTTGTACATCTTGACAGCTAAACTGAAGCAGCAATTAAAGATGGGGAAACAGCGAATGAGATAATTACCTCATTAGCAAAAGTTCACAGAGTCTGACATGAAGGACTCACTTACTATTTAGCTATCATATTTTTTTAGTTACTAAAATCTAACCATTTTCTATCCTGCATTTCTAGTTCAGAGAAACAGCAAAAGGGAACTTATCGTGTTGTAGGGCAATAATTAACCCTAGACTGGGCACTACTCAATCACTGGAGTACAGTCATGCACTCACTAGGTCAATTTAAAAGAAGCTTCATTTGCTCATTACAATAATGAAAGATGCAAATTTAGAGCAGTCTGATCATTATTATTATTATTAGTTTGACACCTTTATCCAACTTGACTTACAACATTTGAGAGATACAATTGGTTAAATATTTTTTTTCTTCCCCAGTTGGAGCACAAACAGATGCAGTAACTTGATCATGGTCACACAGTCAGTAAATGAATGTGAACTCACAATCCCTGGTTTTGAAGTTCAAAGACTTAAACACTATGCCATACTGTCTGCCTGTGGAGTAATACATGCTCCTTTCTGTAACTACAATAGTCCCAGTGAATTGAGAGTTTGTGTAATTTTTTTCTCATGATTTCATTAGTAGTGATAGTAGTTAATAATAATAATAATAATAATAATAATAATAATAATAATAATAATACATTTTATTTATATAGCGCCTTTCCCATGCTCAAAGCGCAAAAAAACCAGCAGGGTATATGTAATATTGGATACAAATGTTTTCCTGAATAGAACAATGAAACAAATAACAAAGCATTAAATAGAATAAAGGACAATAAGCCAGAGTAAAATACTAAATTCAATACTAAAAGAAAAACCTAACAAATAATGTAATTTGTGATAGACACACAAATTGTCCTGAGCACCTGGACAGAGAGGTAAACTGAAAGAAAGGGCAGAATGTTAAGTTAAGTTAAAAGCCTTCCTAAATAGATGAGTTTTAAGTTGTTTTTTTAAAAGAATGAATGGAGTCAGCTGATCTAATTAATTTTGGGATGTCATTCCAAAGTCTGGGTGCTATGGAGCTGAAGGCCTTGGCACCCATAGAGTGCAGGTTAGTATGAGGGACAACAAGATTACCAGAATCAGAGGACCTTAGTAGACGAACAGGAGCATAGAGATTTAGAAGGTCACTGATGTCTTCTCGTGTGAGGCCATTTAAAGCCTTGTTGGTTATTAACAGAATTTTATATTTACTCCTGTAAGACACAGGGAGCCAGTGAAGGCGAAGCAGGAGGGGTGTGATGTGCTCACTGCTGCTGGTTCGAGTAAGGACTCCGGCAGCAGAGTTTTGAATTAACTGGAGCTGTGATATAAGATTAGAAGGGGGAACCTGCCAGTAGCGAGTTACAATAATCGTTGCGGGATGTAAAAAAAGCATGGACAAGTTTCTCAGCATTAAAAAAGGAGAAGAATGAGCGAACGTAGGATATGTTATGGAGGTGAAAGTAAGAAAGATTCTGAATGTGATTTATGTGGGCAGAATAATTTTCTTAAGTAGCGCTTTAGTGCTGATTTGCAGGAGTTCAGTTTTGTTGCAATTTAATTTTAAAGAGTTCTGCTCAATCCAGGTTTTAATTTTACTGAGGCAAGTTGTGAGCTGAGAAAACTCTGATGAAGTTGCACCTTTGACATTGAAATAGAATTGAGTGTCATCTGCATAAAAATGATAACCCAGTCCATAGCTATGAATAATATGGCCAAGGGGAAACATATAAATACAGAAGAGAAGAGGGCTGAGGACAGAGCACTGAGGAACTCCTTGTGTGACTGGCGCTGTGCCGGATCTGCTGTTGCCAAGACTAACAAACTCTCACCTATCAGTCAGATAGGACTTGAACCACTGGAAGGCAGTGCCAGAGACACCCAGAATGTTCTCCATTCTAGACAGTAGAATGTCATGTCTGACAGAGTCAAATGCTGCACTAAGATGTTAACAGAATTAATACGCTGGTTTGCTGCTGCCATAAGCAAATCATTGGTTACCCATAGCAGAGCAGTTTCACAGCAGTGCTGCGCCCTAAAACCAGATTGAAAGGGTTCCATGAGATTATTAGAGGTTAAGTAATTGGTGAGCTGAGAGGCTACAACACGCTCAAGAAGGTAAGTGGGAAATAGGCAGGAAAGAGTGCAATTAAATTATTACTTGTATGTCCTACCAACATGCATGTTTCCAGTCTTGCGTGCCATGATATACAGGAACGTACATAACTTCATATTATATAATAAAAAGTCAGCTTACCTGATTCAGCCCTTCAATGTGTCTAGCAGTGGGACACCTTTGGATAGAGTAAGGAAATCCTTGGAAAATGTCACTGTTTATTTCACATGACCATTTTTGTTATATTTTGATTTTTCCAATTAAATGTTTTCTGGTTAATTCATACATATATTTAAATCTATTACTTAATGGTAATGACGGCTATTACTATTTTGAATAGTGCTAATTTGTTGAAATCTGCTAAAGACTTTGAACTTTAGATTATCACTTTAGAAAAAGTTGTATTGCTGTTTAGCACCAAATTTTAAAGTAAAATTGGAAATTTTTAAGACATATTGCATGATTATCTTCATTTTTTTGGAACAAAGCTCTTTAAACTTATAGCTGTGATGATGCACAAAAACAGTGTAAAAGAGCTAAATGTAGCTGCATATCCAAAAACATGAATTTTTTGTAGGTGAGTAGGTTTGCAAACCAAGGTTTTACCGTTTAAACTGTTATTTTAATGAAACCAATAGTTGCCACCTGTATACTGTGGACACAGTGGGCATGTCAGCTTATGGCAGATAAGGTCGAAACGCCAAGATGAAGTAAGCTAAGCTGCCAGTTTAATAAAACACTGTAGTAATAAGTCACAATTTCATTTTGCCTTTCTTGTTATGAACATGCATCTATTACCAATAAATACACCCCTGACAGTGTAAAGCATGTCGCAGGACCAATGTAATGATAACACAAAAAAATAAAGTTGTAACGGGATTCAGCTGAAAAAAATGGTTTGCTTTAAATCTGAGGTGTTGTGTAAAATATGCCACCTAGGACTTTCTGAACAGTGTGAGTTAAACTGCATATCAGGACAAAGTTTTGGTTTTGTTACTATCTGAACACAAAGCTATGATGTGATTTAAATGCACGCAACAAGCCAGTGTGAAGTGAAAAAATATTAACAAGCTCTCCTTAAAACATAAATCCTTTATGTCAAAAGCATAGATTCTTTTCCTGTAGACTCACAATTACATGTTGCTCCACTGTCACTCATGACTCTTCTTTGCCTAATTTTACACTTACCAACCTTTGGGAATATAAAGCTTACTTACAGCTGTAATGCACTTGCATCCTGGACAGCAGTCCAATATCTTAGGACTTCACCCAGGTATGATTATCACTGTAGCATCTCTCTTGGGAGTATCCTCTTTTTCTCTCATCCCTGAATGACCTAGCTGAGAAAAGAATCCTAACGTGGTTTCTCAGCCCCCATTAGTAGAATAAAGCAAAATGTATAAACAGGAAAGCAGGATTAATAACATTTAATCTTCAAATAGCTTGTGTCATAAAAGAAAGCAAATATAGTGTGCAATCCATGCTTTACAACCTGCTAGTCCTTGATATTCAGTCCCTCCTATGGCACTAAACCTTGTAGTTACCTGAAATCTGGGCGGTAACTTTAATTATTCTCTATGACTTTTCACTTTCTCTGGTCAACTCATCATTTACATAGCTTGCTTTCTTATTCCATGAAAGGGTGCAACCAGTTCTTATCAAAATGGCTCCTAAAATCTAATATCCTGCATGCCCCATGTGGAAGTAACACCCGAGGAAGGCAGGAATAGTTCAATCAATTAGTCTTTATTCAGTCACAGATGAGTACGTGGATTTGTGCTTTGCAAAGCAGAAGAGCAAAGTTTTCTGGTTTCAGTGGGCTTTAATATTCATTTTTCTCCATCCCCCTTACTTATGAAACAGCATCTTTCATCAATTCGGCCAACCATTTCTTTTTTGTGTATGCGTCAAGAGGGGCCCCAAAGAAGGAAAGGTAATTTTTCCTGTGTCTAATGGACACGTTCCTACAGGAAGTTACCCAAGTTCAGCTTACTTCACCTTATCTTATGACAGACGCCTGTATGAATAACCTGCCATTATAATAAAACAGCTTTTAATCCTTAGTAGCTTGCAAGCAATTAATTTTTTCTTTCACACCCCATCCACAAGATTTTCTTCTTGGTGGTGGTCAGCTCATGCATCTAAACTATTGGGAGTGGCAGCACTTCTAAAACCTCTCAGAATGGTTCATAACCTTTCAGTTCAGTAGGGGGTTATACTAAAGCACGCTTGTATATATTTGTAAAACTGTGAAGCACAGCACTTCTTATTGGTGAAAGCACATGTGGAAGAAACTCTTTTAAACTTACTACACATTTATGCTAGCAGCAGACAGTTTCATTAACCAGTTCAAACTTGTCCTGTAAAGGCAGTGTACAGATAATTTCTAAAAATGTGAGATGTTACTCAATACCTTTTAACATAAATTCACAACAAACTGAAACAGCAGGAAAATAACATTATCAAAGCAAGTTTCAAAAAATAAATTTACTTTGTGCAGTCCTTAACTCAGCTCGTTTGTCTTAATTCCAAAGCATAATGTAAATCTCTAATACAACAGCCATTAATGAAAGTATACACAGATCAGCCACAACAGTAAAACAACTGTCATGTGAAGAGAATACCATTGATTAGTTTGTTATGATGGCACCTATCAAGGAGCAGGATATGTTAAGCAGCACATGAACAGTCAGTTCCTGAAGGTGATATGTTAGAAGCAGGAAAAATGGGCAAGTTTAAGAATCCGAGCAGCTTCAACAAGGCACAGATAGTGATTGCTAGACAACTGGGTCAGAGCATCTCCAAAATGGCAGTTCTTGGTATGCAGTGGTTAATACCTACCAAAAGTGTTGCAATGAACCCAGTGAGACATGGGCACCCAAGACTCTTTGATGCGAGTGGTGAGTGAAGGCTAACCTGTCTGGTTCATGAGAGGCAGGATTCAGAACACACACTGCATCTCAGCTGCTGCTGTCACACAGCTATGCCTGAGAATCACTTTTCTGTCTTTGTCAAGGTAAGCGGTAACACCCTGGGATGAGAGGAGACGCTGCCGCTAACACTGTCTTCCTTTTCACCTGCAGCTCTGTGAGACAGTCCAAGAAAGAAGCCAAGCTCTGCCTTTAGCTCCTAGCAGGCTTCACTCATTCTGTTCGGGAAGACGACAGCTCATTTTGAACCAACCTGGAACGAATATGGAGCTCCTGCTGGCAGAACCCTTTTTTGCTTTGTTCTGCTAAAATTTTCTTTGTGGCCAAATTTGTGCCTGATTCTTCTGCTTAGAGCACTGAACTAACTACCTACTTTTTGTTTCTTTCTTTCTCTCGACCTCTACAATTAATCTGGGTAGGCCTGCTGGTACCCCAGCTATTTTCCTAACTCCTTTGCGCTCTTTCCACTGGTCATGCTATATATGGGGCTGCATCGCCACAGACTGCTCAGACTGCACATGCTGACCCCGTTCACCACCGAAAGCACTTCAATAGGCACGTAAGCATCAGAACTTGACCATGGCGCAATGAAAGAAACTGGCCTGGCCTGATGAATGACCTCTTTTTTTTAAAGATCATGTGGACATTCGGGTGTGTTTGTGTATCATTTTCCTGGAGAAGAGATGCACGTGAGATGCACTATGGGCAGAAGGCAAGCTGGCGGAAGAATTGTGATGCTCCTGGCAATGTTCTGCTAAGAAATCTTGGGTCCTGGCATTCATGTGAATGTTACTTTGACACATAACACCTATCTAAAGATTGTTGCAGACTACATACACCCCTTCATGGTAATGGTATTCCCTGATGGCAGTGACGTTTTTCAGCAGGATAATAACCCTTCCCATACGGCAAACATTGTTCAGGAATGGTTTGAGGAACATAACAAAGAGTTCAATGTACATTTGCCTTCCAAATTCCCAAGATCTAAATCCAATCCAGCATTTGTAGGGTGTGCTGGAAAAACAAGTCTGATTCATTGAGGCCCCATTCCCACAACCTACAGGACTTATAGAATCTGCTGTTAACGTCTTGGTGCCAGCTACCACAGGACACCTTCAGAGATCTTGTGGAGTCCATGTCTTCACAAGTCAGAGCTGCTTTGGCAGCATGAAGGGGACCTACACCAATGGTTCTCAAACTGTGGGGCGGGCCCCTCTAGGGGGGCGCGAAGTAACAAAAAGGAGGGTGCGAAGATGTGAAAAAAAGAAAACAAGAATCGAAAATATGAAAAATACATCTGTTGAAACTAAAACAAATTAACTTAAACTACATTCTGTTACTAGAAAAATAAATATAGAGTTAGATAAATGTCTATAAAAGTTAAGTAGGTATAATAAAATATGCATCTATGATATATCATTAATTAAAAAAGAACAAATTGGTATTAGTGGGCTCCCTTCAAAAAAACGTTAGGAGGGTGCGATTAAAACTGTTTTGAAAACTTGGGTCGCAAATACTTAAAGGTTGAGAAACGCTGACCTACACAATATTAGACAGGTACTTTTAATGTTGTGGCTGATTGATGTATATTTAATTGGATATCAATTTGTTACTGCTTCGGCAGCCACAATCCTGCAGTTGGATGAGGCTGGTTTGGGAAATACTTGTACAAGGCAATGTTCTGAGAGTGAAGGTTGTGTATAGGAACTTCAATATTCTTTTGTTGTCCAAAAGACATTCATTATATTTAGCAGAAAAAATCACTTGGTTTGAGGGTCTGCATGACAATGACATGACAATGATCGGTGCATGAGAACCGCGAGCAAATCTCGTTTTCAAGTCCGCAGTTATGTTATCGCCCCAAGTACACAGTGAGCTTTAACTGTAAACTACGGCTATAGAAAAGCATTGTGAAATTATCTAAATAAAGTAGACTTATCTGTACATGCTAATGAATTAATTAAAGTTACCTTTCTTTGTATATGCCTGGCTGTCTTTTCTCTTCTTCATAGAATATATTAAGAAACTCATGTTTGAGTTTTAGTCACTTCTGCCTCAGCATAAAATGACTAACAATGTATCCTGAAGAAATCAAAATATTGGGATGCAACACCAGTACAGTCATCACTTTACTGTTTCGTTATTGGTTATCATGATGGCCAACTGTAAAAACGAACACAGCAGTAATCTGCTAGTAACCAGACGACTGTCCAAACAGGTGTATTTTTAACACCATGAATTTTGAAAAGTGTTAAATATGGTTATGGATTTTCATTACTTATATCATTTTGTAGCATCAGTCACAGTGGAAAATTTTACAGCAGTGGGCCTCCACTAAATTTTCTAATTATGGGAACACTGCCCTCACTTCTGCTTCTCCTTGTTCTGTTATGCTTCCAGGTCTTGAAACCTTTTGGAAGTAAACCTGAGAAAAACTGTTAGCTCAAAATATAGTCATAACTTTTGTTATTATTGAAATATCAGTAATGACAATAAATAAGCAAGAAAATTTCAATACCGATATAATATCTGCATAGCATCTTGGCACAGTAATTTACAACAGTAGTTACCATTGCTACCTCCTATGTCTCACGTGGGGTTTTCATGATTTCCCTATGTCTGCGTGGCTTTTCCTCCACGTCCTCCATTTTCTTTCTCTCCCATACCCACGTGTTATGCTAATCAGCAATTCTTCATTTTTTTCATTTCATTCAGCTCCATGACTTTGACACCTGTCAATCAGGACTAGCACCTGTCTGTTCTGCCAGGATAGGCTCTATCCACCTGCCATCCTGATTTGGATTAAGAAGCATTGAAGATGTGTTACTTGTGTAGAAAACTGCTATTTAGTCTGTAGGATTGTGGTCTTCTACTTGTTGTTTTTTTATTTCAAAGATTGAAGAAACTGTTTTACCATTTCTACTTTGAGGATGGCTAAAAAGTTGCATTATCAAGAAGTAGGCATTTTTTTAGTTTAAAAAAATTTCAGATTGCAACATCCTGACTTGTACAGGGTGGTCCAGATCTAATTATGCAGATCCAGATCATCTGGATGACTTTGATTTATGCGGGGACGATTCCAGTTCTGCGGGAAGACGATTCTTCATGTCATCAGTTGCACACTTCTCGATGGTCAGGGATTTTTTGGGTGATTTTTTTATGGAATAAACTTAATAAGGTATAGCGTAATGAAAATTGCATAATTAGATCTGGACCACCCTATAATTGCATGATAAGTAAGTCACTTTGCAATCTGAGTCCATCTTGAAAGAAATCATCTTGAAAGTGCCTTCCAGAATTATATGATGCTGTCTCACATCTTAGGTTTTTGGAAGACACATATGACATAGACTTACTCAAAATATGATGTGTTAAGGAAAGGTAAAAGATGCTATTTACATTCAAATCTGAATACTGAATGTAAGTATGCTAGTATACAGCATATGCAGGGAACAGAAAAAATAATATATTTTGGGGAATTTCAGTAATTGTGATTTGGCACTGTAGTAACTTTCTTAGTTTAACTTTACGTGGGGTTTATCTTTAGCAGAATGATAGTCATAACCTCATAAGTATAGTTTTGAAATGCTGACTTATCTTAAAACATCAAGTTATAATTCAGATTTTAAGTTTTTGAGAGCCTGTTTTCTGTATTTGAAACATTAGAAACTGAAAAAATAAGAGTAGAATACAGGTAATTGTTATTCCAAATTTCTTTTCTTTTCTTTTTTAATTAGATTGAAATGTTCCTGTTAACGTGCTTGTTTTAATTTTCTGTTAGTTCTCTCTAAAACCATAAGCAAACTTAAATATCTTTGCTAATTAAATGTGACGACCCGTATACGCTTGAAAAGAGTTTTTTCATCCCTTTAGAAGTTTAATTATTTGACTAGGGTCTGTTTCCATATAATAGAGCCATGTGTATACAGAGAGGTAGCAAAGACCCTGGACTTGGTCTAAGGACAGAACAAAAAAGAAAGGGCTTTTGAAGTAGGCTCTGGTTATTTTTCTGGTTGAAAGATCAGAGCAAATGAGGCTAAAACAGAAAAGGAAACGCTTTCATCTATCCATCCATTTTCTGAAACTGCTTTCTACTGGAGAAAACAGTAGCATAAACTATGGAGAATATTCCTGTAATTAGGCTACCTGTGTACTAAATCTGTTTTAGTGATTTTATTCTCAATTTGTAATAATGAAAAATAAATTCATTATAAAAAATACCATACCATTAGTACTAGGGTGTTGAACTGTGTTAGCCATTATGAATGTAGTTAAAAGTCAAGCAAAATGACACCTTTTATTGGCTAAGTAAAAAGTTAGTTTTAGTTAGTTTTTTAGTTAGCCAATAAAAGGTATCGTTTTGCTTGACTTTTCACTACATACCATACCATGAAAGTTAGGTGGACTGGGGATGCATTGTAAAAAATGTCAAACTATTGTAAATGGTGGTCATATATATTAATAAGTGTTGATAGGATTGTCCTAATCAATCCTATGTAATTTGGACTGGCAAATGCTAATCAAATCTTGAACATTTTCATTAAACCTTTTAAGAAGCTAAACTGCAAAATGAAAAATTTGCACTCTGATCCTACATTTTAAAATAATTAAAGAAAACACACTAAACTAAAATGTATATTCCTGTGTTCTTTTACAATTAACAAAGGATAAATTAAACATATGAGCGCAAACTACAGGGTGGTCCAGATCTAATTATGCAGATCCAGATTGTCTGGATGACTTTGATTTATGCGGGGACGATTCCAGTTTGGCGCAAAGACGAATCTTCTTGTCGTCAGTTCACACACTTCTTGATGGTCTGGGATTTTTCGGGTGATTTTCTATGTAATAAACTTAATAAGTTATAGCGTAATGAAAATTGCATAATTAGATCTGGACCACCCTATAGTTTATAGAGGAAAAGCAGCTACTGATCTTAGGATTTCCTGCAATGAAAAACTGGCCATAGTAACTGTCTTAAAAAAGACTGGAAATCTGTGTAAGATTAATAATTTAAAAAATAATGTTGTACACTAAACCTGTATAATTTGTTATTATAGAGAAAATTAAGATTCTTTAATGTGACTCATTATTTGTTGTAGATGGGTTTAGAGAGCTATAATGGTCTTATATTCAGGAACTGCATATGGCTCTGCCTCTGGCCCCTCTTTCCACATTATGCCTATTCCTGACGCTACCCATCAGATGAAGTTACTGACCAGTACCAAGTATAGGACAGACAAATGATGAAGTGGCAATCAAAATAAATAGAAGCACCTATGCACTTGGACTCTGCTTCTTTTGTTTGAGCCAACAGTCGTGTCACATTTTAAGGACTTAAGGTGTTTTTAACATCAATACTATTTTTTTTTTCTGCTTTTGCTTTTTGGGTTTCACTTTTTTGTTTTGCATGATTTCCTGCTTATTTGACAACTGACTATTCTTTAAATGAACCCCCCCTTAATAATGATTTTGATATTCTCACATGCAAATCTGCACAGCTTGGGCAGTTTTTGGGTGGGACCTTTTAGTGCAGGACTATCCTAGCCTCTGCTCCCATGTATATTGTGTATGGTTAATGTTTATACCAACTCCAACTTAATTTCTTTGTTTGCTCAAAGAATTGACCTCACATCCTTTTTTTTTGTTTTTTAATCTTTTTTTAAATGATACATTTATATGCTTATTTTAGGCAAATGAATATAGAATCATACTGATTTAGAGATCACATGATCATTAAGATTTATCCTGGTGGAAACAGAGAAGAGTACTCCAAATCATATGTTTGGCATTTTAAAAATATTTAGGTCTTGTAATACATAATCTTGTCAATACACAACATTTTAATTGCTATGTTTCAGGCAGGGTTCCTCCCATGGCTTGGGAACAAATATCTCTTTTATGTCTGTTTTGTTAATTTCTTATTTTACCATTGTTGATCATTTAGTTTCCTTATGTTTTTCAATGCTCCATTTGTTTTGTTGGTGGTCCCCCAAGAGGCGGGCTCACCTGCCCATCACCATCACATGATTGCCCTCAGCCCAGAAAAAGGCTGAGGAAACCCCACAGTCCCTTGCTGTTCATTGAATGTGCTGGCATTGGTGAGTATTCTTGGTGTGTATTGCTCCTTTTTTGATCCTTGATTTTCTAGAACTTGGACATCTGTGCTCTGTTTCTTGACTGTTGTTGGGATCTGTTTATTGGGACTTGCATCTTATGCTCCTCAAAGCTTATTTTTTGTTACAGGGCATTATTCTTCATGCTAAGTATTTTTTTATAAAGATTTTGGTTGTTTACCCTTTTGTGACCTGTTGGAGTTTGATAGTTTTCCTTCCTGTAGTTGGGTATTTTGAGTCATTTTTGGGATTTATTGTGCTAAGGAACCCAAGTTAATGCAATAATATACATTACAACTTTTCACAAATCCATTTAATCCAATTCAGGATCATGGAATGCCAGCCCTCTATCTTAGCAGATTTGGGTGCAAGGCAGGTAACAACCCTGTACTTGGGTGCTAGTCTGTCACAGGGCTATTCACTCTCGCTTTCACTCTCATACATATGGATGTGGAATGAAAGCTGTATTCAGAATAAACTTCACAAAAGCAATTGATTATGCATGCATGTAAAATATATTTTCACGTGGCACAGTGGTAGCGCTGCTGCCTCACAGTTAGGAGACCTGGGTTAACTTCCCGGGTCCTCCCTGCGTGGAGTTTGCATGTTCTCCCCGTGTCTGTATGGGTTTCCTCCCACAGTCCAAAGACATGCAGGTTAGGTGTATTGGTGATCCTAAATTGTCCAAAGTGTGTGCTTGGTGTGTGTGTGCCCTGCGGTGGGCTGGCACCGTACCCGGGATTTGTTCCTGCCTTGCGCCCTGTGTTGGCTGGGATTGGCTACAGCAGACCCCCATGACACTGTGTTAGGATATAGTGGGTTGGAAGATAACTGACTGACTCTTATTTTTCATAGCTGGTTTCTCACTGTGATCAATCCAGACTGAATGTTTGGATGCAAGACAAAAATTTGTGTAGCTAAGTGAAACATTCATTCATTTAAAATATTCAAGAGAATATTTTACAGAGGGCTGAGAAAATTTTAACTTTTATACTCTACAGTATGTTGTAATGAATATCATAAATATATAATACATGCAGAGGCCCTGAAGGGCAAAGTTAAAAAAATTAATTAATTAATTAACTAAAATACAAAATTACAATTCTGCCATTTCTCTAAACTTAGCTGAACTTGAAGCTTAGTTCGATTCAAAATGTATTGTCTCCTGGAAGAGTTTGCATTTTTTCCTTTTTATTTTTCTTTTAGGATCTTCAGCATCTTGGTGCAGTTGAAAAACATGCCCCAAAAAGAGAACACTTGTACACACACAAGCAAACTCTAGAGCAGTGTTTCCCAACCTCAGTCCTGGGGGCCCACTGTGGCTGCAGGTTTTTGTTCCAACCAGATTCCTAATCAGTGGCAACACCTGATCTCATTTAATTAGCTGGTATTTATTTTCTCTTATTCTACATTCAGAAAAGCAAAGCAGCATGATTTTTACATTTATAAGACATTTAGAAATATTTCTGCTTTTTCTATAGATTTACAGTGCATCCGGAAAGTATTCACTTTTTTCACATTTTGTGTTACAGCCTTATTCCAAAATGGATTAAATTCATTTTTTTCCTCAGAATTCTACACACAACACCCCATAATGACAACGTGAAAAAAGTTTACCTGAGGTTTTTGCAAATTTATTAAAAATAAAAAAAAATGAGAAAGCACATGTACATAAGTATTGACAGCCTTTGCCATGGCGCTCAAAATTGAGCTCAGGTGCATCCTGTTTCCCCTGATCATCCTTGATGTTTCTGCAGCTTAATTGGAGTCCACCTGTGGTAAATTCAGTTGATTGGACATGATTTGGAAAGGCACACACCTGTCTATATAAGGTCCCACTGTTGACAGTTCATGTCAGAGCACAAACCAAGCATGAAGTTAAAGGAATTGTCTGTAGACCTCTGAGACAGGATTGTCTCGAGGCACAAACCTGGGAAGGTTACAGAAAAATTTCTGCTGCTTTGAAGGTCCCAATGAGCACAGTGGTCTCCATCATCCGTAAGTAGAAGAAGTTCGAAACCACCAGGACTCTTCCTAGAGGTGTCCGGCCATCTAAACTGAGCGATCGGGGGAGAACGACCTTAGTCAAGGAGGTGACCAAGAACCCGATGGTCACTCTGTCAGAGCTCCAGAGGTCCTCTGTGGAGAGAGGAGAACCTTCCAGAAGGACAACCATCTCTGCAGCAATCCACCAATCAGGCCTATACAGTAGAGTGACCAGGCGGAAGCCACTCCTTAGTAAAAGGCACATGGCAGCCCGCCTGGAGTTTGCAAAAAAGGCACCTGAAGGACTCTCAGACCATGAGAAACATAATTCTCTGGTCTTAAGAGACAAAGATTGAAGTCTTTGGTGTGAATGCCAGGCGTCACGTTTGGAGGAAACCAGGCACCGCTCATCACCAGGCCAATACCATCCCTACAGTGAAGCATGGTGGTGGCAGCATCATGCTGTGGGGATGTTTTTCAGCGGCAGGAACTGGGAGACTAGTCAGGATAAAGGGAAAGATGACTGCAGCAATGTACAGAGACATCCTGGATGAAAACCTGCTCCAGTGAGCTCTTGACCTCAGACTGGGGCGACGGTTCATCTTTCAGCAGGACAACGACCCTAAGCACACAGCCAAGATATCAAAGGAGTGGCTTCAGGACAACTCTGTGAATGTCCTTGAGTGGCCCAGCCAGAGCCCAGACTTGAATCCGATTGAACATCTCTGGAGATATCTTAAAATGGCTGTGCACCGACGCTTCCCATCCAACCTGATGGAGCTTGAGAGGTGCTGCAAAGAGGAATGGGCGAAACTGGCCAAGGATAGGTGTGCCAAGCTTGTGGCATCATATTCAAAAAGACTTGAGGCTGTAATTGCTGCCAAAGTTGCGTCGACAAAGTATTGAGCAAAGGCTGTGAATACTTATGTACATGTGATTTCTCAGTTTTTTTATTCTTAATAAATTTGCAAAAACCTCAAGTAAACTTTTTTCACGTTGTCATTATGGGGTGTTGTGTGTAGAATTCTGAGGAAAAAAATGAATTTAATCCATTTTGGAATAAGGCTGCAACATAACAAAATGTGGACCAATTGTTGGGAAACACTGCCCTAGGAATGACTGAATTATCATCAAAAGTTGTTTCCTGGCTTCTGGAAAATGCTATATTATAGACTCTGGTGTTGTTTATAGGAAAATAAGCACAATTATAAGATTTTCTTTTATCCTGTAAGTTTAACAGGCTCCATTTTGTAACCTTACTTATAAGAAAATTTCGATACTTTTGATAAGAAACCCAAACTATAAAAAATGTGATGACTATAAACTAATAGAACAGTACTGTATACTTGTTGTGTGTATATATATATATGTATACTGCATAGTAAATATATATATATATATATACTGTAAATATATATCCTGAACGATGCATTCTGTTAGAAGAGCTTATTGCAGTAGAATGCCTTTCCAACAAGCAATATAATCTGGTTCTGTTGCAAAGATAAAAAAAAATGTTAAGAGAAGTCAAGGAGGTCCCAACAAGCCTCAGTAACCTCCATCACTGTATGTGGCAAAAGATTCTGAAAGTTGCATCTGTGTGCCAGGTAATGAGGTTAGAAAATAACAGTAACATTTAAGATGCATCTGGTCTGCTGGATCACACATTTTAGCACGCACCCAGCATCAAGCAAACTCCAAAAATTACCTCAGAAGAAATTTGACAAATAAACACCCAAGGGGAAGAGTCTTACTGAACTGTGCAGTGCTGCAGTGAGAATTCAAGTGCTTTACCCAGGGGCCGTAAAAATGTTTAAGCACAATGTGATTCTAGAAGATTGTGATCCATTATTGCCTCTTTTCTGAATGGAATTAGAATAAACATTTTAAAATTAGATTCATCCATGTATCCACTGCCTAGCACACTCAGTCCATTACTGGGTTCCATGGCACTGGAGCCAATACTACAGGGTGGTCCAGATCTAATTATGCAGATCCAGATCATCTGGATGACTTTGATTAATGCAGGGACGATTCCAGTTCGGCGCGAAGATGATTCTTTATGTCGTCAGTTCGCACACTTCTCAATGGTCCAGGATTTTTCAGGTGATTTTCTATGTAATAAACTTAATAAGTTATAGTGTAATGAAAATTGCATAATTAGATCTGGACCACCCTATAGGTGCAACAGATATGAGACAAAAATCAACACTGGATTAAGCATCAGTCCACTGCATTGTACAGTATATTGATACATACACCTCATCTTGCTCGAAAAGTCACCAGTCAACCAAGTCTGCAGGCCTGTCAGATCTTGAAGAAACCTAGAGCAGGGGTTCTTAAACTCGGTCCTGGGGGCCCACTGTGGCTGCAGGTTTTTGTTCCAACCAGATTCCTAATCAGTGACAACACCTGATAGCACTGATCTCTTTTAATTAGCTGGTTTTATTTATATTTTATTCTACATTCAGAAAAGCACAGCAGCATGATTTTTACATTTATAAGAAACATTTCTTATAAATATTTCTGTTTTTGCTATGAATTTAAATGCTTAACTCTCTTTTTATTATATCTCACCCTTTCTCTGTGCGGTTTGCTCCCTTCATTGAATCTTAATAATGACAATTAAAAACAAGCAGAGCAGAAACCCAAGCAAACAACACTCGATCGTGAAAGGCTGCAACTAATTTTGCGTCAGCCCCACAAAGTAGTAAATAACAGATTAATTAAACAATAAGAACACCTAGAATGACAATCAAGATGAAAAAACTGTTAAAAAGAAACAAATACATATAACTGCTTAGTACATTTTACTACTTTTTTTTTTTACCAAACTTAGTTTTCTAATTTGTATATTTTACCCCAAAACAGGGAATCTGGGAAACAACAGTTGACTTAATTAGCACAGGAGTCCAATTAAAAACAGAGGCTGGTTGGAACAAAAACCTGCAGCCACAGTGGTCCCCCAGGACCGAGTTTAAGACCCCTTGACCTAGAGTATCCGAAAAAAACTATTTAGATACATTTCGTATATTTTAATGCATTTTGATTGCTGAAGAAGATTGGGATTGGAATACAAATATTTGGAGATGTGGGACATCAGCTTTAAACACTGAGCAATACCTCACAGATATATTATTTGACCAAATTGTAGCATGATTATGCCAATTTAATACAGAGATACTTGGATTTGTTGAGTTTCATGTATTGTTGTTTTTGTTACTAACATTTGTATGTAATGACTAGTTGGAAACTAAGTAAGGATAAAACAGTTTATTTTGGTAATGTGTCTCTCCTTAAATTTCAGATAGAAGTGTTGACATTTTTGACACAGTCTTCCTGTAACTCTCTCTTCAGTTCTTTGCTTAAACTTTGACATTCAGTAATCAGAACATATTCCTAATCTCTCTCACACAATTAGTGAACTGGCATATGTTTGGGCATCTTTCATAGTAGTTCAATTCCCAATGGACTCCTTAGATAGTTTCCGTTAGACAGAAGAGAGCCTGGCTTTAAAGTTTCATAGAGAGAGAGAGAGAGAGAGAAGTGTAGTTTATAGCATTATGCATTGTAATTCACTGTCCATTTTTATTCCTAGCCAATGCTAAGTCTGGATGGCCAAGATAGGACAAACTGTGTCAAACATTCAACATGATAAACTCACAGGGAAGAAATGGCATAGCTACAGAGATCAGGGAAGAGCTCAGTCAAGTATGAGCAATAAACTTTAGTAACTGTTAAATGTATCTGTATAATTTGCATAATTGCATAAAGCAATTAAGATCCCCCCTTATTCCATTAAACTAGATTTAAAAAGTCTATAAAGCAAAGTGTTTTAAATTTATATCCATCCATCCATCTATCCATCCATTTTCCAACCCGCTGAATCCAAACACAGGGTCACGGGGGTCTGCTGGAGCCAATCCCAGCCAACACAGGGCGCAAGGCAGGAACCAATCCCGGGCAGGGCACCAACCCACCTCAGTAAATTTATATCTAAAAAGTTAAAGGATAAGTTTGGTATTTTTTAAGTTGAAATTATTTCTTCATAAACATGCTATATTTGCAGTTGCCATGCAAAATCATGCCCCAAAGTTAATCACTTTCTGTAAATTAAAAAAAAAATGTCTTATAGTTTATGGGGCATAGAGGAAAATCTAAAAAACTTGCCTAATACGTCCACTTTCAAGCCAAAAGAGTTGATGAGTATTGATCTGCGTCTTGTGATTATACATACATTGTAAAACAGTTTTTGCATGTCATTTGAACAAAAAAACACCTTTGTTATGAGATTCAGCGATTTTAAAAAAGGACCAGCCATGCATGATATCGCAGCACTTAGTCTTCCTGCTCAACAAACGTTCATGCCCCTGGGGAATGGTTTTCTCCCAAAAAATCAAATCACTGTAAACTTTTCGTGTCACTTGGTTGATTTTGTTTTAACGTACTTCCTTATTTACTTGATAATTCATGCAAGTGAAAAGAAAACTTATCCTTTGTACCAGAAAAATTCAATAAAATGAGTATTTGTTGTCACAAACATGCGTCAAAACCATGGAAAGCATTCATTAATACTTGACAGTCTTGGGTTGAAATGTGGATATATTTGGTAAGTTTTTAATTTTTTCCTCCATTCTCTATACCCTTCATTATAGAGCCAGATTTTTTATTTTTTTATTTTTAGAAAGCACTTCACTTTAGAACACAATTTTTTGTGCCAAATGCATATATACCATGTTTGTGAAGAAAAAACTGACTTTTTCTTTAAGGCCAATCACTTACTGATTTCTCTGGTCATCACAAATTATGAATTGATCCTTCCTCTCTTATGGTCACTCTCACATAATGTTACGTAGATCATTCTAGACTATTGCTAACCACAAATTTCTATGTTAATCTTACCATTTTCTTTGTGCATTGATTTATTTGCCAATATTTGTTGAGCTGTAGTATTAATATTGTCATGTGTACAGGGAAGAGTGAAATTCTTACTTGCATATCCAACCAACATGAAACACAATGCCACTCTTCAGTGCCTTGACAAGCAAGAATGTATTAAAATAGATAAATTAGAGCAGAATTAGTCAGGTATTTATTTATTATATAACTCTCCACAGACAATTCCATAAATAATATCTATATGTTTAAAGTGAGACTTACATAGACAACTAAGTTTCATAGTAGATGCATTGTATACTGGTGGGAGAAGGATAATAGCATGTTTTAGGTATAAGAGACCAGAAGATCAAATCCCATCAAGAAATTAATAAAAGTTTATTATAAGGAAACCTAAAAATCTGAATATTTAAGGCAAAACACAGAACTAATTCGTAGTTGTTGATCATTGTTAACCATAACAAGGTGTTAATGGGTATTTGCCCACCATAGGAATCTTTGTTTTCAGGAACCAATGAGTCCCAGTACAATGTAGGCCCTTGACAACTTGTGGTGTGTCATGTTCCTACCACACAACAGGAACTTTAACCATCATGCCACATATCTGATGCACAAAGAAGAGTGATGAGGTGTGAAGTGAGGCACATTTGGCAGTTCACAGAAGACCCTGCACCATAATACTTCCAAGCAATTTCAGCTTCACAGGGGAAACTACTGCTTTGATATGGTGCTTTGTGTGACACACCAAGGCGGTGGCTATGAAAGGCAGAGCGAAGTGTGGTGCTCTGTCTTCACTGATAGCTCTCCAAAGTCCAAACTTCTAACAGGTTTGTGAGATGGTGCTAGTGTTTGTGTTTAACCAATCAGCACAATTCTTCAGCTGAGCCCCAACCATGATAGTTCCATGTGAACGAAAAGTATATACCCTGGAGTAGGACCAGAGACTACCTACCAGGAACTATAAGTGACCTGAGTTCCTGTGTTGGGAATACCACAAAAGCTCCTAAGTTTCTAAAAAGTCCCTAGCTGCTGAAAAAATGTTTCTGTGGTGGGAAAGCTGCTTTTGTCTCCTATGCTCACTGCCAGTTCAAAACTTAACAGTTTGGTGGTCAGAAATTCCATCACATAGACACATCTGCCTACTGGTGTAGAGAAAGAGTATCATATTCTCCTCTCATTTAGAGTATCAGCTCCTCTTGTCATTCTCATTTTTGATTTTAATCAATTTCCCCATTTACCATTCATCTGGGCCAGCTGCTTCACTTCCACCACAATGTGGACAAAGTTTAAATACTCGGAAATGTCTGCAGAAAGTTCCTTAAAGGCTTTGAGGTTCTTTGTCTGATGTTCTGTAATATCAATAAACATGATTTCCTGAATAGTTATGTCTTCTGGAAGAAAAGCTTATTTGCAGAGTAGTATTGTTGCACATCTCCCTGTAAATACGGCTATCAGTATAAACCTTGGTCGATCTGTAGATTGCGACACGTCTTAAAAAGACCTGACAAAATAGTAAAACAGTGTTGGTTATTAACAAAGTCAATAATCAAAATTGTTATATAGAGGAAACATGTTCATATGCTATGAAACAAAAATCAGGCTAAATGAATCTAAATACCACACGCTAAAATAGTCATTCATAAAAATAGAGGTCGTAAAGTGAAGATTAAAAAAAAACAGCAGCACTAGATAAAAATCCAAAAGATAAGTCATATGACTGAAATGCCTAAATTTAAGAAGAGCTCAAATGACAACTTTTGCAAGAATACTACAAATGCAATGCTAGAACAATACCACCATTGCAGGTTCCTCTTATTTCCCCTGCCCTTTACGCTGACTGTTATGTAATTAGCTTTGCATAGCCACAAACTGATATCTGGAGCTTGTGGTAAATAGTAGGCATAAAGAAGTGTACAGCCCAAGCCAGTTCATGACAGTTCTTGGTGTTAAGTTAAACCTATTTAAGATGATGACTCTGCCAATGATATGTTTCCTTCTGCTTGTGATTTTTATGGACAAAGTAGTCATGGCTCGATCCTAAAGACTGCTCAATATGATGTACTGAGGACTGTCTCTCTGTTGCTTTCAGTCATATTTTTTCCCTTGGCCCCATTTTATTGATCTTTGATGCAAAAAGAAGCTGGTCATTACTGAGAATTAGCACTCTCCTCTTTACAGTCATTGTGTTTGTGTTCTGTAAACATGATAATCTTATCTAATGGTGTTAATCACAAGTGAAGGAAAGTTGACAAACAGACTAGCACTCTGATTTCTATACTGTTGTTTTTTAAGAAGCAGGCAAACTACCAGTCAATTTATATTGTCTGTCCTTACATACAAAAGAAATGGCTCAAGGTTACAAGCAGCTGTCTGGGAGTGAAATCAGATCAAGCCAAGATTTGGTGGTAGTATATCTTTTGGCTAGCCTAGAAATACCACGTTATTCCCCAAGAGGAATATTTAGTATTGTGGACTATTGCTGGGAAAGGGAAGTCTCATCTGCCCTACATGTCACCACCTCAGCTCTCACCAAGAAAGAAAATATACTTAATTTCACCTGACTTTGTGTGTTTTTATGCACTCTCATTTCTTGTTTTGTATGAAAATAGTGTACTATTTTCTCTTTTAGTGAACTGGTATCCTGTTTCAGCAGATTAATCCTAAATTACACTGCATTTGCCTTCTTAAAGATATCTTGTTCTTACCTTGTATCTTTTTACATTTATACTTAATATCTGAGAATGTGTGTAACTAAGCAGAAGGTCTTGATTTATTATAATTATTTTGGAATTCAAGTTGTCACCTAGTCTCCTCATAGCTGCGGTCCCACGGTTTCCATAAAATAGAGAAAGCTGACAGATTTATGTGAGAAATGCCATAGGTTCATCTGCAATGCTTGCATTACCTGAGTGAAACTGACATCTTCTGTGATATATTGGGATGAAGTGACTCAGCTCTTGCTGAAAATTTCTGATTAAACCAGAAATTAAAGAAGTAGGTTTTGAATATAATCTTTCAAGCTGACTAATATAAGAAGCTCGCCTTATAATGCATAGCATATACTTAACCACAATGAAGATACAGATTTGTTCATATTTTTTTATAACAAAACAGTTAGTGTCTATATGTAAGCTAGCTCCCAGTACAGGTTACTTCCTTGTGCCCAGTGCTGCTGGCATAGGCTTTGGCCCTCCAAAGGCCCTGAATCGGATTAAGCAGGTTTAAGAATGTTATATTTTCAGATTTTCCTCATCTTGCACCCTCATCCATGCTGGAAAAAATATTGCTCAATCTCAAGGACTTAGACTCCATCTCTACAATATATAAAATCATTTTACAGTCCCTCCCTTTTAAAGACCCAAGAGGACACTGGGAAAAAGATCTCTCAATTAATATATCAGAAAAGGAGTGGAAAGTAGCAATGCAGAGAATTCACTCGAGCTCCATATGTGCAAAGCATACAATTATACAACTTTAAATTATTTATCGAGCACATCTGTCTCAACTAAAACTCTCCAAAATGTTTCCAGGGCATGATCCAACCTGTGAACGTTGCAACCAAGTCCCAGCCTCACTGGGTCACATGTTCTGGGCCTGCACTAAATTAACATCATTCTGGACGAAAATTTTTAATTACCTTTCAGACAGCCTTGGACTCACAATCCCTCCTAACCCATTAACAGCTGTGTTTGGGTTTCTTCCAGAGGGGCCTAAAGTGGAGAAAGACAAACAAACTGTGATTGCATTCACTACACTTTTGTTACGCAGACTTATTCTGATAAACTGGAAGAACCCAAACTCTCCTCTTTTAAGTCAGTGGGAAACCGATGTGTTATATTATATGAAATTGGAAAAAATCAGTTAGAGGATCCGTACAGACTTTTTTCAAAACATGGCAGGATCTAATCAGTAATATTTTAAAATAAGTTCATGAAGCACAGAGAATTTATTAATTTAGGTATGTTTTAAAGCCGTAAAATTTTTACGCCGTTTGGCTTGCTCTCTCTCTCAAGGATGGGGATTGATCTGTTCTTAACTCAATTTTTCTTTTTGTAAAAACTTGATTGCTTTGTATGGATTGCAATAAAATTAATAATAAAAAAAAAAAATAAGAATGTTATATTTTACCATTTATTTTTCCACTTTATTTTGTGTCTTTTCTTTATTAGGTCATTACTGGTTTATAAGTGATTTGATATAATCTACTAACAAAAAGTCATATACAAAGCAAGCTCCAACATAATATTCATGTTACGTAGTTTTGATTTAGATGTTCATTAAGTATTTTAGTAGAGGATCTTCATTCCGTCTGAACAAATATATCATTGTCCCTGCAAAATGTTGGTATTGCAATGGGACTAACCATATATTCGATAGTCTTAGCCACCATAGATCTTTTATAGAAATTTTGACATCTCTCTGAAATTGGAAAAGGTGAAGCAGTTTTATCAGCTGTATAAAAACTATGAAAAGCCAAATACACCCCTCCACAGTCTGGAGAAGAACTGTCAGAAGTGGTCTTCATGGAAGAACTGCTACCAAAAGGCCATTCCTTTGATGTGGAAACATCATCTATACACAAAAACTGGGGCACTGAACAATTGAAAAACTAGTCACAAACAGGAGACAGTTTGTTCATAGAAGAACTGCAGAGTGTTCTATGGATGAGTGTCTGCTGCCAACAGTTAATTGTTTTTATTAAAGATTCCTTGCAGGTTTGAGACTGCACTTGTGACAATGGAGTTGGTGATCTGATATGAGTGAATATGAATCCCCAGTGATGAGAAGTACGAGCAGACGTTCATCCATCCTGAAATACCATCAGAGAGGCATCGACTTCTTTCTGAAAAAAAAACCAAAAAGCAATGACTCTACACACTGTCAAGGTCACAAAGAAGTATCTTCAGCAAAAAGAAAAACAAAGAACTCTACAACAAGTGTGACCTCCATGATCTCAACATCATCAATGCTATCTGGGAGGCAAGATCTCCAAGATGATTAGAACAAACTAGCCAATGATTCCTTTATAAAACTGAATGACAGTGGACCTAAAAGAGTTGATGCAGTTTTAAAGACAAAGGGTGGTAAAAGCAAATATTGATTTGCAATTCACAATATGGGGTGGCACGGTGGCGCAGTGGTAGTGCTGCTGCCTCGCAGTTAGGAAATCCAGGTTCGCTTCCTGGGTCCTCCCTGCGTGGAGTTTGCATGTTCTCCCCGTGTCTATGTGGGTTTGCTCCGGTTTCCTCCCACAGTCCAAAGACATGCAGGTTAGGTGCATTGGCAATCCAAAATTGTCCCGTGTGTGTGTGTATATGCCCTGCGGTAGGCTGGCGCCCTGCCCGGGGTTTGTTTCCTGCCTTGCACCCTGGAATTGGCTCCAGTGGACCCACGTGACCCTGTAGTTAGGATATAGCGGGATGGATGAAGTGATTCATACTGTAGTTAATACTTTTTTTTTAAACTTCATTTCCACAAAAAATTCTGTTTATGTTAAATTTCTTTTTTGTGCAGACCAAGTGACAAATCAAGAGCAACCTTGCATTCTCTGAATAATCTGACCAGAAAAGCACTTGAACACACCAAAGTGGGAAGAACATGTAAACAACAGCATTTTACATTCAGTAGTGTTGAACACACCTGCTTGAATAGTTTCAATTTGGTCACTCTGTTGCCCACTTAACAGCATAGTTGTTTCATATACGTGAGGGTACTGCAGTTAACAAGCATGTGTTGTGTCAATTTTCAAAAATTTCTCTTACATTACAGATAAAAGTCAGAACAGGACAGGAGGTGGAGGCAGAGAGACCGAGGAAAGAGACCAAGGACAACAACATGCAGGTTAGGTGGATTGGCGATTCTAAATTGGCCCTAGTGTGTGCTTGGTGTGTGTGTGTCCTGCGGTGGGTTGGCACCCTGCCCGGGATTGGTTCCTGCCTTGTGCCCTGTGTTGGCTGGGATTGGCTCCAGCAGACCCCCGTGACCCTGTGTTCGGATTCAGCGGGTTGTAAAAATGGATGGATGGATGGAATTCACAATATTCACCAAAAGAGTGATAACAACAATCAAAAGCACTTCCCATTCACTCTATTCTACATTTGTTTTCTGTCTCTCCTAAGCCAATAAACATGTGTTTTCTTACATTACAGAGTAAAATTTCCACAGACGCCTTTTTTAGATGTTTGACAACCAATGAACTGAAACTACCTCAAAAATCCATGTTCACAACTCTTTTTGCACTAAGATGACTCTGAATTCCTGTTTGCTAAGCATGTGTTAGTGCCTTTGTTGATTTCATTTTAGTGCAGAATTAATTAAAATTAATTTAAGTCCAAAATTATTCCCACAGGTCTGGGTGACATCCTTGACAGTACTTTATCTTTTCAGTCCCACATCAATAACATCACCCGCTCTGCATATTTCCACTTGCATAACATTAATCGTATTCGCCCGTCCCTCACTCCCCACACCACTGCTATCCTTGTTCATAGCCTGGTCACTTTTCGTCTGGATCATTGTAATTCCCTTTTCTTTGGTCTTTCTTGCAAATCTCTTTATAAGCTCCAACTGGTCCAGAATTCAGCTGCCAGAAACTCAATCCATTAACCAAATCACTCCTGTCTTGCAACAGCTTCACTGGCTTCCAGTTAAGTTCCACATTCAATTCAAAATTCTTCTGTTAACTTTTAAGGCTATCCACAACCTTGCCCCTCCATATCTGTCTGACCTCCTTCCTGTTGCCATGATCTCCCATACCCTTAGATCCTCTTCATCCACTGACTGTCCCCTTCGTCCATCTTACCACTATGGGGAGCAGAGCATTCAGTTTCTCTGCTACCCAGCTCAGAAACTCACTACCATCTGAGCTTAGAAATATTGAATCATTTTCACTTTTCAAATCTAAACTTAAAACTCATTTGTTTAAGACTGCTCTTTCTCTTTGATTACAATTGCTCTGTCTGATTTTAATTTTTGCATTTTAGTTTTGTTTATAATGTGTGTTTTATCTATTGTTCGGTGTCCTTGAGTGTTTAGAAAGGCACTTACGAATAAATAAAATATATTATTATTATCCATCCATCCATTATCCAACCCGCTATATCCTAACTACAGGGTCACGGGGGTCTGCTGGAGCCAATCCCAGCCAACCCAGGGCACAAGTCAGGAATCAAACACCGGGCAGGGTGCCAGCCCACCGCAGATATTATTATTATTATTTTGTTAATGAATATAGCACTACACCATACAATAATATTCTGAGCTATTCTCTGTGGAAATCCTATGATAATTCAAAATATTTAAATCATAAGAAATTTGTACTTTTCAAAAATTGTAATACAATCTTAGGGTCATGAGGAGCCAATGGCAGGTGCATTAGACATAAGGGAGGATTGTCCTGGTTGGGCTAAAAGTCCATTACAGAACACACCCAGAAGTGTACCTGGTGAAAACTCCATCATGTGTTCACTGTAGACACACATTGATGACACAAGTCAACTATGTTGCCAAGAAAATTAAGTTCAAAAAATAATTTTGGCTTCAAAAATTCAGTCTTAGCTTCTACATTATGGTTGTACTCAGAGAATTAGAACTGTATTAGAATGGAGATCCATGTGCAAATATAGATGTCAATAGGTTCCCTAGATCTTTTTACTGTTGTAACAGTAAAGGAAATTAAATAAGTACCAAATATAACAAAAATTAGCAACTGGTTTGGTTGAGAGCGGTAAATGCTTTAACTGCCCAGCCAGCTGTAGGAATATTTTCATATTCAAAAAAGGCATATACGATTGGTTCAACTCTTTTGAAAAAGAATGAAATCTAATTTACATCCTTCTTATGACACATTTTATTAATTGTATATGCATGTAGCATAACGTCATAAAATTTTAATTTTATTTTCTTTAACAGAAAATTATGATGATTTGAGATGTCACATTAAACTTTACATTTTCACCTAAGTGTTATAGAAAAAGAGCTTCCGAACAATTCAAAGTTGTAAAACTGCACATCGCTTTTTTCTTTATTGCCCATAAAGTACTGGCGGGGCTATGGTGCAGTATGCGGTTCTGTTTTAAGTATCTGAACACCTGGTACTGTGAAAGGAGACTTTGCAGGATATAGTTTTGCCACCTGTTTTTTAAACAGCTGCCTTAAGAGTTCCAATCCACTCTGCTTTCTTGTAGCAATCTGACAGTAATGTGAGATCATCCTGCACACACGTGAGAAACGAGCTAGTTTGGTTCAAGTTGACAAAGAGAGAATGCGTCTGTCAAGGTAATCAAGAGTATTGTCTTTTTTGGGTCAGATCAGGCAAAATTATTTAAGCAGACTGGAGGTGCAGTGGAGTAGAACATGTAAGGTCTGGAAAACTTTGTACAGATTTCATCTGCCTTTGAAGTGAAATATCCAAATCCTCCGGGATGTGAATGATTAATATTAACATGCCATGTTTTTTAAACATTTTCCTGAATATTCTGCAGTATTTCTGAAGTGTATCGTTTTATGTGAATATGTCAATGTTTTCCTTATTAGTTTACAAGTTCCAGCTTATGTTCAGTGTTTGGACACTTGTTCTCAAGACTATCTGCAGTCTACCTGCTTATCCATTCATTATACCCACATAATCCAATTTTATGGTGTCCGAGACATGAAATTCCTCTCAGTTGAATTAGGCAGGAGGCAGAAATCAACCCTGTATGGAGAACCAGCTCAGGGCACAGGCCAAACTTTTTTGTACTATAATCACAACTAGTATAATTCTTATGGCTGTCTACTCAAAAAACACATACTTTCTAAAGAACTACTGAGAGTGAAAAGATGGTTGCAGTAATTTTCTTTCTAAAATTGAGGAAGTGTCAATACTACATATTTAAAAAAATCTGTAATATACAGTACCTAAGATCCATATTGCTAGAAATGCTAGTCTACGTCTACTGCTTCCAGAATATGCTCAGCCTCATTCACACCTAAATACTACACCTTTAATGAATTAGGAACTGATTGAATATGTGAAAGCTGTTGATAAAAAATCTTACAGTTAAGCTTTTTTGGAAGAAATTTGAAGGTGAGTGGGTTATGGATTTGCAAAGATCTAAATAATTTTAAGGATAGATTGAAGAATATTTACTAAAAAAAGACCATACACTCCACAAACTGCTTTTAAATCTCAAGCCTGACTGCTGAAGCAAGAACCACAAATAAGCTGAGTTCAATAAAACAGAAGTATTTCACTCTAACTAAATGGGTGAAATGAAAGTCAGAAGTCCTTCAGCATGTTTTCTTGCTTACTTTAGTAGTGGGTTCTCCTTAAAGGGGAAAGATTAAATCTTGCTATGGAATTTCCCATTTTCTGGCATTTTCTAGCATGTGTTTCCAGTGGTTAGTGTAGTTTCCCCACAATTCCAAAAAAACTGCTGTTCAAGCTTATTGTCACAAGTGCAGAATACACTTAAATTGTTATGCAAGTCTGATGGAATATGTCAGGACTATAGGCACTATGATTAGCAAATATTATTAGTCAAACACGGATCTTGGCTTCAAACTTCTGGATTCTTCCTTTCTCAAAAATTGCCCTAAAACTTTTAAAGATACTGAGCTACCATACTGTACTGTACATTACCTATCCACAATGGACTCTTAACACTTGAACACCACTGAGGTACTACTGTATATTTGAGCACACATTGCAAAGAAGACTGACAGTTTTATCGGATTAAGAATTTTCAGAGCAGTTTAAAGGAAGGGTGAAATCAATGACTTAATTACTAAAAGACTTGTCTAATACTCAGATTGATAATCACATATAGAGTCATTTTATAAATAAGAATTTACATATTTACAGTAAGTATGTGATTTATTGTTGAAAATTCTGCATCCTAAGTTTAACTAGACTAAGGTTAGTGAATTAGTTGTTTTACCCTGGCCCACCCTTATTGTTCCCATGTCTGCAAGCATTTCCTCACACTTAAGATGTACTTTTTTAAGTTACACTTATGCTGCTTGCTGTAAGTGAAGACGTGTGTGGCTGGTTTCCTGTTCAGAACTGTTTACTTCTATCCTGTTGTTACTGCTGAACAACAAAATGCTGGTATTCATAGTAACACAACAGACCTAATATCTCAGTTAAAGTGGAAAACTAGATGATCAAAGAGGACTGAAATGGTACACCTTGTGAATTATTAGAGCTTTACCTAAAATCAAAAGTGATTATTGGAAGTGTTCTGTTATACGTCTAGTCACTTGTTTTGTCAAAGCAATGAAAAGAACAAACTTATTTTTAAAGGAAACCTTATGGGAATTTATGTCCAGACTGAGCATGTTTATTTTATTTTTATATTCCATCTTTTGCGTATTATCTTCCAGTTATGATAGTGATGTCATTCCTGGTTCCATTTTTAAAGATTACTTTTTGTGGTACTGCCATTTTTTATTTTTGTTTGCTTGGGTATCACCATTTTCCCTCTGTTTGCTATGACGCTATGTGGCTCTTAGGCTCATGTTGAATGTGTCATATGACCTGTGACGACAAGGCAGTCATAGTATTTATATACAAAACTTCTGCTCAGTTAAAGTAGTATCTTTCTTGAAGATTAAAGGTGTGAACCTAACAAAAGACTTTAGTGTTTTTTAACAATCTATTTCTGTTTGAATCCTGGTTACAATTTTGGTTTAGATTATCAAAAACAATTATACAGTGTAAAAAGATTTCACTCGACACACTTAAAAAAAGGTTTGGGGCAGCCACCCATATATTATTCCTGGCTGCAAAAGAGTCTTTGAAAATACAGAGATGTTCTCTATATCGAGTCCAAAACAGAACTGAAGAAAGGTTGACAAGATGGCAGCTTTAAGAGATAGGACAGGAAGTGATGTAAGGGGACCGGAAGTGATGTTTCTTCATTAGTCAGCTGTAACTGAAGTGATATTCTTCTAGGCGCCGGAACCGGAAGTGATATTCTGCTTGGCGCCGGAAGTGACGTCATCTGTTTTAAATCAGACAGGTTTTCCCGCGGCTGGTCTGTAGAGGTAACAAGAGAAGTTTTAGTGCACCCCACCATCCCCTGGCCTGGCGTGGAATTACCTTTGCTTGGTCCATACAACGTCTTCCTAGTCGCATGTATGTGACAACAGCAACTAAAATGAGTATTGAATATGTCAACATTTTTCTCAGTAAAATATATTTTTAATAGGGTTTCTGACATGAAATTTTCACCAGATGCCAGTAACAACACAAGTAATCCACACATACAAAGAAATCAAAACAAATAAGTCCATAAATTATCTGTAATAAAGTGGAATGACATAGGGATCAAGTATTGAACACATTGAAGAAAATGAGGTGCAAAAAGGTGTGGAAAGCCAAGAAACCACCTGAAATCTGTCAGCAGTTAGAAAGCAATCCTGCCCCCTGTCAGTGCAAATTAATATCAGATGATTTAGTCCTAATTGATGGCCTATTAAAAGGTTTCTTACCAATGCATCACACAAAAAGCATCTCATGGTAGGTAAAAGCAAAGAGCTCGCAAGACCATTGCAATCTTATTGTTACAAAACGTACTGATGGCATTGGTTACAGATGTATTTCTAATCTTCTGAATGTTCCAGTGAGCACCGTCAGGGCCAAAATCCGGAAGTGGAAAGAACATCATTTCACCAGAAACCGGCCACAACCAGGTGCTCCTCGCAAGATTTCTGACAGAGGATTCAACAGAATAATCAGAACAGTTGACCAAGAGCTTAAGACCACTCACGGAGAGCTTCAAAAAGACCTGGAATTAGCAGGTACAGTTGTTTCAATGAAAGTAATAAATAATGTACTCGACCACAGTGGCCTCTATGCACGCTCACCATGCACGACTCCACTGCTGAAGAAAAAGCATGTTGAAGCTTATTTAAAGTTTGCTGCACAACATCTGGACAAGCCAAAGAAATACTGGGAGAATATAGTCTGGTCAGATGAGACCAAAATTGAACTCTTTGGAAATCATTGCACACACCATGTTTGGAGGAGAAATGGTACTGCTTATCACCCCAAAAACACCATACCAACAGTGAAGTTTGGAGATGGGAATGGTGTGGGCTGTTTTTAGTATATGGTACTGGCAGACGCCATATAATTGAAGGAAAGATGAATGGGAAATGTAACAGGAAATTATTGATAAGAATCTGCTTCCATCTGCCAGGATGCTGAAGATGAAACTAAGGGTGGACATTTCAGCAATACAATGATCCCAAACACACAGCCAAGGAAACTCTCAATTAGTTTCAGAAAAAGAAAATAAAGCTGCTAGAATGGCCCAGTCAATCACCCAACTTGAATCCAATTGAAACTCTATGGAAAGAACTGAAGATCAGAGTCCATAGAAGAGGCCCCCAGAACCTCCAAGATTTGAAGATAGTTTGTGTTAAAGAATGGACCAAAATCACAACTGAGCAATATTAGATGTATATCAATTAATATTGTGTTTATAGTCCTGGCAGCGACTGACTACTCTTCTTGGAAAAACTCCTAAAATCTCTGCCAGATGGGGTTCGTGTGCACCACTTTTTGTTAGCTCACAAGCTTGACACTAGCTTAATTCAAATCTGGAATTTGGGTGACCACTGCATCTTCTTGCACGAAATCCATTGCTGAACTCGGTTCCATGGGGCCAATCTAAAATTGCCAGTTAAGCTAATGCACTTATTTGTGGGATGTGGGTTGAAAATCAGAGTACCTTCAGGAAAACACACACAAATGTCATGTAGCAGCAAGTATTCGACTAATCTGCATCTTAATTAGCATTATAGTGGCTAAGTTTCACATTTTTAAATTATTGTTGCATTATTATTATATTCAGCAGTAATAATTCAGTTGTTGAAGCTTATCTGAGCAAGCAGAAGTATTACAGTATATTTTTGCCATGCACAAAGTTTTTCAGTCGCACTTGCACTGTACTGTTTAGCGTAGTATCAGATTGAAAAAATGTTTTATATTTGTAACTTAATAGAACGAGACAGCCAAAAAACAACCCTTCTAATATCGGGGTTAGGCTACAGTGCTTCAGCCTTCAACAAACCAATTCATCTCCTTGTAATATTTTGATCAGTTTGTTAACACTGCTTCACTACATCTGTCAAAGGGGTCTCCATGGTTTGTATTTGTACTGATTTCCTCCAGCTGTATTCTGACCCACATAAGTAGATTATTTGCCCCCACCAGTATTACAAATTCAACAGAGTGCTCTCACAAGCCACATGTCCGCTAGTTGTGAGTATTGAACTAACTAAAATGTGAGTATGAGAATATTGTATTGAACAAACTGATGAACGATAGGTACTTATACATATGAATTGATAGCCCACTGACACATAACCTCTGGGTGCTGTTTAGGAGAAAAAACAATTATTAATTCTGGACTGACATCTGGCTGTTTTCCTCTTACTAACTTGTACAGTGTTGTGTGAGAATCAGTGGTTTGTAAATGTCAGCAAATTAATCCTCCATCTTTCATCAGGGACTTTTGTGATGTTTACCCTTTGAAAAGCTAAACATATCTGTGCCACTTGCTTTTTTGGCTAGACTTGATATTGTGCTTACTGTGATATTTTCCAGTGTTTTTGTTTAAAGGAAATGATCCACCAACGCTTTCCTTTTTGGATACCTAGTAGGTTTATTTTTTTTATTTTTTTGTCTATGTAAATTACCTTTTTCCCCCATGTTAAACATTCCCTGCGTCTCCCAAAACTTTATAGTTATGTTTCAGCAAAAGATGTGCACAGCTGACACTTCAAGCTTTCCATTTCACCTTCAAATATTAATCAGCTACCAAAAACATTATCCTTGAAGCTGCTTTCAAATAATCAACTTATTTTTCTTTCACCTTCCACATAGCACATTCCTATGTGCTAAAAAGTAAAAAAAATGTAATTCTATCTTACAAGGTAAAGGACAGGATGATCAATTATTACATATATTTCAAGAAAATGCATTTTGAAAAATCAACCTCAATAAATATACACTACTATTGAGAGTATGAGACCTTTTTATTCTGCGTGATATTTATGAATTATGTCACATTGCAGGCAGTGTTTACAAAATGAAGGGATGGGAATATAAGCAGTGTTAGTGATGTTGTCCTTTAGAATGTGTGTAGTTGTTGAGGTTGTTAGTTAATCCTTAAATATTGGTAATTGTTAACAGTTGACCTTGCTGGGGCCTGGCCTAGCTTTCCTAAACTTATGTCATGGTAATGGAAAAAAGACTTAAAAGATCAATTTTTTTAACCTAAATTAATCAGTTTACAGCGAATTTCATATTAGGAACCTTTTCCAAACACTCTCTCTGTAAATTAAAATGATTACCAGACTACCTTTTTTACATAAATAAAGTGTAGACAGGTAAAGTGATAAGGTTCACAAATTTCCCCCTGGGGCAAATAAAGCTCTGTCTGTGTATTTGAACCAACACCACTGTGTTTTCTTGCTCAAGTACACTGAGAACAACACTGCATATCTGAAATGGCATTACTGCATCCAGATTTGTTATAGCAATGAGCAACAATTTGTCCTTTCTCATATATTTTAGCAATATATCACCACTAAACATATATTTTTTTCATTTTACCTTACTTTACATTTTTCCCCAGAATCCTCAAACAAATTTACAACTTCTCTTTTTATTTTTGTAAATAAGCTTTTTTTATCATAGAATAATATGCATATAATATGAATATACAGTAACCCATGCTATATTACAACAATGTGAAGAATGTCCATGGAAAACAGGAAAAAAATTATTACGTTACTTACAGTATGTCTCATAATCCAAATATTTATCCAGTTGTATGCTGAAAACATACAAAATGTATGCATTTTCTACTAAAATATTATTAACAATTATTTCTGGAAAAAGCAGCATATATACATCATAAAAATTATCCTCATCATCGTTATGGTCATCATCATTAGTTTGATACTGAGAAAGCAGAACCTACAAGGACTTGCTTCACTCGCCTTACCCTATTTGCTTAGTGATTAAGTTCTTATTAAATTCAAAAGACAAACAAAACTGCTGAAAATGTAATCACATAAGAAAGAAAAACAAATAACCAGAGCTCATATAAATGGAAGCGTGCTTGAGAGGAAAGTAATAATTGTATAAAACACATCACGCTACATAGACTGGTAAAAATAAATTGCATGAAATGTTGTCAGGCTATCCACTAAAGACCGGAGCAGTAGATAAGTTATGTGGATTTCCAGTTGCTTTCATGTGAAAATGACTGACACCAGAGTATGCATCACTTACTCAACTAAGAGGATTCACGGATGCTGGCATTGTGAAAGCGTGACCATATTTTATAACACAGAAAACAAGGAAGAAAAGGACTGTTCTCGAAAAAATAGTGAATAAAACAAAGTAAGTATTGCTTAAGGCAGCAAAAAATTCAGTGGATCCTGACACTTGCAATACTCGCCTACATTTTATATTTAGATGTCAAAATGTTGAACAGCCCATCCCCAGCTTTTATTTGCAAATCAACCATGGAGGTACTACCAAGTTTGCACCTCCATTGCCATTCAGCATTACAACTAAATAAAAGAGCTTTTGTGATTTTTTCCTGATTACTTCATAATTGATGTGGCATTTTTGTATCTCTTGCATCAGCATTCATCACCCAGCACTAGCTTCATCTATGATAAAGAAAATGCACATTCAACAGTTGCAAAAAAAAATTATATATCTCTGTACTTTATGAACATTCCTATAGCAGGCTCTGTCTGAAGAGAGAGTATCCTTAACCTCATACTTTTACATCTCACATCACATGACCAAGTCTCAGCATTTTTCATAACTCTTTCATCTTTGCCGCAATACCCTTGGTGTTTCTATTATTCTCCTTATCCTTTTAATTAAAAATCTTACTTTATTCTCCTAATGATTATTGTTATTACTTCAAATACCTTAAACATTTGTATTTTTTTTTTATTTTATTACTTAAAATGTCAACCCATTCCTGGACTCAGCTTGTTTAATCCACTTTCAGGGAGTCTCTTCCTTCACTCGCTTCCACATTTTAATTCAGGTCTTCAAGCTGCAGAATTGATATATATGAGTGTGTGTTCTCTTTGGGCTGCTCTTTGGCGGGGACTAAGGAAAAGCTTTTTTAGCATTTATCATTTTAATCAAAACAATGTTTGAAGTTCTTTTAAAACAAGCTCTAGCCATTACATTTCTGAACCTGCTTTTTCCACTAGAAGGACATAAAGGACTGGAAGCTACCCTGGCAGCGAAAGGTGCAAATCGAAAAGGCACAGTTAGTCATCCTTCCGAAGCATTTTATTTAGTTAATTTAATGTTATCTTTATGCAGTGTGCTGTCATTTACAAATTGAGTGCTGGAAATATTTTTTTTGATTTAATATTCAGTTCAACCTGGATGGTGCAATTTGTGGGAACCAACACCTATCTACCTCTGTCAGGCTGCATTTTAATATGATACCACTTGGTTTCAGGGCATACCCAGTCTTTTTATCAGTTCATTTATATATTTTCTAATACACTTACCCAATTTACTTTTATATAGAAGCTTGGTATTATTAAGTCTAGAGCAGTATTCACATTGGCAAATGCTCAAAATAAAACAGAATGCCAAGCAATGAAATACAAAACACTGTGCCATATATGTGTATTGTTTTCTCTCTATTATAAAAAAAAAATCTTTGGGAGGGAGACTAGGGAGACAAGACGTGATCTTCTCGGAAGACGATTTGAAGTCCCGTGATAGACACTTGAACTTGCTCCCAGCTCTTAAAACGACAAGTGACAAGCAAAACACGCGGCTTGCCAGCAGCAGGAAGACAGCAGATGATCCGACCGCTTCTCCTTGTGTGCGTTCAGCTACCCTAACCACCCATCTCACAAAGTGAGCGGCAGAGACACGAAGTGGCAAAAGAACAGCTGCTGTACAGGTTTTCAAATGATCAGGCAGCGAGACAAGCAGAACAGGCAGCTCACCAGCAGCAGAAAGACAGCAGATGATCTGTCGGCATCTCCTTAGCATGCGTTCAGCCACACCACCTTTACAACTCGAGGAGCGTTATACGTCCTGCGAGACAGAGATGTAACCACACCCGGGGCCGGAAATAAAGGACAAGTATTGTTTCTACAAAAATTTTAAAGTAAAAGTGAAAATAATGCGCCCTGCCTGGGGTTTGTTTCCTTCCTTGTGCCCTGTGTTGGCCAGGATTGGCTCCAGCAGACCCCCGTGACCCTGTAGGTAGGGTATAGCGAGTTGGATGATGGATGGATGAAAATAATGCATATGTAACAATTCCTATTAAAATAACAATCTCTTTAAATTGTATATCCGGTAAACCAAACCTGCGGGTGGGCGAGCAAAGCGAGCAGGGGGCGGAGCCCCCTAGTCTTTTTAAATTAGATTTTTAAAATAATTAAATTATAATAATATAAGAATATGATAATGAATGAATGTATTATCTTAAGAACATATCCATCCATTTTCCTAATCCGCTTATCCATTTTATCTATTGCAGTGTCACAGGGACAAGTCCATTGTATGACATACTCATTCACCCCCACATTGTGTTCATTCTGGGCCAATTTAAAATTACCAGTCAATCTAACATGCACATATTTGGAATCTGCAAGGAAACTTAGAAGACCTGAAGAAAAAAGCCATTTAAACACTGGAAGAACATGTAAAGTCCACATATCTTTAATTTGAACTCATAATGCTTGGAGTAACCACTATTCATTCTGTTGCAAAGAAAAGAGAAATATAAAATTACCAGCTAACAAAGATTCCAGAGGAACATTTACCTTTAGGATCTACAGTTATTATTTAAAAGGCAGGTTAAAATGTCTAGTCCAATTGGCCAACCAGCTGCTTCCTGAATATTCTACTATACTTTCTCTATTACTATGTTATAATTAGATTGTATTCCAGCAGCCTCGGGCATACTATAAGAGCTAACTTGGACAGAATGTCAGACAGCTACAGTTCACATTCCCTCACACTGAGCTAGTTTATTGACAGAAACCTGAATGTCCTGAGCCAGGAGTACTTATGAGAACAAGTGGAGAATATTCAAACACCATGGAAGGAATTAATGAACAGAACTACCAGGGCCTGACAGCAGCATTGAAAATTGTACTTTCATTCAAACCACCATTGTTGTGACAGAATAATGTTGTTTTCTTACACTTAGGTGCAACAAGTTCAAGAAGACACATAGGTCATAGCATTATATACAATGGTTACTTAGAAAATGAGCATTGTGTCTGATGTCTGTCCTCATGGGATGAACTGAAAGGTATTTTGTATAATTTTTTTCAGTACTATGCCCTGTAAATAACTTCTCCAGCCTCCTGATACATTCCAGAATACAAATCTTTATCATACCTGTGCATCTATTAAAAAAAATAATTCTTGGTTGATATTCAGAGTTATGCTGACTGTAAATGCATGATTAACTGTTCAACTGACAAAAACAAGTTGGCTTTGACATGAACAGACATGTCATATGTTCAGTAAAATAAAACTTATTAAAGTTATTAAAATCCAATCAAGTGTTCACATTACTTCAAGCCTCTTTGCAGGTGTAATTTACCACAGTTTTGTGTCTAGAGCTGCAGCACAGAAAATTAGCTAAATAAATAAATATGGAAAGCAGCTTGAACATCATTTCAAAAGATTCTTTGTCTGTTTTGTGCTGCCTTTCACCACAGACTTTCTCCTGAGATTTTTTTTTTTTACTTTTTGGTGCAAGTGCTGCTGCTCAAATATTCATCTTGACTGATTTTCAAGAACCAAGTGAAGCACAAACACATGAATTGTGTGTTGTTTTTGCATTTTTAGCCTCTGTTTTGGCAATAGAAGCTTTGGTGTCTTTGCCAAGAATGACCCTTGCTAAACGGGGCCTCAGGACTCTGAGTTCCCCTGTAGCTAATACTTGTTGGCTGTGCCCCCCACCTCCCCCCAGGTCAGCAGTGCAGCATTCTGCCTACACATCACCCCAGCTGTTATTTTACTTTCCCAGCGGCCAACAATCAGGAGCTCTAACCTTCCCCTTTGTGTTTAATCACGCACTGTCAGCTCAAAATAAGTCAGTGTTTGAGCACATTTTAATGGCGCACATGTGCTGTAATACGTTTTTAGTCGTTAAACAAACTAAAACATAGATATGTCATGGGAAAAAGGAAAAATTGGTGGAGCTAATCGATCTGTGGGTGGAAAATGTGTAAATGGGGGCAGATAAACAGAATAGACAAGTACATGTATTAACTGACTTATGTATTGTGGATTAATATTCATAACCTTACTGTATTTGTACTTAACACCACAAATTTAAAGTTTATTGGAAACATTTCTGGAATTATGGTAGGATGTATGGTGGTGGGTGGCACGGTGGCGCAGTGGGTAGAGTTGCTGCCTTGCAGTTAGGAGACCTGGGTTCACTTCCCGGGTCCTCCCTGCGTGGGGTTTGCATGTTCTCCTCGTGTCTGAGTGAGTTTCCTCCCACAGTCCAAAGACATACAGGTTAGGTGCATTGCCGATTCTAAATTGTCCCTAGTGTATGCTTGGTGTGTGTGTGTGTGTGTGTGTGTGTGCCCTGTAGTGGGCTGGCGCCCTGCACAGGGTTTGTTTCCTGTCTTGTGCCCTGTGTTGGCTGGGATTGGCTCCAGCAGACCCCTGTGACCCTGTAGTTAGAATATAGCAGGTTGGATAATGGATGGATGGATGGATGTATGGTGGTGCAGTGGGTAACAATGTGGACTAACTCATGGAAATTGATTCTAATTCCAGGCCTGGAGTTTCATTTATACAACTTTGTGTGGATTTTTTGTTTGAAAATATGCATACTCCAAAAAACAGGAAAATATATATGGCAAAAAAATTATGATTTATAAAACCTGACTGATGCACATTTCTATGCAATTTATCTTTATAAATCACAATCATCTTGTAAATAAACACAGCCATATTTTCCTTTTTTTGACAAAACCACTTTATCTGTCTATGCTAATCAACCTCATACATATGCGATCACTATGTGGAAGACCTTCAGTTGCTGGTAGAGAAGTCTCCCACCGGATGCATCCAGACGCAGCCAACTGCCTCTTACCTGCATTTTGAGGAGTTCACATGGCGTTTAAGTATGGGGTTGGGGAAGGGCATAAGGTATCAGCATTTGAACGGATTGCCACTATCACTTGTCACATGTAATGACATGATTGCTGTTTACAATGAATAGTATAGGCCATAGGAAAAACTGAGGGTTTAGGCAGTTACCTTACCAAATGCCAGCCGTCATGTACAGCAGATGTGAACAAGTTCTCTGCCAATGCTGCTTTGCCTCAAAATAAATGAATCATGGGTTCAGGCCACCAAGGCATGACATTTGTCAGTTTCATCTTGGACTTGTAGATGACTTGTGTGCTATTTGAATATCACTGCTCACATTTAACAATAGTGGTGTCATTTTCGCTAAATGCTGTTATTACTATGAGTGTTGTCAATTGCCTGATTATGTTAGGAAAATCAAATGGTAGCCTAAATCAGCTCATAAACAAGTAAACGTCATGGGCAAAAAAAAAACCCTGCTGGTCCCTGAAAGTGCATTCATTTGTATATGACCACTTGTATTGTTTTCAAGCAGCGCCAAACAAGCCATATTATGTCAGTCCATCGGGCTATGAATAGGCTATAGGGCATGACATTTATAGCTTTTTGAACACAGGGAGTGAATCACGTCTGTGTTTTGGTTTGTGTTCCTGATTAGTGACAGCAGGGACTCCAGACTGGAAAAAACGTTCTGTAAATACTATAGTCCATCCATCCATCCATCCATCCATTTTCCAACCCGCCGAATCCGAACACAGGGGTCTGCTGGAGCCAATCCCAGCCAACACAGGGCACAAGGCAGGAACCAATCCTGGGCAGGATGCCAACCCACCGCAGGACACACACAAACACACCAAGCACACATTAGGGCCAATTTAGAATCGCCAATCCACCTAACCTGCATGTCTTTGGACTGTGGGAGGAAACCCACGCAGACACAGGGAGAACATGCAAACTCCATGCAGGGAGGACCCGGGAAGCAAACCCGGGTCTCCTAACTGCGAGGCAGCAGCGCTACCACTGCGCCACCGTGCCGCCCTAAATACTATAGTCTTTACATGAATATATATACCCCATATTTAACACTTAAGGGGTGTAATATGTTTGTCATACCAATGCACTTTATATTAAAGGCTCAGTGATATGAATTATTATACGTGTGAGTTGTCAATTAGTTGTTTTGGCTGCATTTCCATACATGATCAAGAATGTTATCATTTACCACTTTCTCTGAAATGTTTCATACATACGGATCAGAGTTGCTGTAAGTATCTGCAAGTCTCACATCAAGTTTTCTTTTACAAATCCTGACTTTTGAGTGGAAAATTGCATACACACAGTTGGGGCATCTTTTTGTGTGTATGCAAGTTTCATAAATCTGTCATCTGGTCACATTCTGGGTAGAGCCTGCCATGAATCTCTGTGAGCATCATAGTTTAACTGGAGACTTTAAATTGGTCAGTATGGATGTGCCCTGAGTTGAACTTGTTCCGATGGCTGGTTTTTCACCTCACCTGGTGGCAAAGAAATTACACTTGGAATAGTGGAACTATGAGCATGAGCACGGGGACACTAGTTTTAAACATTGTGGCGGACAGCCAGGACCCATGCCCAGCTGGGACACCTGGAAGGACCAGGAAAGGGACAATACCTCCCCTGGACCGCAGGAGGGCCGCTGCCGGGGGGGCCCGGACAGTTATGGAGCCCTGGAGGTCAGCACTTCCGCCACACCCGGAGGTACTAGGGTGAAGGAATTCCAGGGACACCCGGAGTGCTTCCGGGTGCTCATGCGGCACTTCCGCCATACCAGGAAGTGCCGTCGGAAGTTCATTGGAGAGCACCTGGAGCACATCCGGTTGATTATAAAAGAGGCCGCCTCTCTCGAGTGGAAGACGGCAAAGCTCAGGAGGAGAGGTTTGAAACGCGGAAGGAGAAGTCTGGAGAAGACAAAGGGATTGACAAAGGTGTTTGGTTGTGTAAAGTAAAGAGTGTGTTTTTTGGAACATTGTGTCCGTGTCTGTCTGTGTCGAGGCTGATCAACCACAATATTTTCAATGTGAAGTCTGCTGAGTTACCAAATACCTAAATTTCCCTAATTTTCCATACTAATACTTTTTAAAAGCTTGTCAAGGATTTCTGTATCAACTTCATGACTCTGTAGTTTGTCTTTCAGATTAATACAACTCATTCTGTGAGGAACTGCTTCCTGGATTTCATCTTGAATGTACTTCCACTTAGTTTCCACTTGTGTCCTCAAGTAGGTGATTCATTATTGTAACTGTCTGGATCAGCTTAATCATTGCCTTATAATAATTGTTTAGACATGGATTAGGTTCCCATATCAACTTTTATGCTCAATATTAAAGAGCTTTAATACTGGCTGGAGTGAGCAAAATGATAAACAGATGAGAAAGGTGGATTAGTTCTTTCTATCAGTGACACACAGGGTCTGGTCATGCCCTGTCAAGTTCAGCCTTAGTTATTTAGACAGGGACAAATGCAGAATGTTGTGAATATTATTTTTGAATACTAAATTCTGTTGTTGGGATATAGCGGGTTGGATAATGGATGGATGAAATTCTGTTGCTGTCAGTTTTGTTGTTTCTCTTTTATAAAATATTGATGAATGAAGGTAAATTATCTGTGACACAGTGCATTCCACTTTCTTGTGCAGACTTCATCCACTTATGCTTTATCACGTGTTCTCTATTGCAATTTCATTCATCCCTTTTCAAGATTGCTTGATTTAATTCAGGGTTGCAAAATCTCGAATGTGACAGGAACAAACCCTGAATGGGGACAATAGCTTCTCACAGTTCTTGCTCGTACTCATTTATACTGGAACAATATAAACTTGTCAGTTAATTTGATGAGCAGATCTTTGAGATATGATAGGAAAGCTAAGGAGGAGTAGGTTAGGAGTAAGCACTGACACAGTGTCGTAGAAAGCTGTACTACCAGCTGAAAACCCACGCAAACATGTACAGACCTTGTTGAAATGACATGCTCGTAATGCATTATCCAAGCTCTATAAACACAATTTTAGATCCAGTGCAACATGTGGTACTACTTTATATTAGAGAAAGAAATATCTATGTCAAATCTGAATTTACAATGTCAGCAAAAATGACTGAACTTCAGATGTTTAAACTAATCAAAAAAATGTAAAATGTATTAACACTATTTCTGTAATTCTTTTTGAAAATATAAAAAAGGTAGTACTATCAACATACAGTACAGTATATAGTATAATTTGCTATGTTAAATCTGTCCGTGTTATATCCTCCTTTAATTCATTTAATTATTTCAAATGGAAGGTGTTGCTGACAGGCAAAAGTGAAAGTTCTTTATAATCATTATAGCAGGAATACTTCAATGTAGTAATACTGATTTCAAAGACAAACCTCAAAGTATCTCAGAATGCACAACATGTAGAACCTCAAGGTGTATGGGTGACAACAACAGAAAATGTCGAGTTCCACTCCTGTCGGCCAAGAACAGAAAGCTGGGGCTGCAGTGAAGACCGGAGAAACAGACTGGTTTGATGAGCCTCAATGTCTGTTGAGGCACACAGATGCTAGGAAAATAATTTGGCATATACCCAACCTGCCTTGTGTCAACAGTCTAGGCTGCTGGTGGTGTAATGGTTTCAAAAGAGTTTTTCAGTTCACTTTGGACCTGTTAATACCAATCAGCCATTGCTTGAATGCCACAGCCTATTTGAGTATTGTTGCTGACCATGTGCATTCTTGCATGTCTACAATTTACTCGTCTCTTAGTTGTTACTTCCAGCCTGATGATAAACATGTTACAAAGCAATAGTCAATTTGATCTGGTTTCATGAACATGACATTGAGTTCATTGCCTCCCCAGGCACCAGGGGCCTCATGTATAAACGGTGCGTACGTAGAAAAATGTTGCGTACGAACGTTTCCACGCTCAAATTGCGATGTATAAAACCTAAACTTGCCATTAAGCCATGCACATTTCCATGGTAGTTCATACCCTGGCATACACAAGTTCTGCGCTCGATTTTGCAGACTGGCGGCACCCAGTGTCTAAAGCGTTCTGTTCCAGTGTGGTTTCCCTTTCATTTTTAGATCTACATCCCTGATGCAGCTTTATTAATACACTGAAATTAACCGCATATTGTTTTTTAGTTTAATGCATTTGATTGTAATTAACCTGTAACAATATAATGGTCCACAGATTGGTCAAACTATTCTAAATATAATAACTGCTTTAGTGTTGTTACTCTCACTGCACCTTCTTCTTCTTCTTCTTTCAGCTGCTCCTGTTAGGGGTTGCCACAACGGATAATCTTTTTCCATATTACTCTCACTGCACCACTCGGACTATTTATATCACTGTATCTGAGTGGGGAATCACAGCTCTACAGCAGCTGCCTGGAAAGAGTGTCGGTATACAGCATCAAGCACCTGCTGCCTCAGCCATGCTGTCTATTGAACTGCTCTCATATAGAAAATGCTTCAGAGCCTTTCCTCGCGGTTCAGAAACAGTTTAATCCCAAGAACTATAAACGCACTCAATCAGTCCATCAAGTGTTCCTTGTAGAACTGTTTGTACTTATAAGTACAATTACCTCACTGTAAACTTGCAATACAGTTATAATATTGCACAACCTGAGCCACTTTATAAAGCGCATATATACATATAATGACAATATCATTTTTAAGATGAAATGCAACAAAATAAAACTTTAACTTAATTTAATTAATCTATATTGTTAAAAAAATCAACATGTAAGGACACAGTGTTGCAGCGCTAGCACGGAGCTGGTGCTCTGTTCACGGATTGTTCCTGCCTTGCGCTGTATTCTTGCTAGGATTGGCGCGACACTGGATGGATACATTAATTTAACATGCACTACGAAGATATTTCAATGTTCCTTAAAAGTTTTGAAGAATCGGCGTTCTAAGCTTACAGATGGCTTAACGTCTATTATAGAGCTGATTGTGGTGATTGGGTACTTGGAGAAAGAAAAGGAAGGACAGGAATTGCAGGTTAGTACATTTGAAAAAGACAGCACTGCTGCAATAAGTTATTTCATCGAAGGTCGCGCACGGCGCAGCAAGCATCTTGCGTGAGGCATGAACTATCACTGCGCCACCATGTTCCCATGTTTAATAACATGCTTTAACTCCTTTCATCATGAAAATATCAAGTATACATCTCAGTATTTTAGTTATTCAAAGAGCTGTAATATCACAAATGTAATAGATTCTGTGTCCTGTCGGAGGAAGAGAAAGACGGTTTAAGAAGCACGTAGTGATTCACACACATAGAAGATCAAATACAAAACAAAGCATTTAACGTGCTACTTTAGTTACGATGGGATAAGAGAAACTAGTAAATTAAACGATTTTTAAAATGAAGTTTATGATGTTCTACTTTAATGACAAAATAAACTACGTGATTAAAGTGGAATTTTCGAGATTAAAGTTGACATTTTGTGCTTTTTTTCCCACTGTGTGCCTATTTTTTTCCTCTGTACCCTAATAAGCTTTCATATGACACTTAGATGGTGGGCTCCAACTCGCCTTTTCACGGCGACTTTGATATCTGACAATTTCTTTTTTATTTCGGGCACTGTGCAACTTGGTGAACTTGAGCTTTCGAGTTTCTCCCACACTCTATGTCACTCGATCAACTTCCTTTTGTTGTTTACACCACTGTTTAAACCAACAAATGGTACGTTTTTCCTTGCCTCCACTTGGTATTCGCTGAAATTCTTCTATTTCCCCCAGTGCTTTTGCCATTGCCTTTTCACAGAACGCTGAGCTTAAGGGCTATTATATATTTATATTGATTTGCAAATTCAAAGAGGCGTAATTATGGGAGGAGACAGGGTGGGACAGCAGGCGTGTGCACATGCGTTACTTTTCACGCTGACTGGGATTTATGTAGCGGAAGAACATGGAAGTTGACGTTCACACAGATTTATGCATCTGGATTTTTTTGTGCGTAAGCATATTTCCGCTTTTTGTCCGTATGCCATATTATAGTGTGAGTTCTACACACGGCATTATGCATGAGGCCCCAGATCTGTCCAGTAAAATACCTTTATTATAAGGTAGAATGGGAGACTGGTAGCATGACTGAGCAGCTGAGAGATCTTCAGAAGTTATGTGATGCTCGTGTCAACATGGACCAGAATGTCAAAGGCATGTTCAAACATCTTATGTAATCCATGCCACAAGGAACTGAGGCTGTTTTGAGAGCAAAAGGAGACCCTGCCTTTTAATTTGCTTAGTAAGTGTGGTTGTATGTATGTGTATATATTTATATATATATTGTCATGCACAAGAGCAATTAGTGCCATTTTCAACACTCTACTTTATAAGCAGTACCACTTCAGACCAGAAGGGGGTGCCATTGATAGTTATTTCTCCTTCCTACTTCACAGACTGCAGGCTCTTAAACTAGAGGATAACTGATGTCACTTCCACTTCCCACTTATCCAGAACTTGCTTGTTCCTGTCCACCAAAGGAACCAAGCTTTCAGAAGTCCCTGTCTATTCTGGATCTGAAGACTATCCTGTGCACTAGGACTCTTCATCTTTGTTTTAACAGCAGTGGCTGTGGTTTTTGCACCTTTGTGTGCTATTTATTTTTAACTAGAAATCTACAAAGGGAGAAAATTAATCCCATATTTTAAGATGTCTTTTATTCCTGCACATAGTGTATACGTAGGACAAACATCCAAAACACTTGCAACACATATACAAGGACATTGCAATGCTGTCAGAAGGAAGGACCTACAGTCTCTGATATATGCACATACCAAATCAACTGGGCATATGTTTAACAGCAACATAGTACAAGTGAGATTCAAATACTAAGAGTGCCCATGAACTGGCTGAATCGTGTTTAATAAATAAAAATGCCACTTACAGACACTTGGACATGAACCCAGCATGTGCAGGTTTAAAAAGCAGAACATCCAAATAATAGGACTTTAACACCCTATGTACCCCACCTTATTTGACCATCCCTCTTACACCCACCTACCCCGCATCCTCATTTGCTATATATTGAAATTAAAATTAAAGGAACACTTTTTAATCACTAGTTTTGCATTTGGCTATGGTCAGTGTCACTACTGGTAGCATGAGGTGATACCTGGACCCTACAGAGGTTGCACAGGTAGTCCAGCTTCTTCAGGATGGCACATCAATACATGCCATTGCCAGAAGGTTTGCTGAGTCTCCCAGCACAGTCTCAATGGCATGGAGGAGATTCCAAGAGACAGGCAGTACTCTAGGAGACCCATCAAAAGGACCGGTATCTGCTCCTTTGGGCAAAGAGGAACAGGATGAGCTCTGCCAGAGCCCTACAAAATGACCTCTAGCAGGCCACTGGTGTGAATGTCTCTGACCAAACAATCAGAAACAGACTTCATGAGGGTGCCTGAGGGCCCAACATCCTCTAGCGGGCCCTATTCTCACTGCCCAGCACTATAGAGATGATTGGCATTTGCCATAGAATGCCAGAATTGGCAAGTCCTGTGCTTTTCAAAGATGACAGCAGGTTCATCCTGAGCACATGTGACAGATGTGAAAGTGTCTGGAGAAGCTGTGGAGAACATTATACTGACTGTAACATCGTTCAGCATGACCGGTGTGGTGGAGGGTTAGTGATGGTCAGGGGAGGCATAACCATGGAGGAACGCATAGACCTCAACAGGCTAGATAACGACACCTTGACTGCCATTAGGTATCGGGAAGAAATCCTTGGACCCATTGTAAGACCCTGTGCTGGTGCAGTGGGTCCTGGGTTCTTTCTGGTGCATGACAATGCCCAGCCTCATGTGGCAAGAGTATGCAGGTAGTTCCTGGAGGATGAAGGAATTGATACCATTGACTGGCCCCCACACTAAATGCAATAGAACTCCTCTGGGACATTACGTTTCGGTCCATCTGGCACCACCAGGTTGCACCCCAGACTGTCCAAGAGCTCAGTGATGTCCTGGTCCAGATCTGGAAGGAGATCCCCAGGACACTATCCATTGTCTCATTAGGAGCTTGCCTCAACATTGTCAGGCATGCATACAAGCATGTGGGGGCCATACAAACTACTGAGTACAATTCTGAGATGCTTCAATGAAATTTCGGCAAAATGGACTAGTATGCAGCATAATTTTTTCACTTTGATTTCCAGGGTGTCTTTAAATTCAACCCTCTGTAGGTTGATATTTTTCATTTCTATCAAATGCTGTGGCATCCTTTCATTTCTAACACATTACCCAGTCTGTATCAGTACAGATATCCAGCAGGATTTTTTTTCCCATTGAGATCTGATGTGTTTTCAAAGTGTTTCTTTACTTTATATATATATATATATATATATATATATATATGTATATAGTGTGATAATTTCAGTGAATTTTAAAATTTTAACTTTAAAATGGACATTGCTATTTATTCCTTTTAAGCGGTATGTTTCTGTTTGTTGAGGCTGAATAAATTAATGGACAAACATACTGTAATGTTAGTGGCTGAGGCAAGAAGTGTGGGTTGCCAATATAAACTGAGACAACTTCAGGAACTGTTTCATTCTGGCACCAATGAGGCAGCAAATTACCATTCACCAAAGTTTGAGATGAAATACTTTTTATACAAATAAGCATAATGTAATGCCAAAAGGGACTCTGCTCTGTTGGGCCCTTGAGCAAGGCCCTTAACCTGCAATTGCTGAGCGCTTTGAGTAGTGAGAATAGCGCTATATAAATGCAAAGAATTATTATTAATTTTTAGTTATTAAATGAAAAGTAAGATTGTTCTTGCAATGTTAATTCAGGTTTAGGCAGAAATCAACACAAATAGCAAGCTGAAAGTTTTCATGCAAAACAATAATAATAAATGAAACCACTATCAGAGAATATCTAGATATCATTCTGTTTTGAATACATTTAATTTTGTAGCTGTCAGCTAGTTTTTTTTTTTTTGTATAGTTTTATATTATTTTCTACCTGTCTTTAGTTTTATAAGTTCAGGATCAAAGAATAAGTAGGTACTGTTGGATACAATCCTTTTTATACTATTAAACATAACATTCTCAGACAAGATATCAGCAGTGATGGATAGGTAAATAGATTGATGGATAGATTGTGCTCTAAATGATAAGAGGTCTGTCACAGTAAGGTATTGTAAACATGTTTTGACACCGGTATGAAGAGGGACAGAGCAATTAGAATCTGACATATATAATGTCCACATAGGGTAGACTCTAGTTGGGTATTACTCTATTTGAGTAATAGTGTTAAATACATGTATCAAGTATTTGTTACTCGAAATATGGAAAGAGTAGTGAGAACTTATAGACCTCATTTACACACACCCATCCTCAATCAGGTGCATTTACACTTTGTAATGAACTAAACCTGAATATCTATGGTGTGTGTGGGGGAAACCAGAGTTTACAGTGACGACTCTTCTCAACAAGGAAAGAGCATGTAAATTCCACATACATAGTGTCCAGGCTAAATCTGGGCTGCTGTGGCCCAACAGACCGTGATTGCTCATCAATAATTTAAGTGGCATGACAGTACATTGAGCCTAGTAAACAGAAGGTTTAAACGACTCTTGAATTTGAGAGGCATAGAATTTAATATCATAAGAAACTGTAAGCGTTTCCATAAGCCTTTTTTAAACCAGAGAGCAGAAATTCAGAACATAAGGTGCAAAAAAATAATATAATAGCAATATTTTTTCTGTGTATAGTAGTTAGAGTTGAGGTCATTTTTAGTTTCTATTTAGTACTTTTGTAATAGATTTTAATTTAATTTTATGTTTGCTGTTTTGGTGTTGTGTATCAGTGGCATCACTGGCTAGTTGAAACTGCTTTTTTAAGGTTGTGTGTATACAGACTGGCATCTTAATGCCATGGCTGCCAATTTATTTTAAAACAAAGGCCATATTAAGAAAGCATGTGCACTTTGTGTGAAAATGGAAGGCCGATTATAGTGAGAGAATCTTCCAAAGCAATTAATTACATTGTAAAAAATCAAGGTCTTAAATATTAAGTGATTTTGAGTTTTGTCTTATTGACTGTTCAAATGACTTAATTTTAGTGTAATTTAATGTGAGTGTTTGCTTAGATTACATTATCAGTTTAGCAACCTTAAGTAAAAATTAAATTTCAACAGGTTAAGATGGCTTTACTCCTGGCTTGTTTGGAGTGGTTGTTTTGAGCTATGGAGCGATTTCACCTGTGGCCCATTTTGTTTAGGTTGGTATAAACACAACAGTCGCACAAGTGAGTGGAGAGACACCTTTTTAAAACAGTGGTGTCTGTGTGGCTCTAAGTGAACAATGGAGAGGTTCACATGCAGTTTGAATATGATCTGACATGAGACAGATCTAAAAACACAAAATACTGTGCATTATGGTTAAAATTTGAAGGTGCTCTCGTAGACAATTTCACCATTGTTGTTGGTAATAAGGCCATCTTAGCATAAAATTAAATATCCATAAATGCAACACAATTTGCATAAAGCAGTTCACACAAGTACAAATCAATCAGAGAATCAATCGGAGAAAGCCTAGCACATGATTCAGGCCATGAGTATCTTTATCTTTCTTGGGACTAGACAACAATTGACCATATTAAAAAAAAAAACTGCACATTTTCTTATGATCAGTTTTATAAAACTGTATATGGAGGTGGCAGGAAAGGAATAACAGTGTAGTGCTTTAGGTGAGATATAATCAAGCCCCCTCATCTTACAGTACAATGCAGCATCATCTCAATGTGATCACTCTTCGGGCACTATGCAGACACTGGAGCCACATTAACTTTGATACTATGTAGTAGATGTTAATTAAACATTTCAAATTGGACATTGTTAACAAGTAGTAGACATATAATTTGAAATAAACAAAATAGATATAACAATCATATAGCAGACTACTGGAGAGTAAATACACATCATACAGTGAAGTGAAAGTCAGATAATATATCTACTGTCTAAATGCAACTGAAGTATTGAATTGAAGAATCCTGGGTATGAAGTTAAACTGCATATGCCCCTTCAAGCAGTCCTCCAACTTGCAGGGGAATTCATGGGGGTTGGTGGCAGGATTGGCACTCCAGCCACCATAAAAAAACTCTGAGATGACAGACTCCTTTCTGCTCTCTGCAGGAGTAGCTCTGCTGCTGCCACCCATAGGAAGGCTACTCGCATTATGAAGGGGATTAGGGAAAGTCCTCAGGAGCCCCATCCCTGGAAGAGTCAAAACCATTGGAGAGCCAATGGGGTCAGGCCTGTTAAGGATCAGAACTGGTGTGGTGCTGAGGCATTGCCCACTGCATGACAGCACTCGGGTCCCAATTTGAGACGGTCCATCCGAGTAGGCACATGGAACATCTTGTGTCTTTGGCATGATGATCATCTTCCTGCTGTCAGAGGAGCTTCATAAACTCTCCATTTCAGTGGAGACACTCTCTGAAGTGTGCAGACTTGGGACTGGCCAGATCCCTTTAGATGGGCACATTTTTTATTGGTCTGGTCGCTCTGATGGCTGTCAAACTCGGGGAGTAACTGTTGCTATGGCGGATCAGCTCCTTCTGGTGGTATCCGATGTCACTCTTTTCAATGAGCGTATCATGAGACTCAGATTACAGCACTCTCTGGGTGCCTTTTCTGTTGCATCAGTGTATGCTCTGACCGCGTTGAGTGATGTCTTGGTGAGGGAAACATTTTATTTGCAGTTTCACTCAGTGGTTGATGAGTGTCTGCGAGGTGTCACTCCTCTGGTCATGGGTGACTTCAATGCAACCACTGGCACTTACAGGGCTGGCTATAAGGATTGTATCATTTCCCATGGGTCTGATGACCATTGTGAAAGTGGCTCCATTTTCCTTGACTTTGCAAAAGGTTGGGGGCTGCAGATCACTGGATCCAGGTTCCAGCTCCCTGAGCAACATTGTTGTACTTGGTACTACATTACTGGTGGTGCAGTGAAATATATTGATTAAATCATTGTGGGCAGATGCTGGACGCTCTTACAAAACTGCAGTTTCTACAGAAGTGCCCATTTTGTGAACTCTGACCACAGACTTGTTGTTGGTACTCTGAAGATCCAGCTTAGGTACAGTAAGCTATCACCTTCTTGGAAAATGAGGCTGGACCTGGCCAGACTCCAAGATCAGGCTGTTTCTGATGAGTTTGCAAGTAGTTTGTGTGAGAACTTACAGACTTGAGTACGACTGCTGATCCTAATGTGATGTGGGAGACCTTCCGTGACAAGACCCTGATTGTTGCAGAGGGTTGTGTTGGTGTTACCGGTGTTCCCAGAAGGAGATGTTTGATCTCGCAGGGCACTCTAGATATTATCGAAAAGAGTTGCAGTGCGCGGCTTGATACAGTCTGTACCAGGAACTGAGAAGGACAGCTGCAAGGGCTCTGAGGGTAGATAAGGGGGCATTTGTTAGGGAAATGTGTGAGCAAGTGACAGGGTGATCGCCTGGATTGCGGCAGCTACAGGGGGATAACACTGCTCTTGGTTCCAGGTAAGGTCCTTGCTAGGGTCGTCATCATTAGGATCTGTGATCACTTGCTCACCTACCAGAGAACAGGGCAGTCTGATTTTATGCCTAACAAGTCTACCATCATCCACCTGGTACTGAGGGTTCTTATGGAGCACAAACACAAATATTGACAGATTCTTTGCAGCTTTTGTCGATTTTCATGAAGTTGTTGACTCAGCTGACCGAGCTGCTTTGTGGGATATCCTGAAACTTTGCGGGATCCTCTCAGGTTTGCTATTTATCATGGATGGCCTGTACACTTGGTACTGTGAGTGTTGTGCAGAGTGGAGGCAGAACCTCTGCATTTTTCCCAGTTGATTCTGGTTTTCGTCAGGGGTGTGCTCTTGCTCCTATTTTTGCTTGAACTGGGTGTTGAGCAAGGTCATGGGGGAGTCAATGGAGGCTCTGATTAGGACTCTTGAGAGACGGAATGAGGAGCCTGAGTCTCTGGGCTTGCAAGTCTCCTGGATTAAAACTAAGATTCAGGCCTTTAATGACCTATTAGGGACAGCTATCAGCAGTGTGTCTGCCTGTGAAGAGAGTGTCGATCTTGTTGAGAGGTTTACTTACCTTGGTAGTGACATTCATGTCTCTGGTGACTCTTCCTATGAAGTCAGTAGATGGTTTGGGGGAGCTCTTGATATCTATGCAAAATAACGAAGGTCCAACTCTTTAGAGTCCTAGTGCTTCCTGTCTTTCTTTATGGTGGCGAGACATGGACGCTATCCAGTGACCTGACACAAAGACTGGTCTCTTTAGAGAACATTGGGTACTGCTGGTTTGACTTGGTGTCAACTGAGCGGTTACTCACGGAGTCCTGAATGAGGCACATTACCTGCATTGCGAGGGAGCGTCAGTTACGGCACAATGGCCATGTGGTGCGATTCCCCAAGGGTGATCGAGCTCACAGGATCCTCATTGTTGAAGGCCCAAGTGGCTAGACCCAGGAGATGCCTATGTAACACCTGGCTGTAGCAGATAGATGGTCTTTTCTGGAGGTTGGGACTGGACCGCATGTCTGCCTGGGGGGGTTGCCAACCAGGATCCTGAGCTGTTTTGTTGTGTGGTGGGTGCAGCAACATGCTGTACCAGTGCATGCTCTCCAACCTGAAATGACCTGACTGTATGGCTCTCATCTGTAAAGTCTCACAGATAAAACTTGTCCTTTTTGTAGCACGGAGAGTAGTACATCATTTTTATGTACTTTTCTTGTTTATCAGTTTATAGGCATTTTGCTTACAGAACTATGTTTGGTTCACAAACCACATAATTATTTCAAATGTGGCAGTGCACAAATGCAGCTGTTGATGACCCTCAATGATGATATTTCCCAGGAAAATGAAGTGCAGGCTTTTCAGTCAAAGGCGTAACTATACTTTAGTCTTACTGTTCTACCATTAACAAAACCTCCTTCTTTCAGTCAGAAAAATTAACAAAAAGCTTCTACTTTGAGCTAACAAGACAACCTAATTCTTAACAAGATCACGATGACTTTGGCTTGTCTCCCAATGAATAGTGAGTAAAATCAGAGTTATGAAAACATGGAAAAAAACAGAGAAATATCCCTAATTTAAAGCGACCTTTTTAATTTTCATTAGTGTTGTACCTATGAATGTTTATAAAACAAAAATAGTAAGCTATGAAGCCTATGGAGACAATATCCAAATTGACGTTTTGGAGCATTTGAAGAATTCTTATTCAGAATAAGATGTGCCAGCTATTGAATATTTACTATCCAAAGGCAGACCTCTGAAACAGAACTCTGTAAAATACGTTATTGGCATGAACAGAACCTATTTACTTGTTCCAGGAAGCAGACTCATCAGTAAAATCATCCCTTTAGTCCAGTCTGTCTGGCAGTTTTTCCCTAAATTGCCTGAAGCTTTGCCATGGAGTTAATGGTTCACTTTTATTACTTAGGATCTTCCCACTTGGGGGTTCTTCCTTTTACTCTAAAGCAATGAAAATTAAACAAAAGCAATAATGAAGGATATTTTGTCAGCAGAGACATCTGACATAAAAGCAATAATGAAGGATCTCCCATCAGCAGGGATATGTGACATAGGAATATCAGAGGCCAGGAGCAAACTAAAATCACAACATCATTGGACTTCTTCCCAACTAACTGGATGCAATGTGATTTAGACCTCATCCATTTTCTACGGTAATCTTTTCAATTTGAATATTCACTGTTTTTCTAGTGCCTTATCCCTTCTCTTTTACTTAGCCGCCATTCCTGAAATACTTATAGTTCATGAAATTCTCCAGGTTTTTCATTTAGTCATGATTCTGTTATTCAAATCAGCTAATTCATTAGATTCTAAGTCCGTATTTTATTTTTTAATCCCCATTGTGTTTAGGAGTAGACATATTAGTACAATAATTTTCTTTCTTTGGCCACATTTTTACATAATAGCTTTTTATACCTCCATTTGGCCAGCAAGACTAATAAATATGGATAGATCTGAAAGGTACAAAGGTTTCCATCTGTTTTGTGAAATATTTAATTTAGTTATGGTTCGCACCACGCTACAGAGGATTGCATTTGAAAATGCTTTCTTCTCTATAGTTAAAATAAGGTTCTGTTTTCTGAGACCCTGTAAGAGACAAACAAGGTTACAAAAATTGGTAGAAGGTTGATAAGACAGCTATTTCTGTACTTTGTAACACAAAGTTGTTCAGTTTTAATTTAGTTCTTTATTTATGTCAGTCAGTCAGGCATTTTCCAACCCGCTATATCCTAACACAGGGCCATAGGGGTCTGCTGAAGCCAATCCCAGCCAACACAGGGTGCAAGACAGGAACAAATCCCAGGCAGGGTGCCAGCCCACCGCAGGACACACACACACACACACACCAAGCACACACTAGGGACAATTTAGGATCGCCAATGCACCTAACCTGCATGTCTTTGGACTGTGGGAGGAAGCCAGAGCACCAGGAGGAAACCCATGCAGAAATGGGGAGAACATGCAAACTCCACTGCGCCACTGTGCCGCCCTCTTTATTTATGTATTATGTGACTTTTATTGTGGTCAAATCCAAGTTAAAATTAATAATATTAAGGGAAGAGTTTTTTACAAGTTATTTTGGCAACAACAGAAAATGTATCTCCTCATCACTTCTGTTGTAATCCCTCAAGTCCAACTTTCATGGTATGAGGAAGCAGAGGGCAGAGAATACAGCAATACCCTGCACACCCAGCAGGCAATATAACCTAAAGTGAAATTATACTTCCAGGTGAATGGGAAGCAGAGGAGTCAAAACAACGAGGTAAGAGAATGTAATATATTAAAATCCACTATGTCTGTAGTACTATTGTGTAAAGTTAGCCATTATGGATGTAATGAGAAGACAAGCAAATTAATACCTTTTATTGGCTAGATAAAAAAATACAATATGCAACTTTCAAGGCAATTTGCTTGACTTCTCACTAAATTAACAATGTAAAAGAGAAGATCAAAACAGGCAATGCTATCCAAAGGGCAACACAAAATACACAAAATTGAAAAGTCAAACAGGTACAAGACTGAAAAATACAAGATACTAAACTTGAAGGAGCAGCTGAACTAAAGGCGTTTCACAATGGCAAAACACTAGAGTAAGGAGCCCTACCCATGCTGCTCTTTTTATTTTTGTTGCCTCACAAATCCTCTGACTACTGTGTAATTAACATTGCCTAGCAAAATCCTGAGATGGATTAGGCCAGGTGCAAAGCAATGGTTGGGGGAGGAGGCCAGACTGATCCTGACATCTTCACCTGTTGACCAGATCTAAAGGGCTGTTGTAATTAATATATTTACCTGCCAATTGTAAAACTATAGCAGTTTCAACACATCTATGAAATGATTGTAAATGATAGAAAGTACCAGTGGAGTGGGCACAGTCATCCAGCCACTCTAGAGAAGCTTTTTCAAGTCATCCATCTGTAAAGATTGGGGCATTATTTTCAGGTACATGCTGTCCTGTCTGGACTTTTGCAAACTTTATAAACCCCTCACCTGAGTTGGGAGGGAGACCATGTTTTACTGTTTTAAAAATTAGTTTAGCATGGGTTTTTGTTTTATGTAAAGATTTGACTCACTGTTTTCTCATGTTATGTTCATATTTGAGATTTTGATTAGTAAAGGTTCTAGTTAGCAAAATTCTTGACACAGGCCAAACAGGAAGTACAAAGTGAGCAGTTACTTTCGAAGACACTTGTTATGGTTTTGTTTTAGTCTCTATTTTTACCCTATTTCTTTAGGTAATAAGGAAATAAGTACTCATTTGGCAAGTTCATTGGGTTTTTAGGATCATTGTTTATATTTAAATTTATTTTACTATTATATTTTAGTCCTGGTCTTCATTATTTTTGTAGCATTGTATTTTGATTGCAAAGTGAAGACATAGTAACAAGCTTCAACAGTGCCTAACATTTTTGTAGCCTTCCCAGAATTAATCATCAAACTGGCTTGCATAGCCCTAAATGACAAGGAATTGTCTAATCTTGATTGACCTGTAAAAGATATCTTTACAAAAAAAAGACCCACTGGTTTAGCTGTATCTATCTGTCCACCCATCTATCTCCAACTTGTTAAATATGTTAGCCATTTAGTTCTGCTTCCCCTATAGGTCTGACATGGCAGCAGCTTATCAGATGAAGTTTCAGTTAACTGAGGGCAGGCAGTGGGCACGTCTGCACAGCAAACAAACCAACCTTTCACTGCCTTTGTGCCTTGGTGTAATTTGGAGAATTAGGCTTAAATCCAGGGGAACAAAGGCTGATCTTTTTAAAACAGGTGCTGAACTGATAAAGAAGGTCATTTAATTCTCCTATTGGAAACTAAGAACACATAAAGTTGTGTTAACCAATAAATTGTTTAATTGGTGAAGTATCAATTCCCCCACTCACTGCAAATGATATTTCAGCATTGTGTGCATACTGCAGAGGGCAACACTACAAAAAAGAGATTAGATAAAGCAGGGCACATTTTCTGAATTCCTCTGTTTATTTTTCTGCTTTCAGCACACAGAAAGGGATAGAATAGCGAAATTTTCAATCATTTTTTGCATACAATGCGATTAAACTGTCCCTGCTTGCACATGCCACTTTCAGACAGATAGCCGCCTCCAAATCATGCTGTACCCTCACCTAAGCAGCAAAAAAAAAAAAAACAAGGTCTATGTCCAGACTTGCAGGAGGCAATCTCCAGCTCTAATCAGGACTGTCACCTGGAAAAGAAAGTATTTGCCGCTCTGATATCATGGGTCTGAGGCAAAGGCAGCAGGGGTGGAAGGAAGTGTAAGGAGATTATCTCTCTGTTGTTGGGAGATGCAGTGTCTTTAAAGTTAGCAATAATGAAACAACACTTATCTTGAAGCATGGCAACCTCCTCCTCCTCCTCCTACTGACTTTATATCTAATTTCGATGTTGAGAGGGTGATTTAGTTGCAAAGTTGGAAGCAGGAGTCATCTGGTTTCCAAGACAGTGAAGTTTTTTTGTGACTTGGATGTAAGACAGAGAACAATGGCTGCTAATTAGAGGAATTAAAATGAATAAAGCTTAGTTCCAGAGTGTGGCTCACCAGTGAGATAAAGGAGCAAAAGCAGGATGCTCGTCTGCCTTCATGCATATGCAAGTAAGCCCAGTGAAAGGGGCTTGGCTGCATGTCAACAGACTGGAAGCAAAGCTGAGGCTCAGGGAGAGACAACTGGTTTCCAAATGAGACCAGAAAGTTAAAGAAGTGGCCTGAAGGGGCAATTCCTCCACTGAGTCTGCCTGGTCTGTCAAGCAGTGTTTGAATTCTTGTCAGTTCAACAGCTGAAAGGTACACGGATACACCTTCCCTTGATTCTCTTTCTTCTCTCATTCATTGTCATTTATCTCTCTCTCTCTCTCCCTGTTCCTTCTTGTTTTTCAATAATAAGCCTAACTAGTAGGCATATGTTTGTGATTTATAAATTTAGTTCTTCTTGTTGCTCTCTGTTTTACATGATTTTTTTTAACCAGAGTACATTTCTAGAAACAGTTGGCCTAACACCCTAGATCAGGGGTCTCCAACTCTGGTCCTGTGGCTGCAGGTATTCATTCTAACCCTTTTCTTAATTAGTGATCTGTTTCTGCTGCTAATTAACTCTTTGTCTTGATTTTAACTGATGCACAACTTATTTCTTTTTTTCTTAATTAGCAACCAAACAATATTAAGACACAAAATATACTAACACATAAACAACCACCTGCGTCCATCACACAATAACTGAAAATAAAGAAAGGTGAAGGCCTAAGTAATATTGATCTGCTCAGGTCCATAAAACATTTTGACAGTGTGCTTAAAAAAGAAAATCAACAGTTTTGAAAATGTCTGCCATGGCAGAATGAGCACCACGGAATTAAATAATGGGTTTAATTAGCAACGAGAATTGGCTTCAGATTAAGAAACTGAATGAAGTGAAGCTGGTTGGAGTTTCAGGCCCCAACTTAGTTGGTCATCTGTTGGCTCACGTCACATCAAATTAATGTTTAGTTGCTGTATAAGGAAAAAAGAATCAATTCAGAGGTCAGAGTCTCCGGAAAAGTCAATTAAAATAAAGGGAAATATTTAATTAGTAGCAAAAACAAAACTAGTCACTAATTAAGTAAAGAGTTAGAGTGAAAACTTGCAGCGACAGTAGCTCTCCAGGACTGGAGTTGGAGACCCCTGCCCTAGATGTTGATTTGTAGCTTTTCTGATGTGACTGCTCCTTCTCTGGCTTTGTTTTATTGCTAGAGGGTGGTCCAGACCCACAGGTCCCTGTTGTCTTAGAATGTAGTACCTAGGTTCACTGCTAATGTACAGACTGCTGCCACAAGCATTAGCAGGTGGTGTATAAGGTAATTTTTGCAGATGACAGTGTGCTCCATTAATAATCATGGCATTAGTGGTGAGGTGGAAGGGATAGTTTTTATACATTATTTTTGTTTCATTGTTAGATATAGCTTCTGTATATAGTTACTACTTGTGTATGTGTGTGCCTCAAGGAAAATGAGGACAAGGTAGACATATGTTAAAATCTGCTTTTTTAAAATATCCCATTAGCATGAAATAACACACTGTATAATCAAAGTGGGTGCCTTTCAAATTGCAGGTAATCTACAGTTTCTTTTACACCACAGATTTATTGGAACATGTATGATTGCTTATGTATTTCATAATATATTGAGAAACCTAAAGGTTTTACTTTTTAAGATCTGTAATAAAACGTACAATCTTTGGAGACAAAGTCAGATTGGTTTGGACATGTGCAGAGGACAGATCCTGAATATATTGGGAAAAGGATGCTAAGGATGGAACTGCCAGGTAAGAGGAAAAGAGGAAGTTTAGGGATGTGGTGAGAGAGGACATGCAGGTGATGGGTGTGACAGAACAACATGAAGAGGACAGATAGATATGGAACAAGATGATCCGCTGTGGTGACCCCTAATGGGTGCAGCCGAAAGAAGAAGAAGAATAAAACATACAACATGGGAGGAATATTCCAGCATTCACATGCTCTTGGACAGATGGTAGATCCATGTTGCCAAGCTGGATATTCCATATGAATACTCTTCCAACTTGGAAATTTGGACAAAAAAATGTACCAGAACAGTACGATTATAATAGCGCTGACTGTTCACCTTACTGAATTGTTTAAAATAAGACATATAAACTGGCCAGCCTGAAAAGCCATTTCTCAATCAAATTGAATTTGGAATGAAGTGATTCATGGGGCAGCACGGTGGTGCAGTGGTAGCGCTGCTGGGTTCGCTTCCTGAGTCCTCCCTGCATGGAGTTTGCATGTTCTCCCTGTGTCTGCGTGGGTTTCCTCCGGGTGCTCCGGTTTCCTCCCACAGTCCAAAGACATGCAGGTTAGGTGCATTGGCGATCCAAAATTGTCCCTAGTGTGTGGGTGTGTGTGTGTATATGCCCTGCAGTAGGCTGGTGCCCTGCCCGGGGTTTGTTTCCTGCCTTGCGCCCTGGAATTGGCTCCAGTGGACCCACGTGACCCTGTAGTTAGGATATAGCGGGATGGATGAAGTGATTCATACTGCAGTTAATACTTTTTTTTTTAAACTTCATTTCCACAAAAAATTCTGTTTATGTTAAATTTCTTTTTTGTGCAGACCAAGTGACAAATCAAGAGTAACCTTGCATTCTCTGAATAATCTGACCAGAAAAGCACTTGAACACACCAAAGTGGGAAGAACATGTAAACAACAGCATTTTACATTCAGTAGTGTTGAACACACCTGCTTGAATAGCTTCAATTTGGTCACTCTGTTGCCTACTTAACAGCATAGTTGTTTCATATACGTGAGGGTACTGCAGTTAACAAGCATGTGTTGTGTCAATTTTCAAAAATTTCTCTTACATTACAGATAAAAGTCAGAACAGGACAGGAGGTGGAGGCAGAGAGACCGAGGAAAGAGACCAAGGACAACAAAAATCTGTATAACACTCCTGCTAATGGATGTTCAGTGGTGTGAATCAGTTTTGTGTATTCAAAGGCTAAAGTGGCCAAATGGAAAGTCTCGATTTCACTTTTCACAACCTGTTGTCTCTCCTTCGCTCTCTTCCCTTCCTTCCTTTATGGTTATAAAAGTGGCTTGTAAAATACAGTAGGTGCAACTAGATGAACCTTGCTTTCTAAAAGTCGGCTCATTATTACACTTATTAAAGCTTGTGTCAATAATCCTGTATGTTGTTTTAAAATTTAATAGTTTGTATTTGCCCTGATGTTTTAGAAAATGCTTTAGGTAATTAACTAACTGGCTGTTTTGTTAGTATTATATTGAATCTCACATTTTTGAATAACAGTAACATTCATAAACTCACGTATTTTTGAACTGATAACTAGGGCTGACATTACAACATTGGTTGCAAGGCAGAAAACTACACATAAGATGCTAGTTTGGTTAAAAAAAAATATATATATATATATAATTTTATAGGCTTACAAAAGACCAATGTCTTGCTAATGAATGCCTTTCTCTTTCTTCCCCTATTTTATTTCTTTTAATAGTGGCATTTAAGACACAAAAAAGGAGGTCATTCACTTACAGGTAACACACCCACGCTCAATGCTGCATAGCATAACTTAACATTCTGAAGCCCCAAGGCCCACGTCTGCACACGCCACACTTATTCTCAGGTAGCTTTATTATTAGTCATACCTTCATGGTTATTAACTATAGGTTATAAGATGAGTTTTTTTTATCTTATTTAGCTTGAAATGTAAACTATAAAATATAGTTTCTGTTTTAATCAGGAGGGTCCCGCACTTTGATGGATATTACATGTATTACACAATCCTAAACAGCAACATGACTACATTTAGAATTATAGAAAAAGTTTATAAGAAAAAAACTGTCAATGATTCTGTGCACCTATCAGAAGAGTGCTTAAATAAAGTATTTAATATAGATTTTGGCAGTGAATGGACTTCCAAGGACAAAGGTGATGGGGGAATGGTTAAGCTTATTTAATTATACCTCTTAATACAAATAGTAAAAAGAAAAACATTTCACAACATCAAAAGTGACCCAGGTAATTTTTAGAATAAATCAGTAAGAGTATGCATCCTATTTAAGTGCTTTCACATTTGCACTACACCTGGGATGAATCCAGTTATTAAAAGAGATAATTTATTTTCACTGAACATTTCACAAATGTCTCCTTAAACTATCTAAAAATATAACAATATCACATTGCACATGATATAAATGACAGTGCATTAGGTGACATGTAAATCTTTAATTGATATAAAATGAGAAAAATCTGTTCATGGGGTCGCCAACTCCGGTCCTGGAGGGCCACAGTGGCTGCAAGTTTTCATTCAAACCCTTTTCTTAATGAGTGACCTGTTTTTGCTGCTAATTAATTTCTTTTGAATTAATTTTAATAGATTTGCTCTTGAAGACTCAGACCCCTTAATTGTTTCTTTTTCTTTAATTAGCTGCCAAACAATAATGAGATACAAAATGTGCCAAAACAACTGGCGTCCATCACACAATACCTGAAAATAAAGAATGGTGAAGGTCTCAGGAATGTTGATCTGCTCGGGTCTACAAAACATTATATCAGTGCTTTTAAAATAAGAGAAAATCAACAGTTTCGTAAATGTCTGCTAATGCACCATGACAGCAGCAACAAGTCACAGAATTAAAGAACGGGTTTATTAATGACAAGAATAGGCCCTAATTAAGCAACTGGTTGAAGTGAAATTGGTTGGAATTTGAGGCCCTGACTTAGTTCGTCTTCTGTTGGCTCACTCACTTCACGTTTCATTTCTGTTTGGGTGCCATTTAAAGAAAGAAACAAAGCAATTCAGAGGAATGATTAAGAAATTCAGGGGGAACAAATTTTAAAAGACAAGTCAATACAAATGAATTCACAAGAAGTTAATTAGCAGCACAAACAGGGCACTCATTAAAAAAAGGGTTAGAATAAAAACCTGCAGCCACAGTGGTCCTCCAGGACTGGCGTTGGAGACCCCTGGACTAAGATGGCAAAATAAATGATCACTAAATGTAATTAATACATGTGATGATACTATTTAGTTCAGAAGGATGCAATATAATAAAGTGTAAACAAACATATGGAAGTAAAGCATTTATGCCGTGTAGTGTTCACTTGATCATTCACCTGCATTGATATCTACATAACAAGCCCACACAAGAAATAGGGTTAATGCCATGTCATCTAATCCATCTTTGAACCCGGTTAGGTGTCTTCATATTATAAAAAGTCATAACTTTAATAGGAGTGTTAGTGTCTGATTTTCAGTGTTTGACTGATTTTCGGTGACAAGGAGGAGAGCATAGAACATTCTTGGTTGACTGGTTTTAGTTGGTTCTTTCACAACCTAATTGGAATGTGAGGAAGAATCTGATAGTTGTTTTCATCTAGCAGATATTTATGTTTTTAATGTTACATTTAGATGAATATTGAAATTAATTCAGCAAAGCTGGTTAGGTTACAATTGAAAAAGTTATTCTGTCTGGAAAGAACAAGGCGCATGGTGTGAAACTATAGAATAGATTCACACTGTGTCACATAGCAAGTTGCTTAACCTGTCTATATGTGATGTTAACATACTGTATATAGGATGTTCTGTATAGAAAAGGGCTACATTAGCATGTATCTAACATAATATAATGAATACCAGTTAATCTATTTTTGGTGGTGGGGCACAGTCTATCCCAGTAGCACAGAACACAAAGCAAGAAACAGTTCAAGGTCAATTGCAATGCCCACTCATGCACACTCCTACAACAGGGGCCAGTTTAGAGTTAACCAAATCTGTGGATCTTTGGAAATATGAAAGGTAAATCGAAGAACCTGGTGGAAAATCACAGAGACATGGGGTATATGAGGAAACATGGATAACAGCTGGGTGTGGAATGAGAACTTATGGCACTGCTGGATCTGTGAGACAACAGTGCTACCCACTACTTCACCATTGCACCCAACAATATGTCTAGAAAAAAAAAGTTAGTTCAACTGTGAGATGAAAAAAAAAATAGAAAAAAATATTTTAGTGAAATATACATACATGATGTAAAATGTGTAGTGTTTCAGTATACAAAGAAGCAGATTAACTTTGATCTTAGTTTGTTGCTAAATGTAGAAATGTTTTACTTAACCACCTTGTGAGCACGAATGAGCGCCAAATGCTGTTATACCAGTTTATGCAACATGCATGTGTTGATGGCTTTAAACTACAGTGGAGCATACAGTGACTAGTCTTAGGACTTATTGTATACACACTGCATATGTGTGTTCAAAGTGAATTTCCTTTAAAAGAGTTAATATTTATTTATTTAGTCAATGCTTTTGTTCAGGTACAAATTAAACCTATATGAAAGCAATCAAAAGGACATCTATACAAGTGCTACCCAAGAAAAGGACTCAACAGCTACAATGTGTCTTACTTTTTACATTTTTTATTTTTTTTTATTATTTTTTTGTGACAACGGGATTTAATAAGAGTCCCTTGTTAAATGAAATATAGTGGCTAAACAGTAATGGTATGATTATGCTTTCTGGTGTTCTATCCATTTTTTTTAAGTTGATTTGTTTTGTTTTAAATGGGTTAGCTATTAGTAGTTTGACACATTGAGTTTTTTTTTCTATACGTTTTAAGTAAAAACCCCTGTTCTATTTTCCTCCTGTTCTTTATTTCCTTTTCTCAGTTTCTCCTTTTTCTTCTTTAAATTCAAAACGACAGTTTCAGTACATCTTAAATGATCAAAAAGGAGTCAAAGCAAGTGCATCTTTCTTTTCCTTTATCACTTGAGTTTGCACTGCCTCTCAACTATATAGAAAAGGTGAGTCCATTTTAATTCAAGCATTTTCATTTTTAGGGAAGTAGTACATTGGTATTATGATATTTGCGTTTAGGGCTTATTCTCAACATGAAGAATATTCAGGCTGTCTGACTTGCTACCTTTACACTACCTTCATTTATAGTGTAGTTTAGTGATTAAGGCAGTAGACATTAAACTATATGGTTGATATTTTAATACATGCCTCTAACTCACTTTGTGGCCTTAGGCAGGACACGTTCAAATGTTTATAAACAACTATAAAATACACAATTTTGTAAGTCACCTTGGATGAAGGTATCACATAAGTACACATTCAGTAGCAACTCTATTTGATAAACCTATTTAATACCATGTAAGATCCCTTAGTGCCACCAGAACAGCTGGGATTTATTATGGCATGGATTCAACAATTTACTGGAAACATTCCTTACTTATTCTGATCTGTGCTGACTCAAAGGTATCATGCAATTCTTGCAGGTTTTTCCAGACATGCAGTTTTCATCCCAAATATTGAGAATGAGATCAGATTGAGACCTGAGGACTATATTAAACTGATGTTACTCCCATGTTCCTAGAACCATATTGAGGTGATTACATGCAATGTGGCATGGTACATTATCTTTCTAGAAGTAATCATTTAAAAAGAGTGGTGTGTGGACTTAAAGGATTGTATATTACTGTCTCTTGGCTGATGCCTTTATCCAAGGTGACTTACATTTGAAATTCAATTGGTTGCGTTCCTTTTGTTTTATCATTTGGAGCACAGGGCGGCACGGTGGTGCAGTGGGTAGCGCTGCTGCCTCGCAGTTAGGAGACCTGGGTTTGCTTCTCGGGTTCTCCCTGCGTGGAGTTTGCATGTTCTCCCTGTGTCTGCGTGGGTTTCCTCCGGGCACTTCAATTTCCTCCCACAGTCCAAAGACATGCAAGTTAGGTGCATAGACGATTCTAAATTGTCCCTAGTGTGTGCTTGGTGTGTGTGTGTGTGTGTGTGCCCCGCACAGGGTTTGTTTCCTGCTTTGTGCCTTGTGTTAGCTGGGATTGGCTCCAGCAGAACCCCGTGACCCTGTAGTTAGGATATAGCGGGTTGGATAATGGATTGTTGGATTTGGAGCACAGGTGAAGTGACTTGCTCATTGTCACACAATGTTTGTAGTGGTATATGAACCCACAGTCTTGGGGTTTGAAGTCCAAATTCTTAACCACCTTCCTACCCAATGATTAGCAACAATGCTTATGTATGTTTTGGCAATTCAGATGACTCTCAGTTCATAATAAATGGCCTAATCTATTTCAAGAAAACTTTTTTCAGGCTGTTACATTACTACCACCAATCATTTCATTCTGTTAACACAAGGTAGGATGGATCTATGGATTCAAGCTCTCAGAGCTAAATTCTAACTCTACCCTCTACATGTAGCAGCAGAAATCAAAATTCATCAGAGTAGTTGGTATTTTTCCATTGTACAACAGTTTTGGAGATTATTTACACAATTGTAGCATCATCTTCGTATTCATATCTTACATTTTTATTCTTCTGTAGCCTTTTCACTCCAAGGTTGGATGTGTTTTGCATTCAGAAAAGTCTGGTACACTAATCTCTTCTAGAGAAGAGCAACTACGCTGATTCCAGGGCTACAGGGGTTGAATTATGAGGAAAAATTAAAAGAGGTGAGCCTATACAGTTTAAGCAAAAGAAGATTAAGAGGCGACATGATTGAAGTGTTTAAAATTATGAAGGGAATTAGCACAGTGTACTGAGACTGTTATTTTAAAATGAGTTCATCAAGAACACAGGGACACAGTTGGAAACTTGTTAAGGGTAAATTTCGCACAAACATTAGGAAGTTTTTCTTTACACAAAGATTGATAGACACTTGGAATAAGCTACCAAGTAGTGTGGTAGACACTAAGACTTTAGGGACTTTCAAAACTTGATGTTTTTTGGGAGAAATAATTGGCTAGGACAGGCAAGTTTTGTTGGTCTGAATGGCCTGTTCTCACCTAGATTGTTCTAATGTTCTAAAGTGCTATTTTTACAGTAATTCTGGCCCTTCTGTCAGCTTGAATGAGTCTGGGAAATCTCCTGTGGAGCATAGTTGTTTCTGAAATGGCAGAACCACTAAATCTGACAATTAAAATCATACCAATATCAAAGTTCCTTGGGTTGTCTACTGAAATATTGGGTCAAACTTACAATGTCTAAACCTCTTGAACATATCTGCAAGCTATACACATTTGCTATATGTAGTATAATTTGTGCTAATATGCAGGTGCACCTAAAAAGTAGCCCTGAGCACATAAGGATAACAATAAAAACATCCATAGAAATAGAATTGTTTAAAATCTGCCAAATAACGATTCTACTTTCTGTCTTAAGCATTGTTCTATGTTTTTTGGCTGTTAAGTTATATCATGTCTGCTATGAAATCACATACGTTTATAAAATAAAAGTCACAAAACTTGCATTGCTATAAGGAACGTGTTTATCATCCTTTATTGCCTAGTCCACAATGCAGGGAGTGTAGACTCCAGGTATTCTTTTATGTATAAGTGAATAAAGTGGGTCAGAAACACAGATGAATTTGTTCATTTTAAACAAAACACATTTAAGATATGTCCTCCTCATTTAGTATAGAACGTTTGTTGTACTTAACTACCATGGAGTATTTTCACTAAACTACACTCCGCGTCTAATAATTTCATGTGTTGAGTCAGCAAATCTTTCTTTTCCAAGAAGCTTCCAGGAAAATGCTGCTCAGCAGAATACCAGCAATGGTTTTGTATACTTTTGCTTTTTTTTGCAATGAGAAATGAAAGGGTGCATCTGCCATTTAACTGAAAACAGAATTTGTAATAAGAGTGTGACAAATGAGAGGAGTATTTTGTTCCTTCGGTTAGCTAATGCCTAAGTTGTGCCAGTATCCCATCTAGATACTTTTTTAATGTTGCCAAGATTTCCACTTCAGCTACATGACTCTGTAGTTTGTTCAGAATTCCCACAACACTTTGCTTGAAGAAGTGCTTCTTGGATTCTGTCTTGAAGACACTTGACCTTAATTTCCATCAGTGTACTTGAATACATAATTCACAATCTAGCTGAAACGGAGTGAGATTCTTTTTGTACCATCCAGTATTCACAGCGGGACTGATCGTATCAGCCCAGGATACCATATAGTTTAACCAATGGGTCATGTTTATTATTGAGATGATTGTATACACCACCATGTACCTTCATGTAAGTGGATGAAAAAACTATTTGTGTCCCAGTATGGTATGATGAAACAAAATACATGATCAATAATATAAAATAAGAAAAACAAAATGGACTATTTAACAAAGAAGAGAAATTGTGCTGCATTGACCAGAATCTCACTCAGGTCAATATCAATGAAAAGTATTTACATTCACCCTGCGCCTGCATGGGCTTTCCTTTTGGTTACTCCAGATTTTCCTCCACATCCCCAAAACATTCATGTTAGGTTGAATGCCAGTGCTACAGAGTGTGATTCTTAATATTTATACTTGCTGCAGATGGTGTATCTGTACATTGTTCTGCAATTCAGCGCAATTTGCACAAAGAATATCTGTATGGCAGGGTGATGAGAAAGAAGCCCTTTCTGCACTCACGCCACAAACAGAGTCGCTTGTTGTATGCCTGTGGTTCTCAACCTGTGGGGCGGGCCCCCTAGGGGGGCGCAAAGTAACAAAATTGGGGGGGGAGGGGCGAAGATGTGAAAAAAAGAAAACAAGAATCAAAAATATGAAAAATACATCTATTGAAACCAAAACAAATTAACTTAAACTACATTCTGATACTAGAAAAATAAATACAGAGTTAGATGAATGTCAATAAAAGTTAAGTAGGTATAATAAAATATGCAACTATGATATATCATTAACTAAAAAAGAACAAATTGGTATTGGTAAAAAAATCATTAGGGGGCGAGATTAAAGCTGTTATGAAAACTCTTAAAGGTTAAATACTTTAAATATTTAAAGGCTGAGAAACGCTGCTGTATGCAAATGCTCATTTAGACAAGCCAGACTAATTCTGGAACAAAACGCTTTGGACTGATGAGACAAAAATTGAGTTATTTGGTCGTAACAAATAGTGCTTTGCATGGAAGAAGAAGAACACTGCATTCCAAGAAAAACACCTGCTACCTACTGTCAAATTTGGTGGAGGTTCCATCATGCTGTGGGGCTGTGTGGCTAGTTCAGGGACTGGGGCCCTTGTTAAAGTCGAGGGTCGGATAAATTCAACCCAATATCAACATATTCCTCAGGATAATGTTCAAGCCTCAGTTACAAAGTTAAAGTTACGCAGGGGTTGGATATTCCAACAAGACAATGACCCAAAACACAGTTTGAAATCTACAAAGGTATGCATGCAGAGGGAGAAGTACAATGTTCTGGAATGGCCATCACAGTCCCCTGACTTGAATATCATCAAAAATCTATGGGATGATTTGAAGCAGGCTGTCCATGCTCAGCAGCCAAATTTAACTGAACTGGAGAGATTTTGTATGGAAGATAATACCTCCATCCTGAATCCAGACACACATCAAAGGCTATAAGAGGTGTCTAGTGGCTGTTATAGTTGCAAAAGGAGGCTCAACTAAGTATTGATGTAATATCTCTGTTGGGGTGCCCAAATTTATGCATCTGTCTAATTTTGTTATGATGCATATTGCATATTTTCTGTTAATCCAATAAACTTAATGTCACTGCTGAAATAGTACTGTTTCCATAAGGCATGTCATATATTAAAAGGAAGTTGCTACTTTGAAAGCTCGGCCAATGATAAACAAAAATCCAAAGAATTAAGAGGGGTTCCCAAGCTTTTTCACATGACTGTACCTTGCATTACAATGCACATACTTAAAATGCTAAGGGCAGTATAGACAATGATAAGAAGCATATGAATATGCAGTCCTTAAAAGTTCTAGTATATGAATCTTAACACGTTCCTTTCTATTGTACATTCATCTCTCCGTTATGAAATATGTATAGTTTAATGCAGGGTTTTTGGGGGAGGGGCCTTCTCTAGTAACATCAAGGGCTTGTCAGGAACTAACCCCAGATGGGACACTTTACATTTCAAGGCTTGCTATCAAGTACACCTACTCATACATAGAGGAATCAATTAGAGTCACCAATTCATATCTTTGTCATTGGAGGAGGAAAGCCAAAGAACAATCCACAGACATGGGGAGACCATATAAATTCCATATAGTCAGTAACTAAGAAATGATTTCACCCCAGACCTCTTCAGTTGAGATAAAACAGCTCTAGCCTGTACTCCACAAATTTACTATTAAAAAAGGAGAGATGGATCAGTGTTAAACCTAATAACAGATTTTAGGAAGTCTAAACTATGTAATGTAGTTCTTCATACAGCAGACTCATACTGTATATGTGTTGCTTTGATCTTACTTTTTCTGTTGTAAAGTCCAGGCAGAAAACTATACTTGGTTCATTTTTGTATGTCTACTTATCACTTTAATCAGTCCAACATATTTTGTTGCAAACATTTGCAAAGAATTGGACTAAATAAAAAATGTAAAATAATAATCTTCTTTTTTGCTCCAAAGAATTTTTTTTTCATTTGTTTTGAAAAGCCCACATGCACTTGAGAAATCACAGGGTGGAAAATTGTTGAAAATAGAGGATGTTTGGTCTTCAGCTGTTGAGCAGCTGATAATACTGATAAACAAGTGGAGTGAATATTAGGAGAAGATGACTGATTTGCCTTTTTTATTTGGGATGTTACTTTTTTTCACTGTTGTGTGATTGCAGGCAAAGCACTAGTTTAAAGAAAGCCAAGTTAAAAATCATGCATAAAAAGTACATTGTGTTTATCAAATGAACATCCATTGGTTTATCCAGTTTCTTGGAACCACTTCAGTCAGTCAGCACAATGTCACAGTGGATAGCGCAGCTGACTCCCAGGTCCCTGAATTTTACTCCATGCCTTGCTGCTGTCTGTGTTAAGGTTGTTTATTTTCTTGGTGTTTATGTGGATTTTTCTCCACATATTTTCTTTTTTATCACATATCCCAAAGAGATTTTGTTAGTTTGGTGACTCAAAGTTGCCCTGATGTGTTAGTGCATGTGCCATGTGATTGACTGCTTCCTTATCCAGAGCTGGTTCTGTCTTGCATCAGATGCTTTCAGGCAAGGCTATGAATGGTGGATGGATGAACTCTAGACAGTACTGACATCCTATCCAGTATTAATTCCTAGTTAGTGCCAACTTTACAATACCCACACTTGTGATATACAGAAATATTCAGATGATTCATCCATCATAGGTGCATTAACAATAGAGATTAATCAGAGTACAGGAAATTCATGAAGGACTTTGTCTTGTGGTGCAGGGACAAGAACCTGCAACTCAACATCAGCAAAACAAAAGAGCTGGTGGTGGACTTCTGATGTGCCAAGAAGCCTCTGAAACCTGTCACCATTCAGGGGGAGAATATAGAAATGGTGCAGAGCTACAAGTACCTGGGGATTCACATAAACAACAAACTGGACTGGTCTAACAACACAGTGGCACTGTGCAGGAAGGGCCAGAACAAACTGTACAGTACTTCCTAGAAGACTCTGGTCTTTTGATGTGTTCAGCAAGCTGATGGAAATATTGTACAAGTCCATAGTAGCCAGTGCGGTGTTCTGTGCTGCAATCCCATGGGGAAGCAACCAGCACAAAAGAAGCACAGTGCCTGAACAAACTTATCAAGACGACCTGCTCCACCACAGGGTGAACCCTGGACACAGTGGAAGCTGTTGTGGAAAAGAGGATGATGGCAAAATTGGATGCCATCATGAAAAATCCCCTCCAAGAGGTTCTCTCTAGGAGCACATTCAGCCACAGGCTCATTACACTACAGTGTGCTAAGAAACACATCTGGGGGGCTTTTCTGCCCACTGCTATCAGGCAATTCAGGGCTTCCACCTGAAATACTTGTTCCACTTATTTTTACTTATTGATTGATTGAATGTATTAAATGTCTCATGAGTCTATTTTTTTATGTTTCTGCTGCTGTATGCATTTGAGTTTCCTAATGGGAATAATAAAGTTAATCTAACCTAATATTTAGCTAGGAGACAGCTCCAGCTCCTGCTCTTTTTCTCCTTAATTTAGAATTATCATTTTAAAAACATGAATGGATGGATAGATTAAACCTGCCACAGGGGATGCACAAACCAGTGTGTTTCTTTGTGCCGGTCCCAAGCCCAGATAAATGGGGAGGGATACATGAGGAAGGGCATCTAGTGTAAAACTTTGCCAGATCAATATGTGGACAACAATACAGATTTCCGTACTGGATTGGTTGAGGCTTGGTTAACAACGGCCTCCACCAGTATTCTTAGCCAACACTGTGCTGACGGAAATTGGGCTACTGTCAGCTGAAAAAGGAGAAGAAGAGGGGGAGACATGTCCAGCGGCAGGAGGAGAGGAGGAAGGTAAGAGAGCAGAACTGAGGGTAGGAACTTTGAATGTTTGCAGTATGACTGGTAAGGGGAGAGAGTTAGCTGATATGATGGAGAGAAGGAAGGCTGATATATTGTTCGTGCAAGAGACTAAATGCAAGGGGAGTAAGGTCGGGTGAAAGGGAGGTGGATTCAAATTGATCTATCATGGTGTGGATGGGAGGAGAAATGAGGTAGGGGTTATTCTGAAGGAACAGTATGTCAAGAGTGTTTTGGAGGTGAAAAGAGTGTCAGACAGAGTAATGATTATGAAGCTATAAAATTGAAGGTGTGATAATGAATGTTGTTAGTGCATGTGTTGGGTGTGTGATGGATGAGAAAGAAGATTTCTGGAATGAGTTGGATGAAGTGATGGACGGTGTACCCACTAATTGGAGCGGATTTCAATGGACATATTGGTGAAGGGAACAGAGGTAATGAGGAGGTGATGGGTAGGTATGGTGTCAAGGAGAGGAATGAAGAAGGTGAGGTGATATTGGATTGTGTGAAAAGGATGGACATTACTGTAGTAAATATGTATTTTAAGAAGAGGGAGGAAGACACACACAGGTAGATTATATCCTCTGCAGGAGGGTCAATCTGAAGGAAACTGAAGACTGCAAAGTGGTGGCAGTGGAATGTGTAGTTAGGCAGCATAGGATGGTGGTCTGTAGGATGATTTTGGAGATCAGGAAGAGGAGGATAGTGAGGGCACAGCCAAGTATCAAATGGTAAAAGTTGAAAAAGGAAGACTGCAAGATTGAGTTCAAGGAGGAGGCAAGACAAGCACTGAAGAATTACCAGACAGCTGGGTAACTACAGCAGAAGTAGTAAGGGTAACAGCAAGAAGGGTGCTTTGTGTGACATCTGGACAGAAGGAGGAAAAGGAAACCTGGTTGTGGAATGGGGAAGTACAGAAGAAGAGTTTGACAAAGAAGAAGTGGGATAGTCAGAGAGATGCAGAAACTAGGCAAGAGTACAAGGAGGTAAGGCATAAGATGAAGAGTGCAGTGGCGAAGGCTAAAGAAAAGGTGTATGATGAGTTGCATGAGAGGTTGGGTGCTAAGGAGTGAGAAAATGATGTGTACCGGTTGGCTAGGAAGAGGGACCAAGCTGGGAAAGATGTGCAGCATGTTAGGGTGGTAAAGGATAAAGATAGAAACATACTTACAAGTGAGGAGGGTGTATTGAGCAGATGGAAAGAGTACTTTGGGAGGCTGATGAATGAAGAGAATGAGAGTGAGAGAGAAAGTTGGATGATGTGGTGATAGTGAATCAGGAAGTGTAACAGATTAGCAAGGAGGAAGTAAGAAGGACAACTATGAAGAGGATGAAGAATGAAAAGGCTGTTGGACCAGATGACATACCTATGGATGCATGGAGGTGTTTAGGAGAGATGGCAGTGGAGTTTTTAACTAGATTGTTTAATGGAATCTTGGAAAGTGAGAGGATGCCTGACGAGTGGAGAAGTGTACTGGTACTGATTTTTAAGAATAAGGAGATGTGTAGGGCTTTAGTAACTACAGAAGGATAAAATTGATGAGCCACAGCATGAAATTATGGGAAAGAGTAGTGGAGGCTAGGGTAAGAAGGGAGGTGATGATTAATGAGCAGAAGTATGATTTTATGCCAGGAAAGAGCACCACAGATACGATGTTTGCTCTGAGGGTGTTGATGGAGAAGTAAAGAGAAGAACATAAGGAGCTGCTTTGTGTCTTTGTGGACCTGGAGAAAGTATATGACAGGGTGCATCGAAAAGAGTTGTGGTATTGTATGAGGAAATCAGGAGTGGAAGAGAAGTATGTCAAAGTTGTACAGGATATGTACGAGGGAAGTATGACAGTGGTGAGAACTGCGGTAGGAGTGACGAATGCATAAAACGTAGAGGTGGGATTACATCAGGGATCGGTTCTGAGCCCTTTCTTATTTGCAGTGGTGGTGGACAGGTTGACAAACGAAATTAGACAAGAGTACCCTGGGACTATGATGTTTTCTGATGACATTGTAATGTGTAACGAGAGTAGGGAGCAGGTTGAGGAGAGCCTGGAGAGATGGAGATATGCTCTAGAGAGGAGAGGAATGAAGTTCAGTAGGACCAAGACAATGCATGGGTGTAATTGTGAGGGAGGTCAGTGGAATGGTGAGGATGCAGGGAGTAGAGTTGGCAAAGGTGGATGAGTTTAAATACTTGGGATCAAAAGTACAGAGTAACTGGGATTGTGGCACAGAGGCAAAAAAAGAGGGCAGGCAGTATTGAATGGGTAGAGAAGAGTGTCAGGAGTAATTTGTGACAGACTGGTATCAGCAAGAGTGAAAGGGAAGATCTGTAGGACAGTAGTGAGACCAGTTATGTTATATAGGTTTTAAGACTGTGGCACTAACAAAAAATAAGGAGACAGAGCTGAAGGTGTCAGAGTTATAGATGTTAAGATTTGCATTGGGTGTGACGAGGATGGATAGGATTAGAAACAAATACATTATAGGGTCAGCTCAGGTTGGACGGTTTGGAGAGTCAGAGAGGCAAGATTGCATCAGTTTGGACATGTGCAAAGGACCGATGCTGGGTATATTGGGAGATGGATGCTTAGGACAGAGCTGCCAGGTAAGAGGAAATGCCTAAGAGAAGGTTTACGGATGTGGTGAGAAAGGACATGCAGGTGATGGGTGTAACAGAGCAAGATGCAGAGAACAGGAAGATATGGAATAAGACTATCTGCTGTGGCAACCCCTAATATGAGCAGCTGAAAGAAGAAGAGGAAGAACAAGAATGGATGGACTGATTAATTTTGTCCAGCACAAGATCATTGAGAGCTGGAATCTTGTTTGGCAATATAGTACTTGTTGCAAGGCTGGAACCACAGGCTGCCAGACCATAGCAGAGCACGCTTTAAATTAGACTAATTTAGTATTTCCAGTTAACTTAACATAAATGTCACTGGGATTAAAACTAGAAAAAACTCACACAAGAAGTAGAAATATTTTAAAAAGAATCACTGGATCAAAAAGAAAACCCAGGTACATAGTATGGTATGGTAGCTATAATAACAATTGTGTCATTTTGCATTATTTATTTGAAACTGAATTTCTAATTATTGTTCAGACAAGTACTGAACAATAAAAGAAGTTTGATTTTTAGAGTGTTATCTATTTAAATTGAGAAATGAGAAATTTACTGATTTAAGCAAAGGAAAACAATGTCAAATCTGCAAATTGCGACTTTGGTGTTTTTTCTGTTAGGTCTGCTCTCTCATGTGTGTGCATCTGTGTGTTCCTTAAGCATACAAGGACTTCGTATAATGTCATTAAAGCCTTCTGGTAATTCATGAATCCTTGAGATGAATACTAGCCATGAAACATAAGGACTGGGGTGCTGCTCCCTATCAATAGGAGCCTCAAATTGGGCATAAACAATGGTACTTTAGGGCTATCATTCTTTCTTTAGCAGCTGCAGCAATTCAGACGGCCTCTTGCTGACCAAAGCATAGACATAACCTATTATGGTCATGTTATAATGTCCTCTTTCAGCGACTTGGCTGGTAAATTGCCAGGTGTGATTGAAGTGTGTGCAAAGAGTGGTACACCAGAATAGACCACGAAAAAAAACTATTTTGGTGGTGAAACAGTTATTTAAAATTTATAATTTAAAAATTGACAATTTCTACTTTTAATTTTGTGTTTTATCTAAATATGTTTAAAAAAAACGTAGAAGCAATGAAAAATATTTAGCAATATAGCATTTCAGAAATATTTTTGCAGTCTTTTAGCAAAATAACTAACACTCACTAAGGCATTAGTGTGGTGTAATATCCTATTACTGTAAAAATATGACACAAAAAGTGTATCATGTCATGAGCAAATTAATAGTATTGAGTGCTTACACATAAAATTCTAATAATGCATCTAATCAACCTTTTTCTCAGCTTTTTTAGTTAGTTTGTCAAAATAAATGCATCTAAACCCTTGAACATTTTTTATTCTGGGCAACTATTATTATTATTAATCTAGAGTAACAATAATGTGTTCACTACTTAATATACTATATATATAAATAATAAAAATCTGAACAAAATCCACGCTAATAAAAGGAGACGTGTCTGTGTGTGTGTGTTTGTCTCCATTTAGTTGCTAGGGTTAAAAAGAAAACCATATAGAAGGGTAAAAAAATTAAAATGATAATAGAACTACCAAACAAGAGTGTAAAAATAAGAAAACTGGTCTTATTGGCCTATTCTGTTTTCTGAAATTTTGAGCTGGTAGCAGCAGTGTGGTAGCAACTTTGTTGCACCCATTCAGGCCATGTGAATGAGGTTTACACCTGTAATGCTAATGATTGATAACTTTGTGTGGTGGGCAATGGATGGGTGAAAAGAATGATAAATTGACATGCAGGTTAGGAAACCAAAGCCCTAATATGAAAACACTTCAGCTATAAGAGTGGTCAAGGAGGACACGTGGACGATGAGGGAAAGCGATGAAAACAGGCAACTCTATTTGAAGAGGCAAAAGCTGCTTAGAGGGAAAGGGATTGGGTGCATATTATTATATGGAACCAAATGAGCAACCCATGTGTCAAATAAAAAAATGAGGTCTGCATTGATTACTGTACTTAAATTTAAACCCATCATTGACAGGTAGCACATATACACAAATATGTAAAATATATGCCTCCCATCATTTGGGTCCCATTTCTCTTCCAACAAGGTTTTCTTTTTGTATGTAGTTTGCATATTCACACAATTTTTACCTAGCAATTTCTTCCATCAATCATCAGTTAAATATTAAAAATGTGTGACCTACCTTATTAGAATATTACTATTGGAAGTAGTAAATATAAATTCACATATTTATGTATAAGCTTGCATACATTTATTTTCTAACTAACCTAGTTTTAGAGGGAAGTGGTTAGCTGTTGGCAGAATTAAGCAAGGGTGGGGTCCAACCCTGTAGTCTCCAGACCACCGCAGGTCATGATGATTCACACTTGACTAATTGTTTTAAGGTTAATTAATTGTTTAATTTTAAATATCAAATAATGCTTTTTAGTAAAATTACATAATCATTGAAAGTTTTATTTAATTTAATATATTTAATATATGGTGCTGTTTATGAACTGTAGGTTTACAGTGCTTTCAGAAATGTATAACTCTAATGCAATAACAATAAATTGCTAAACCCTATAACAAAAATATCACATGAACAGCCAAACTAAGACAAATACTTCGAAAAGTGAAGTTTCAACTTCAACAGTATAATGCAGGAAGACTGGAAATGAGGGCCTCCCAAATATTCTGTTTGTAGCTCTTCACATGAGGTACAGTACAGTGAGACCTGTTAAGGCAGAGGTGTCAGTCTCATATCCTGGAGTACCACAATGTGTTTTTTTTTCATCCACTTTCTTAATTAGTAACCTGTTACTGCAGCTAATGAAAAAGCCTTATTTGCTTTTATTTTAAATTACTTAATTTTTAAGATTCAGAACCCTTAATCTTAAGGTTTTCCTTTACCTTAACCAACAAGCAATAACGATACTGTATGTAAAGTGAGCTAACATCTGCCATGGTGATATCTGTTTTTATAAAATACAGTATATGAAAAGCAAAAAATGAAGATCAGAAGAATACTGATCTGTTCTGGTCCACAAAACATTTGGTGCACTGCGAAAGTGGAAAATCAACAGTTTTGAAAATGTATGTTGTGGCATAATGAGAACACTAAAAATCCATTGTGTTAAATAATGTGTATCATTAATTACAAGAATTGACATCTAATTAAGAAACTGGTTGGAAAGAAAATTGTACTCTTTAGAAAATGAGTTATCAGCTCACCCTTTTACTTGCTTGTATTACATTATTGTTTGTTTGCTGGTTAACAAATAAAAAAAGTTGTGAATCTGAAAAAGCAAGGCAGTTAAAATTAATGCAAAAAAAGTATGTTCTGTTAGCAGCAGTATCTGGTTATGAAACAAGGAAGTGTCTTGAATGAAAACTTGAAACCACTGTGTTTGACATATCTGTTACAGAGTATGCTGTCACATTTTGAAAAATTTTAAAAATGGTGAAAAAATATACATTTGATCTGTATTTAAAATTACATAATAGTTCAACGTCTTCTTTGGTGGTCCTATATCAGCAGACACAAGATAGAAAGTAGCCTTTGATGGGCCACCAGTGCATCAATGGGTGCCCTCACACACAACAAGGATCCAATTTATGGTAGAATCTGAACATCTTTGAGACATACATACAGTGAGAGAAAATTGGAATGCTTAGACAAGAGCTTTGAGCATGGGAAAGGTGCTATAAAAATAAATATATCATTATTAGTATTATTATTACTAGCCAAGTTGCCCATTATAAGTGATAATAATATTATTAAGTTACTGGAGCTGCTTACTCTAGAATATGCTATACACAATTGCCCATTAGTAATGACTTGACTTTTGTTGACAATCTTTACAAAACTTCTTCCTTGAGCTTTACCAAAGTTGATTGTACACAACAAATGTTATAATGTCTAATTTTTCCTGTCAAGGACACGCCTCTTCTTCAGTTGTCTGTCAGTCCTATTGGCTAGTGCTGCTGTGGCCTGTCAGTCACTTCTGCTGCATTCTTTATTTGCATAAAACCCCCTTTCAGTGCAACGTAGAACATTAGCATTATTTTAACAAATAGAAACAAATAAAAATTTATTGACAAATAAAAAACACCTGGGTCAGCTAATGCTTCTTTTTCCAAAACAAATTTCAATCAAATGATTATTATTGGGCAGCACAGTGGCGCAGTGGTAGCACTGCTGCCTCGCAGTAAGGAGACCTGGGTTCGCTTCCCTGCGTGGAGTTTGCATGTTCTCCCCTTGTCTGCGTGGGTTTCCTTCAGGTGTTCCGGTTTCCTCCCACAGACCAAAAACATGCAGGTTTTGTGTATTGACGATCCTAAATTATCCCTAGTGTGTGCTTGGTGTGCGGGTGTGTGCATGTATGTGTGTCCTGCGGTGGGCTGGCGCCCTGCCCGGGATTTGTTCCTGCCTTGCGCCCAGTGCTGGCTGGGATTGGCTCCAGCAGACCCCTGTGACCCTGTGTTAGGATATAGTGGGTTGGACGATGACTGACTGATTATTATTATTAAATATTTTTGAGATTTTGTTGTATTTCATTTTTCTATTGTAGCAGGGGTTTTTAACCTCTAAATATTAACAAATTGAAATGTCCTTTCTTAGGGAATAACTACTGCCCTAGATGTACCAACCTGCCACATTCCAGCTTTTACTGTACAGGAAGTAGTGTTTTTGTTGATGAGTGACTGAGTGAGTCAGTTAACCTTGCACATATATACTGTATGTGTTTGTGTGTTATTAAACAAGGGGAAAACATGCACACTTCATAAAAACAGCAAACCACATTTTTCAGTGAAAATATAATTTTTTTCTTGTAAGAAACAGGACCTTTCTTCCTTTGAACATTACATAGTTAACCACAGGCTCAGTATGTTCTCACCAGAGTGAAGATATTTTCAAGTGCCAATATTCTTGTCCATTGCTTGACAAGTCATTACACTTTCTTACTTTCAGACAGTACTTATTTTGTCTGACTGATTTTTTATTTTATTTTATATTACTGAGTTCTTTATTTTAATTTATTTTACTTTATATGTTGTGTTTATATAAGGAACTTGGCAGACCCCAACAAAAGACCCCAGAATAAAGAAAGGGCTTTACATTAAACTTAACCTCCCCCTGTTTTACATCTTCATGTATGGCATATTTTTCTAAAGCCTGAAGTAAATAGGCTGGGGTGAGGTGCTCACAGACCTTGAAAGTGCTCTAAAATGAAATGTTTCCACAGCATTGAAGCATGCTTAGGCTGCGCTTGAATCTATGCATCGCTATTGTCCATTTCCTACTTAGTTAGGAGGGATCAAAAGGGATAGCTTTCGGGTGGTTGCAAGGGCATATCCTCAGTGGGACTGCTGCTGGTTTAAAACATCTATGGCTCAGAGTGAATGACAAGAAACAAAACAAAGGACTGAGATGCGTTGGTGGGAAAAAAGAGACAGAATGTGCATTTAACAGGGTCCAGCTTAGTAAATTCTATAAATGGATTACAAGACCCCTGTAAATACATTTACAGAGTGAAAGGGATTGATATTAGTAAAGGAAGGCCGCGGATTTATTGTGGTGATTCGACTCAACTTATAAGTTTAAAATTATGCTGGAGGGATAATTGTGGTGATGCTACTTCCTCTGTTGACTTAGATTTGTATGGATGATATTTGAGTTGTAGTAAAGATTTTATGTCTAATAATAGAATCCAAAGCAAGGACGCAGATGAATAATCAGAAGATAATACCCGTTATTGCTGAGAAAGCAATGACGAAAGTAAAGCCTTATATAATATAAAACATGCACACTTCTTTTGCTTTGTATAGGGCCTTGCAAGCACCTTACAAGTTCAGAATCACATATAATTGTGTGTAGATACATTTTCTACAGGGAAACACTGGCTCATGCTGCTTCCTCACTACAGCATCCTGGGTGACTTGTGCCCGTGGTGGTTGTTTGGATGTCCTCCCCAAAATGCTTTTATTATAGTAATTATTACATTTATATTGATCACATATTCATTTTGTTAGTGATGTGTGTGTAAGTGTGTCTTGAAACTGAATGGCACTTCATCCCTCATGACCCTGAACTGTATTAAGTGGGTTTGAGAAGGTTATGGTATTTATATATACAGTATATATACATACATATATATATTGGTCTCAATGTGGGGCACATGTGCAGATTTCAATAATAACATATTATTATTAAGTATTGAGCAAGTATATTTTTTACATTTGAAACACAGGCAAGTGAAGTTGATATTCTCTGAGGTGCCCTGTAAGTCCTTGGTAGGTGATGAAATGGCCGCCCAGTGGTTTACAGTAAAGCTCTTTAGCCACTTGGTTATACTATTTGTTGAGTTGTTCTGAGCATTAAGTCCAGATGTTTGGTTAATTTCCTCCATTGTTTTAAAGTTTTCTAATGATCCACTTGAGATTGACTTCATGGCAAGTTTTCTTATGTTAGGTTTTCATTTTTCATCTAAACTCAGTTTGTAGTATTAACTAGCACTTATTATTGTGAGCAGCTAAATTTGGGAATTTCACAGTTACTTGTGACTCAGGAGTCTTTGTTTTCATGGCTGTGCTTTTTCTATCCAAGGGTTTTAAGTTTATTCTATGATCATTGTTCACCAAATGTAAGTTATTAAAAAGAATACATTTCACCTAGAAACTGCTGTCTTACTCCTACAGATAATAAAATGTAGAAATGTTTTAAGATGGCATAAAAAATATCTGCTGCACCTTTTCCTGTCTCTTTTTTTCAGATATTTGTACTTCTTTATCTGATGTGTCACATGCTCCTGGGTGTGATTTGTTTAAGATTTTGAAAGCTTTTCAATTGACAAGAAATGTTACACTATATGTTAATAAACTATACGTTACTGTAGGCTAAATGAGCACACACTTGAAATACACTGTAGTTTTTATAATTACTGATAAGTGCAAAAAGTGCTTTACATATGAAGACATAATTTACCGTATTCATCAATGCATCAGTTTGCTTAAACTGCTCATTTCATTCCATGCCTATGCTCAAATAAACTAAAGCAACATTCCTGTTAGTTAATGTATTTGTTTATGTGTTATACTGATGCATGACTGGGCACCAGTCCATTGCAGGGTCAAGTCAAGTTGGGCAGCATGCACTGGTACAGTGCGTTGCCGCACCCACTACACGATGAAACAGCTCGGGATCCCGGTTGCCAACTGACAGACAGACACACTGCTGATGGATGTGCCCAAGAGGTCATTAAAGGCCTGGATCTTGGATTTAATCCAGGACACTCGCAAGCCCAGACACTCAGACTCCTCACTCATTCTCTCGAGTGCCCCGATACTGGCCTCCATTGACTCCATGAAGATCACAGCATCGTCAGCAAAGTCGAGATCCGTGAATCTTTCTTCACCACACCCTTGCCCAACACCCAGTCCATACAAGCATTGAACAGAGTAGGAGCAAGAACACACTCCCAATGAACCCCAGAATCAACTGGGAAAAACGCAGAGGTTCTGCCTCCACTCTGCACAGCACTCACAGTACCAGTGTATAGGCCGGACATGATATCCAGCAACCTCGAGGGGATCCCGCAAACCTTTAGGATATCCCACAGGGCAGCTCGATCAACTGAGTCAAACGCTTTACGAAAATCGATAAAGGCTGCAAAGAAACTCTGCCAATATTCACGTTTGCGCTCCATGAGAACCCTTAGTAGCAGGATGTGGTTGATGGTAGACCTCTTAGGTGTAAAACCAGACTGTTCTGGTTGCTGGTAGGTGAGCATTATGCACATTATGAACATTATGCACAGGAGTGGGCAGGAGGAGGAGTACAGGAAGCTAATCAAAGAGTTTGTTAAATGGTGCGTCTCAAACCACTTACACCTGAACACCAGCAAGACCAAGGAACTGGTGGTGGATTTTAGGAGGCCCAGGCCCCTCATGGACCCCATGATCATCAGAGGAGACTATGTGCAGAGGGTACAGACCTATAAATACCCGGGAGTGCAGCTGGATGACAAATTGGACTGGACTGCAAATACTGATGCTCTGTGTAAGAAAGGTCAGAGCCGACTATACTTTCTTAGAAGAAGGTTGGCGTCCTTCAACATCTGCAATAAGATGCTGCAGATGTTCTACCAGACGGTTGTGGTGAGTAGAAGAGTGCCCTCTTCTACGCGGTGGTGTGCTGGGGAGGCAGCATAAAGATGAAGGATGCCTCACGCCTGGACTAAGGCCTTAGGAAGGCAGGCTCTATTGTAGGAGTAAAGTTGGACAGTTTAACATCTGTAGCAGAGCGTCGGGCATTAAGCAAACTCCTGTCAATCATGAAGAATCCACTGCTTCCACTAAACAGTGTCATCTCCAGGCAGAGGAGCAGCTTCAGCGACAGACTGCTGTCACTGTCCTGCTCCATTGACAGACTGAGGAGATCGTTCCTCCCCCACACTATGCGACTCTTCAATTCCACCCGGGGGAGTAAATGCTAACTTTACTCAAAGTTATTGTCTGCTTTTACATGCAATTTTATTACTCTTTAATTTAATTTTTTTTTTTTTTTTGTATCAGTATACTGCTGCTGGATT
>JANRMT010062819.1:51748612-51772964 GCA_026402145.1 Polypterus bichir lapradei | reverse complement strand
TATCTATCTATCTATCTATCTATCTATCTATCTATCTATCTATCTATCTATCTATCTATCTAAATCTGTTCCTCGGACAGTCACAGTCAGGGCAGCTGATGGAATGATCCTTCTGGATGGCACTGTAGTTGTGACCTGCTGGGCTGGCTACTTTGAGCAGTTGTTCAAAGCTGATCCTCCAGCTAGGACATTGGATATCTCTGGGTCCACGGTTCTTGAGACTCATCCTCCAATTAGCTGTGAACCACCCAATCTCACTGAGTTTGCACAGGTGGTGAACCAGCTGAGAGGAGAAAAGATTCCAGGGATCTGTGGTATCCGGGGTGAACTTTTTCAGGCTGGTGGTAAAGCTGTCCTTCTGGCATTGCAAGCAATCTTTGCTTCCATTTGGGAGACTGACATCATGCTAACTGACTGGAAAACGGGACTTGTCATTCCTATCTGAAAAGGGAAAGGTGATCGTCTGGATTGCGGCAACTACAGGGGGATAACACTGCTCTCTGTGCCGGGTAAGTTCATTGCTAGGGTCATCCTCAATAGAACATTAGAACATTACATGTAGAACACTCTAGACGAGAACAGGCCATTCAGCCCAACAAAGCTCGCCATTCCTATCCACTCATTTCTTCCAAAAAAACAATGAGTGAAGTTTTGAAAGTCCCTAACGTCTTACTGTCTACCACACTACTTGGTAGCATATTCCAAGTGTCTATCGTTCTTTGTGTAAAGAAAAACTTCCTAACATTTGTGCGAAATTTACCATTAACAACTGTGTCCCCATGTTCTTGATTAACTCATTTTAAAATAACAGTCTTGATCCACTGTACTAATTCCCTTCATAATGTAATTCTTTAATTTATATTTCTTTTGTTCCAAAACACTGTTCATGGCAGAGTACAGTAGATATAGAAATCAAGCAAATTATTAATGCTGTCTTCTTTCAGCACTAGATGCCTAGTTATGTCATTTCTGCAACTTCCCCTAGTGCAATTTGTTGTAGAGGGCAAGCTTTATTATGTGACTGTAGCCTTATGTCAAAATCAATTACATGAAAAAGCTATTTATCAAGTGAAACATAAATATAAATCATCTTTTATAACAGATCAAAACAAAAATGTAACATACCTAAACATTCTGACATTACAGCAAAAGATTCAAAAAAGAGCAGAAATTCAGCATCTTGCAAGATAATATCAGAGCCTTGCATGTTATGACACATTTTAAAATTATTTTAAAATCATCACATGGACACACTTGATATCCTTGTATATACAATGGATTCAGAAAATATTCAGACAACTTCACTTTTTGCACATTTTATTGTGGAGTAGATTTAATTTTAAATGGATAAATTTGACAAATTTGCTAATCATTCTACACTCAATAACCCATAATTACAAAGTAAAAACATGTTTTTGGAAAGGTTTGCAAATATATTAACAATCAAAAAGTGCAACCTGTTTGCTTTAATTATCCTTGATATGTGCCTAGAACTTGATTGGAATCTACCTGTGGCAAACTGAATTGACTGGACATTGTTTAGAGAGGCAAAAATATCAATGCCTTACTCATAAACAAAATGGTGTAGTGATATTATCAAAATTCAACTTTTAAATATTGCATTAAGCAAGAAATAGATGTAATATTCACAGTCCTTGAGGTACAAAACACCATATTCTATATACAGCAAGTATTCAGATCTCGTTGGGAAGGCAACAAAATTAAGAAAACATCTCATTATAGCATCCGATTACTGAAGTCTCTTGTGGCCCATGTAGTAACTGTGACATTTCATAAAAAAACTTAAAAAGCCTCAATTAAACTTCCAGTGTACTGTACCTGGAAATCAAGTTGGTGAACAGAAGATGTCTTGTAAACATGAGTAACAACCTCTTTTGAAAGAAATTCAATTAAAATCAGAAAGTGTCCATTTGCTGGCTGTAATTAGATGTAGACTGCAAAATAAGCATTATATGAATTCAAGAAAGCAAAGTCAGGTAAAGTCAGGGTGTTTTACTAGAATCCTTCCCATTTCTGAGCCAAAACGATTTTATTCTGGATGTGAAGTCAATTGTGAATCAAAAAAGAAATGACAAGGTAAAAAAATATAGATGCCATACAGGTAATGAAATTATTATTATTTTTTTTTTTAGTTTTCATTAATTGGTGAAAAGTAGCAAATTAAATAAAGTATCATCCTGAACAGTATCACAATAACAGTCAAAACACATCGAAAAGTTGAGTTGTTCACAGGTTTGAGTCCAAAACAGAACTGATTTTAGGATGAGAATATGGCGGCTCTAAAGTCCAGGACAGGAAGTAATGTCATCTGGACTGGAACTGGACGTGATGCCTTCGGGACCAGAAGTGACGTCCTCAACGGCACCAGAACTGAAAGCGATGTTGTCAATGGCGCTGGTACCAGCTGTCCATGTAATTATTTAAAACGCGAGAACCCCATAGAGGCTTGTGGGACTTCCCAAAAGAAAAAAGGCAAAACGAACAAGGGGGAGGAGCTGATCCCAGTTCCTCCTGTCCTCCTTTTAGAATGAGAATATGGCGGCTTTAAAGGCCAGAAAAGGAAGTGACGTCATCAACAGCACTGGAACTGGAAGTGACATCATTAATAGCGGCGGTACCAGAAGTGACTTCATCAATAGCACCGGTGCCAGAGGTGACGTCATCATAGGCGCCCTAACCTAGCGGATTTCCCCGTGGATGGTCTGCAGAGGATTGAGAGAGAAAGTCAGTGCAGCTTGCCATGTGCCACTATTATTCAGGCCCTTTAGCTGCCTCCCAATCGTGTGTGTGTGACAAGGCCCCCCTCTAGCTGAGAGGTCGTGACGTTGAGAAAGTGCATTGATGTTGGCATTGAGATCACCCTTATGAAGAATAAGTGAAAACTTAAATGGTTGAAGGTCAAGAAACTGCCTGATGACCTGCGGATTCAACTCTTTGTGTAGGGCCATCCACTGTAGGGGTGCATGATCTGTAACAAGAGTGAATTCACGGCCCAAGAGGTAGTACCTCAACTGCGTAATCACCCATTTAATAACATGGGCTTCCCTTTCCACTGCTGCATACCTGGTCTCCCGATCCAACAATTTCCATCTCAGGAACACAACAGGGTGTTCAACACCATTGATGCTCTGGCTCAGTGCGGCTCCCAGGCCTGTGTTCGAAGTGTCCATCTGGAGAATGAAAGGAAGCAAAATGTTAGGTGCTTTCAATACTAGTGCTGACATAAGGGCCTGTTTTAAATCACCAAATGCAGTGTCTGTCTTATCATTCCATACCACGTTGTTAGGGGCCCTCTTCTTTTTTAAATAACTCAAGGGCGCCGCTTTCTCTCTGAAAACCAAGGTACAAACCAGCAGTAATACCCGGCTAAACCAAGAAATGGTTGGACTTGTCACTTGGTTTGTGGACGGGGCCATTTCAATATGGCATCTACCTTCAAACACTGTGGCTTTATGGTACCCCAACCCACCAGGTAGTCTAAACACTTTTTTGGATTGATCTGAAGCCTGGCTTCACCCACCATCCACAACACTGCTTGTACCTGCTGTATGTGTTCATTCCATGTGCTGAAATAAATTACTTTGTCATCCAAGTAGGCATCACTATATGCGTTATGAGAATGGAGCACTTTATTCACTAGATGCTGGAAAGCTGCAGGAGCCCCATGTAATCCGATTGGAAGGACACGATACTGCCAGTGTTCTCTAGGGGTGCTAAAAGTGGTCTTAACTTTAGCAGAGTCTGTTAAAGGAACCTCCCAGTACCCCTTCGTCATGTCAGGCATGGTCAAATAATTTGCCTTTCCAGTCCTCTCAAGGAGGTCGTCCACTCGAGGCATTGGATAAGTCGGAATTGGGAGACTTGATTAAGCCAACGTAAGTCATTGCAAAACCTCCAACTTCCATCAGGCTTACTAACCAAGACTATCGGACTGCACCAGGGACTATGACTTTCCTCTATAACTAGTTCCAGCATGAGCTTGATTTCAAGCTCCACCTCTGCTTTGTTTGACTCGGGAAGACAATAGAGGTGCTCTCGTACTATAACCCTGGGCTCTGTCACAATGTCGTGTGCAATCAGAGAGGTCCTTCCTGGTTTTTCGCTCACTACCTCCAGGATGGACAGGATAACTGCTTCAAGCTCCTGTCTCTTGAGTGCTTTCAGTAGTAAGAAAAGCTCTATATAAATATAAAGAATTATTATTATTATTGTCTCTGTCTGGAATTTAATTCAGTACCAAAGATAAGGATATTTTTCTGAGCAATGAATGAGCAGAGCTGAACGGAGGAGGGATTGGGATCCCTTTCCTTCCATGGCTTCAGCAAGTTTACATGATATACCTGCTCACTCGGCCGATGATTGGGTTGTTTCACCAAATAATCAACAAGTCCTTTCCTCTCCTTAACTTCATAGGGGCCTTGCTAATAGGCTAGCAGTTTAGAATGGGAGGTAGGAACTAAAACCATGACACGATCCCATGGGTGGAACTCTCGGAGATTCGTACCATGGTCATAGTGGTTAGCCTATGCTGCTTGTGCCTCTTCCATGTTACTTTTTAGTATGGGTCGAATTTTTCCAAATCTATCGTGTAACTGCATGATATATTCCAATACATTTGTAGAGGGAAGAGCCTCTCTTTCCCATCCTTTTTTCAAAATATCCAAACTTCCCCTGGGTTGTTGTCCATGTAATAATTTAAAAGATGAGAACCCCATAGAGGCTTGTGGGACTTCCCAAAAGAAAAAAAGGCAAAAAGAATGAGGGGGAGGAGCGGATCCCAGTTCCTCCTGTCCCCTGATTTTAGGATGAGAATATGATTGCTTTAAAGGCTGGGAAAGGAAGTGATATCATCAACGGCACAGGAATTGGAAGTGACATCATTAATGGTGCCGGTACCAGAAGTGACGTCATCAATAACCCCCGTGCTGAAGGTGACGTCATCACAGGCAATGGAACCAAGCGGGATTTCCCATGGATGGTCTGCAGAAGATTAAGAGAGAAAGTCAGTGCAGCTCGCCACCCCCTGGTTTGGTGTGGTACTACTATTATTCAGGCCCTTTAGCCGCCTCCCAATCGCATGTGTGTCAAAACAAGTAATATTTAGAGTGTGTTTACTTATTTCAAACACCAAACCAGGTTAAATTTGGAATTGAAAATCATTGTAAGCATATTTAGACTTCTTCATAATTTCATGTAATGTAAGTCATTGAACATATTCTTGGCAAGTCTTCTTTACTCTTTTTAATTGCCTTGCATATTCCGTATTCACTAGTGAAGTGTACTCTGAACTATAAAAGACTGATTTGATTTGATTTGAATGACACCAGACTTTCTGGGTAAAATCTGTAATGAACATGTTTCTGATTTACCTGCCGTGTGTGTGAGATTTGCATGCTAAAATAAGGCTCTATGGCTTCTGTCCAAGACAAGGTTCTTTTATAAAGGATCTTCCCAATCTGCCAATGGCCATAATTTTGTCATATTCAGACAAACCTCGCTTTGAACCTTTTGTCCTGAAGGATCAACATTGAATAAATATATGAAAGCTTAAACCCTGCAAAGGAGTTATATATACTAACTGAGAGGTAATTAACATTTTTAAAAAGATCAGCACTTTTACAATTGGTGTGTGAACAAATAAAGCAAACGCTGTTAAAAAATAGATCAGCTATTTTGTATGAGTATCGTTAAAATATCCAAGTTGGGCAGTCTCATCACCATTTCAGTGTGTGGTTTAAGTTTAGCTGTACTCCATGGACTATTAGGTTTTGCCTTAATAACTGCTGTTACATTTCTTCCTTATTGTAATAACATCACAGGTTTAATTTTAGGCTTTAAATACCTTTTGGTCTATTGCTTGAATGATAAGGTTCTTTTTGGTAATATGGTCGACTGGCTATGAGACATTCTAATTTAAACAAGCTGTGCTGCAAGAATTTCTTTCACAAGTGTTTATGGCACACACTGTTTTAAACATGTTTTGGAAAGAAGACTTTTATCTGTAGGTGAAAGTTGTTAGTTAAACGTTTTAGCAGTAAACATGAATGCTGTTTATAATTTTCCTTGAACTTCCAATTCCACTTTGACTGAATGACAAAATTATGCCTCTAAAAGCTCATTTTTATTTTAATATTTTCCCTTGTGTGGAGTAGCTGTAAAAGGAAATGAGTTATGAATAATGCTATAGTATATATGAGTGAACTAGGGGAAAAAATGTAATTTTTATGGGACAGTTTTAAACTCATGTCCCTGTCTTTTTATGAAAATTGTCAAATCATAATAACATTTCCAAATTGACCAGTGCATAGCATGAAATTCCCTTCTTTGTTAATTAAAAATACAAATTAAGCACAGTATATGTTTATATTCCTTTGTAAATTAAAGTTTTGTTAAAAATTAAACAAATATAAATCAGTGGTACTTAAAAGGGTTTCAGACTGAGAATCTAATTGCTAAAGTAAAATGTGCAGTGGACCAAACGGCCAACACTCACCAATTCTGACTTTGTAATTAACACATTTATTTTACTAAAGGTATTTTTGTGAAAACATTCACAAATTCTAATTGAGCAATGCTGGATTTGTGTTTTAAAGCCCCATATTTTAGATATTTATCCATTCATTTTCCACAGCTTTTCCAAAACTAGGGCATGGGGGCAACAGTTTTAGCCGTGAGGCCCATATTTCCCTTTTCCAGGCCACACTTGCCAACTCATACTGTGGGATGTCAAAGCGTTTCCAGGTAATCTTGGAGATATAATCCTTCCAGCAAGCCCTGGGTCTTTCCTGGGGTATCCTCCCAGCAGGTTGTGTCTGTAAAATCTCCAAAGGGGAGGAGTCCAGGAGACATCCATATCAGATGCCCGAACTACCTCAGCTGGTTCCTCTCAATGCAGATGGTCAGCGGCATAATTTCAAGCCTTTCCCGGATGTCTGTGCTTCTCACCTTGTCTCTAAAGGAGGGCCCAGCCACCCTGCAAAGAAAGCTCATTTCGGATGCTTGCATCCACAATTTCATTCTTTCGGTCTTTACCCAAAGCTTATGACCATAGGTGAGGTTAGGGATGTAGGTCAACTGGTAAATCAAGAGCTTTGCCTTCTGACTCAACTCCTTCTTCATCACTACAGATTAGTGATTAGAACTGCATAACTGCGCTAACAGCACACATCCTTTTGTCAATCTCACCATTCCTTTTCCCATCATTCATGAACAACAGGCCAAGGTATTTAAACTTCTCCACTGGAGGCAGTAACTCACCTCATGGTCATGATCAGCTTTTTCCTGCTGAGGACCATGGCCTCAGGTTTGGAGATGCCACTTCACACTTGGTCGCAAACCGTCCCAGTGCATGCTGGAGTTCGCAGTGCGATGAAGCCAACAGGACCATGTGATCTGTAAAAAAAAAACAGTGGCGCAATTCTAAGGCCACCAAACTGGACAAACAGTAAAGGAGACAAAGTACAGCCTTGGCAGAGTTCCACACTCACTGGAAACAGTGCTGATGTTTTTCTGAGTATGGACACTGCACTCACTGTTATTATGCAGGGACAGAATAGCCCTTATTAGGGGCTCTGGAACCTCATACTCTTCCAGCAAACCCTTGAGAATCCCTTGAGAAACACGGTCGTACACCTTCCCTAAGTTCACAAAACACACGTAGACTGGTTGGGCATACTCCCATGCACCCTTCAGAATCCTCATAAGGGTAAAGAGCTGGTCCACCGTTCCATAGCCTGGACGGAATTCACATTGCTCCTCCTGTTTCTGAGATTCCATAACTGGGTGGAGTTTCTTTTGTATTACCCTGGCATAAGCTTTTCCAGGGAATCTGAGGAGTATAATTTCCCCTGATAGTTGGAGCACATCTTCATGTCCCCCTTTCTAAAAATGGGGACAACCACCCCGGTTTCCCTCTCCAAAGGTATAGTTACTGATGACCACAAAACATTGAAAAGTTTGACTGGAGTGGAACTGAGTTTGATGAAGTGTTGAGTGAGGGAAATAATGGAATTCATCACAAGGAGTAAATAGGAGCTGGGCCGGCTGGGAGCAGTACTTAAGCTGAAGTTGTTACTATAGATATTGACACTGCATGCACATATACTAACAGTAATGCAATAGTTTACAGCGTACTGAGAGTTATGGTAAAGCAGAATGATAGTGAAAGTGAGTGTGGGCATCATTGCATGAGAAGCGATGAAGGGATTATGCATACTGTTTCCCAGAATCACAAGTAGGACTGGCATTACTTTGAGCTTGGCAAGTGTTGTAATACTTTCTTCTTGGTATTTGATAAGCACGGATTTCTGTTTCTAGCCAACCTAACTTTCCTTTTCAGTGCTTGGTGGATCGACCCATTTAATAGTTATGGGCTGTTGAGCTGGTGGTGGTATTGTTCTTTCTTTTTACAGCAATACATTTTATAAGGCAAAGAGAGTTGTAACAATTTCACAAGTAAAATGCAATTACAGACTTACCAAATTACTACTTATATAGTGCATATACATAAAGATGGATTAATGTGAACACACAGTAACATAAACCCATTCCAAAAAAATTATAATTACAAAGACATGCTTGTTAGATGGATTTACAATGCTAAATTGTCCTCCTGTGTGTATTTGTTTGAGTGTATGTTCACCCTGCAATTGGCTGGCGTCCTGTCCATGGATTGTTCTTGGTGTCCGGCCATTACTTGCTGGAATAGGTTTTGGTTTCCTCCAAAATCTGTCCTGAATAAACAGGTTTACAAAATGTAAGGACTGATTTTAACAATATATGTCTATTGAATTTATCATTGAGCTACAGTCAGTTGACAATGACCAAAACAAAAACTCCAGCCAGCAGTATGCCTGGAAAAAAATAATCTCTGGGGGTTCCACGGTCAATTTTAACAAAGTCTAAAAACAAGTCTGTCTCAGTGACAGTCCTGGAGAATTTGGTCTTATGGCTACCCAAGCTATCCTTAGCATTCTACAATATAAGTTTATGCTGGACAGTCTAATATGATAACAAAAGTAAAAATGTGGAGTAGTAGTTTCTAAATATGTAAGGATAGAACGTTCAACGTTCACATTGGTATTCAAACAAAGTCACATAAGGAAGGAATCACTAACAAAAATGACAGCAATGCAAATAAGCACTAGGTTCAAGTCATGCCATTCTGTATTTATTGTACATACTAAAAGTAATATCTGATTTATCCATCCATTCATTATCCAACCCGCTATAATCCTAACTATAGGGTCACGGGGGTCTGCTGGAGCCAGTCCCAGCCAACACAGGGCGCAAGGCAGGAAACAAACCCCAGGCAGGGTGCCAGCCCGCCGCAGATATTTGATTTATTTTAGTTTTATTATAACAGTAGCCTCAGAATCATTTAGAATGTAAAACTACTTTATTTTTTGATTTATTTTAATTTATAAGCTTAAGATCAGGTGATGCCCATCTGCTCTGAATGCAAAATTAGCATATCTTTATTCTAGAACAGAGATTCACCCGCTAATAATTTTTAATTTATTGTTGTCATTCATGATTTTTCCATGCCCCCAAACCTTAAAAACATTTTACTGTGTTAAATAAAGCAATCTTTGTGTTTCCAAACTCAGAAAAACTAGCATCTGTTCTCTTGGCAATGTAAATATATTGTGCCTTTTAAATGACAGATAATTATACCCATGCTCAATACTGGAGGGTAACACTTAGATTTCATGGTCTTTGACTTGTTATATGCCGACAGATATTTAAGTATGGGATGTTGATGATCAACTCTTCCCCCCTGATTACATGAGCTCTGAGTAATTAGAATTCTGAATTTATTTCTCCAGTCAAATTCCAGGCAAAATTGACGGTTCGTGTAGAAAAAAAAAAGACCAGACCAGTATTGTAAATTTGAGATAAATTATTGCAGTAAGTTTTTTTTTAAATTGGTCTATTATGAGTACCAGAGAGAGGCCAGTTACTCCAGATTACTTAGTGGCTCACACTTGATGTTACCTGGGATAAGTTCCAGCCTCCACTACCCAGATTTGGAATATGCAAGTTAGAAGAGAAAGATTGATTGAATACAAATTTACACTTATATAAAATGTAGTGTTTTGTATGCACTCTGTCAAAAATTAGTTGCTGCCCAGAAGCAGTGGTCCTGTTTTCATGAAATTCAGCTTGGGAGATCAGCATGGCAACTTAGACAATCAATTAGGATTATTTTTTTCCATATTCTTAGTGGGCAGCACTTCTAACTTGCCTAAAAATAGGTGTTAACAGAAAGAGATGGATCATGATGATTGTGCGCTGCTTGTTATAGCACTTTACAATTACTTTGACAAAAAGCAAGCTGAGAGTGTCTGTTTCCAGTTAGTTGGAAATCCCACTCCTAAACTTCCTTGGTATAGTCCATGATGGGGTAGGGGAAAAAATAATTCAGCATTTGGACAAAGATTAAGTAGACCATTTCTCCCAGATATGCTCCTTCAGGTGCTTCCATTTTTACAAATGTAAGCAATGATATATACCAGTACGACTACATACTCAAGAGATGTTACTGTTTCAAGCACCATATCCACTCATTCCAGTAAAAGCAGCACACTATAAATTAGGGGTGACAAATTTAGATCCTGGATGACCACAGTACCTGCTGTTTTTTCTAGGCAATTTTTAATTTATAACCAATTACTGCTGTTGCTGTAGAATACTTATTTTTCCTCAATTTTAATTGATTTGCTTTTTAATATTCTTGGAAATTGAAAGTGTGTAAAATAATAATCTCAAACCTCAGATTCCCCAATCCAAGGGCAGAAGAGTCTGAGACTAAAACTGAGCTAAAATTAGAGCTGACCTCAAATGCATGTTTTAGAGAGCACTAGTATATGGAGACAAAAGCTGCAAGTAGACTTCTCGGACAACATACAATCAACACAGATGGAAACTTATATTGCATTCAAACCAAGAACACTGGATATGCAAGGCAGAAGCTTCTATTGTGCAACCCTAGGAAAGATTACACCAGGTGAGAAAAGATCCATGGTCCTAGTGTTTTGAAGTGCCTTTCTGCTAGGCCTTTCTTATACCTTTTGTACACTGTGTATAAAACATATTCCTTCACATTTTAAAACTGAAAATATCCATCCATCAATTACCAAATTAAGGTAGAAGACAGGTAAATACATACAACATAAACATATGAACTACAATATATAAACTTTGAGGGACATTTTCTGTGACACTGTTATGCCACCACTGGGTTATGGTTTGAGGACCAACAGTGTAAATTCATCTGCAGTGACTTCAGTACTGCTGTCATAAGTTGTGAACTGTTTCTGTCATTTTAAACATTTAAGATAAATTGCCAATTTAAGTATTTAAATGTTCTGCAAGGGAAATACTCCACACTGTGTCACTGCCACTTAGGAAACACAGTCAGTATCTATTCCCAAATATTTGGTTAAGTAATAACCTAACCATTGCACCCTAAAGCAATGTAAACAATTGGAAAGAGCTGCTAATTACAACCTTCACTTGAAAAAACACTACCACATTGCCTTTTCTCAGGCCCAGTGTGGTTATAAACATGACTGTGGTTCCTTTCTGATGGGTATGTGTGCCCCTCTTCGACAACAGATGAGGACAATCTGCCCCCTAGTGATAAACTTGAACTCCCTGGAGGGTGGCACAGGAATATCCATGATTGATAATGCATTTTAATTACTAGAATTATTAAAAGCACTTATTATTTGTGTTCATGCTCCTTTAATGTTGTCATTCTTTCAGTGTATTTTCAAGATGCTTAAAGTCTGTACTGTCATGATTCAACAGGAATCTTTGTGAAGGAATACTGAACTACATAGAGAGGAACAGTAAAACGTGTTAATCCTTTAGAAAATACAATAATCAAAAGTTCCGTTTACTCAGCACAACACTGATAGCAATGTAATCATTTTCCTTTAGCCTTTGATTTTTATCAGTACATATTAAGTGCTTCTATATACTCTCAATTATATGTGGCATCATTTCATCAAACATATGGATAACATCTAGATATCATTCCAACAAGATAATGAAAATAAGCAAAGGAGCTGAAATGTTTAAGACTAGTCTAATCATAGCAGTGTGATGTAGTGATTAAGGCTTTTGACTTTCATTCCAGAGGTTGTGGGTTGAAATCCTGCTACTTTTACTGTGTGAGCAAGTCACTTCACCTGCTTCTGCTCCATTTGAAAAAACAAAAGGAATGGAACCAATTGTATCTTACATGTTGCAAATTGCCTTGCATAAAGGCTCCAGACAAATTCTGATCTTTTTTTAATGGAGAATGGCCTGGTGCACAGGTGAAGTCAAAGGTGATCAGTGTAGCTTTAGAAAGTATTCAATTTACTAGAAATTCTAATGGCTTTGGGTTGTGTCCAAAAAGAATAAGCCTGCTGGTGTAAGAGACTTAAATAAGGTGAAATGCTAAACAATCCAGGTGGACCTTCAAACAAGACTACTGCAACACTAAATGGAGAGGAGCCAGCTAAGGCGGTTTAGCCATCTAGTGAGAATGCTCCCAAGTGGGAACAGGAGAAGAACTAAGACAATTTGGGGATAATACAGTTATTATTTAGCCTTTCTCAGACACTAGTTATTCCTCAAAAACCACCTAATTAACTGAGGAAACTTCTGTCTTAAGTCAGCATTCTATAGCCAGGGACAAACCATTTGATTTGGAAGAGCTATTCAAGTTCAGGTTTAAGCTCTAGTTTATTATTATGTGTTACAGAGAACAGTTAAATTCTTAAATTCCAAGTTCATATTTCCTCAGATGACCACTGACATAATAGAGGCACCCACTTTATAAAATTGCAAAGATTTGCCTCACTATATAACAGAGCATTATTAAGTAATCTCTCTAGAATTCCATAGTTCTAATAAAGAGAAGACTCTCAGTCAGAGAATAATGTTTGGAGATCTAAGAGCCTTGGGTGTTGGAATTGACTGAGTTTTGAGGACAAGGCAGTCTTGCACGAACCAGAAGATAAATGAGTGAAGATTTTAAATAGTTTTTGAAAATACTATACATGCATAAAAAGTAAGACTATGCACTGCTTATATATTCACTCAACACATATCTCACATAGTACTTTTGCCCAAGATGACATTTATAATCAGATGACATTTAATGACTTTAGAAAAATAAAAAGTGAAAGTAGATCAACATGCTTTTGTAAAGTATGAGAACTGTAGCACCACAAGGGCCAAATGATAGAGGCACAACCTATAAACAGGATAGGATTAAAATAAATGCAAATTGCTTTCCCTCAGAGACCCATGTAGAATCACCTGTATGTGCTTATTTAGGCTGAGAACTAGGACTGATTGAAGCTGCAATGATATATGGCTCAAATCATAATGCTCTTCACACAACTCAGGCTCTGTGATTGGAGACATTGTTGTCATGGAAAATTCCAAAGCAATAAGGATGTAAATGCTGTGTAATTGCTCAGAATTTATTTTTATTAATTGAAATTTAATGTGCCATCTAAGGATATCAGCTAACTTAAACCATACTAGGTAACGGAAACCCACACCACAACCGAGCCTTCAGAATCCTTCACTATATGAAAGAAGCATATAGACCTACAGTATAGACTTCTTTAGGTGATCCTTGACACACAAGTACTCATATGACTGCTGAGAACAATATGAAGGATGATCAGAAATGAACAGGCTACTCATTCAGTAGATCACTGATTGTGTTTTTTATACCACTTGAATCGCTAAAGTGCATTTTAAGGCAAAAGAAGGAGTTTACACACTGTAATCAGACAACAACAGAAGATAGAAGCTCTTGATTACAATTTGTAGATGAAACTCATCCCACCTTAGACTGACATCTGCAGTCAAATGGACCTTCTTGTCTGTTTTTCCTTGTGTCCTGGATTAATTTAGAATGATAAGGAGCTTGCAGTTTTTTTTTTTACAGTCCCCTTAGCTAATGACATCTTAAACTCTTGTTTCACTGCAAACTCTACTTCAGCTCATATTGCTTATGATACATCAACAAGTTTAGCAGACTTTAGAGCTTTTGCCACATAAGCCCTAATAATCATCTCTCTCTTAAGCCACCTAAATCTCTTCTTCGATCCATTGCAGTTAACACAAACATCAAGTGTGCCCAGCATTTTTATATGTACATGGTCATCAACATGATAGGATCTTAATCACTTAATAATCTCAATGACCAAAGGTATTGATTGAGAAGTACCCGTTTTCCATCATTTGTAACTCTCATGTACTCAATTTTATAATCTTTTTTTGTGAATTTTAGAAAATTTAAACTGTCCCAAAGTCTCATGGTTTTTAAGAGGAACAAGACGTAGAGCAGTCCAGTGCTGAAGGGAGCTCATCCGTCAGTGTCTGAGTAAAACATTAGAATTAAGAAATAACATCAACTAAAAATTGTTATAGCACCCACATCAAGATTATAGAACCTTTCACAACCCTTCATAGCCCACTCCTTAAACACCTTATTGAAATACAGTTTTAAGAAAGAAATGTTCAAGCATTTGTAAAACACTAAAAACTTTCTGATCTATTGACTTGACTTTGGAGAAAATTCAAAGAATGCATGAAGAATGCTTTAACAGTGCAAAACGAAGGTAAAAATCCAGCATTGAACCAACTTAATCAAACTCAGCGTTGCCATTGTCATAATCTATCATATTAGTATCTGGAATAAGCCAGGAACTAACATATGAAAGGGTATCCATCCACCTTAGGGCACACTGTCACACACAATCCAACTTACTTTTTATTTCAAAAGACCTAGTTCCTGGAAGTCTATTTACAATGATGAACTGCTGAAATGGGGTGAGAGTAGTTCTTCTAGGAGAAAGGGAACAGAGTGTGAATAGCACTACAAGAGACAATAGGAATGAATAGAACCAGGTGGCTTAATGATACAAATCATTGGCTGATATTGTCAGTTGACATAATTCCATCTTTAGGTTTAGACAAGGTCAATCCACTTGTATCCATTTTACTCTGAAATCTGGTGCTTATTCTCCTTAGAGCCAATCTGTGCCTATTTTCAGTGAGCCAGCTTGTACTTCATGTGAAAGTGGTTGGAGACGTCCACCTGCAGCTTAACGTTCTCCATCGCAGCCAATTATCTCTCATTATAATTTAGAGTGTTAAGTTTCAAAGAGCTGATCTGGCACAACAATTAGTAGAGCCTTTGGCTGTTGAAAGCTGTGACGACACATGGAGTATGCTTTTATAAGTGTACCACAGTGTACTTCTGTTTTGTACAATGTGTTGGAAAATCAATGTGCATGCTAAAAACAAACCCATGAACACAGTGGTCACAGCATGATCCTACACTACAAGCTGAGGTGCCATAAATTAAATGAAAATGCAGCTGCCTCTTGACCTGCAGTGGTGTTTGAAAGTTTTCTGTTGCCACGTAGCATGGTCTGGATATATTAGGCAAAACCCACTTTAATTTAAGATTTTGAGAAAATCATCCAATCATTCCGTATTTGTCCTTTTGCATATATTAACTTAAAACAACACACAAAGTAACACAATTTGTATTTTTAATTAAACATTGGCTGCTGCATTTTCATGCCAAATGATGTTACATAGATCACTGTTGGTTCTTTTTCAGGTTCCACAGCCTGGCTTGGCCAGGGCCCAATAGCTGGCTATTATAAGACTGATGCAGTGCGTGCTCTGTTTGGATATCCAACAGCACAATTTGTGACAAGCAAATAATAGTCTCTGCCCTGTTTAAGTAAAAACAGGAATTTTGTCAGACCTGCCAAATGTCTGGAGGAAATCAGGATATATTTTATGCTTCTTGAAAATCATTAGACTCTACAACTATTTTTGTGCATAAGCTTTGTCTAAGAGGAGAGAATCTTACAGTAAACAGAGGCATGGTGGCCTAATGGCTAATGTTCCTACCTTATAACTCTTGAAACCTAGGGTTTGAATGCTGGCATTGCTATCATCTGTGTAAAACTGGAACATTCTGTCCTTCTTCATGTAGTCTTCCTTCAGCCAACCATATTGTCCTCCCATATAAAAAAATAAAACATGATGTTATATGTAAGTTAAGTACCCTGGCAGTGTGGCCTACACTATGATGAATGACTTTATACTACAAGTTTTCCAGTTGAGTCCCCCACTCTAAATCATTTTGTGACCTAAACAAGGCAGCTAGCCTGTCAAGATTTGTAATATAATATAATATAATATAATATAATATAATATAATATAATATAATATAGGGTCGCACAGAGAAACGGTCAATTTTCAGTTGACGTTCAATGAATGAACACATTACAAAATACATTTAATGATGAAATGTATTGTACAGAATATGCAATTAATGATTGTAGTAAATATTCATTCAATATTAATTCTATGTTTTGAAAAAAACATTATGAATTTGTTGTCCATTTCTCTGTACACATTCTGATAGCTTGTTGTGGAAATTCTGCATTGTTCGGCGTAACATGTCAAGAGGAATGCCAGTGATTTCCTCTTCAATCCTCCTTTTTAGTTCAGCAATGGTTACAAGATGTGTGTGGTACACTTGGCTTGTCCCCACAGAAAAAAAACAAACAAACAGTGAGATCTGGGGATCTCGGAGGCCATGGAATTTCACCGTTGCGTGAAATGATCGATGAATAATCGTTGAATAACTGCTATCGATTGTCAGGCAGTATGCAAAGTGGCTCCACCTGGGGACATATTTTTTAAGGCTGAATCTGTTTCTTCAAAATTACACACCCATGTTGTAATTGCATGAGCAGACGGGACATGATCATGGTGTCCTAAATGGTAATGACACTGAAATTCCCTTTGAGCAGCAGTCACACTATCACCATTCTTATAAAAGGCTTTCACAGCGAATGCTCATTGTGCGCTACTCCACTGCTCCATTATAACTAATGGGAAGGGGTTCTAAATGAGGTTGCATTGGTCTCAAACAACTGCTGATGCCCCAAGGTCACCAGCACCTTGTTCCAAAATTTCCCATTTCCCTGTACCACCCTGTATAATGGGCATCACTATAAGTCACTGCTTAGGTCAGCTGCCTCATAACTCTGAGCTATTACATTTGATTCTGATGTTTACTTGAGTTTTCTCTGTAAAGACCAGTTTTCACCTATTTTGCAAACAGGCAGAGATTAGGTTAGTTTGTCCAGTGAGCATAAGTATGATGGGCTGGTTTGGTCAATACTGCTGGGAATATTTTGGATACTTACAACTCTGTAATGGAAACACATCAATGGTATTAATTATCATACTACTGATAATAATAACCAAGCAATAATATAATTCAGTGAAGTTTATCTTTTCATAGTGATTTTTACAAGTACAGAAGCCGAGTGCTTCGATGCTCAGATAAAATGCAAGTATAAATTTTACAAATTACTGAATACAGAATGAATGTACATAAAGATACAGTTTTGTTTAAACACACAGGAAAAAAGACTAGTTTGAAGCTAATTAACATAAGAGGAAACCAGCAATAGAGTATAGGTGGCGCTGTAACTGATGGTATCATCTCTTTTTAATCCCACAGCTTCCTCCCTCCTTCTACAGTGAGGACTGAGACTGACACGTCCCCAGGAGGTGGCGTCTCAAGTGGGAAAGAGCTGACCGCTGGATAGAACTCCAGCATGAGTCTCGACTGCTCTTCATAGCTACCAACCTGTATTGTGGAGGCCTTTCAACCTGCTAATTGTTTTTTTTGGACTGCTTCACCATGTGCTTGTTTATTTTGTTGCCCTGCCAACGCAATTATTAAAAGGGGCAACCAAGTTAATACTTCAACATTTATTTTGGACTTGTGTTTCTTCTCCTGACCACAAATATATAATATAATATAATATAATATAATATAATATAATATAATATAATATAATATAATATAATATAATATAATATAACCAGTAACGGCGTAGTGCATGAATACACTTGACTTGAGCATTCATAGTTTTCGTACTCTTTCTCTGTACATTCAGCATTTGTTTGCTCAGAGGTCGATGCGCTTGATGCTTCCTGAGTCGCTCTTCTTTTCTCCACCCTAGCGGCACGGTTCTTCTCTTCTTTCATCAGCATCTTTTCGCATTAAAAGTGATTACGTCAGTGTTTGTGTTGCAATTACTTAGTACGTTTTTCTTCATTTTTCCCTTAAGCTGGCACTTAAGTCTTCAATCTACCTCAAGAATGATTTAAGATATTAAGAGGTAGGGGAAGTGACGGCGAAGGTGGTAAGGATGAGAACGGCGCCCGTAAACATGCGCTGCATGGCCGCCCTGCTGGCCGCTGCTAAGAGTTGATTCTACAATAAAATAAAAATAAAAAGAGGAATAACCTTGGAGGTCAATCATCATCCCAAAAGCGGATAGTACACGTCACATAGTATATGTGTACAAATTTCAGGTCAATAGGTCAAACGGTTTGTGAGGTACAGATGATTTAAAATCCTGGACAGACAAACGGACAGCTACGGTAGCGTATTGTATAAGATGATATAATATAATCTCTTTATTATATTAAAAAATCCTGAGACAAGACTTTTTTCAAGAGATTTTTTCAAGTCCTGCGAGACAAGACTTTGGCCATTAAATTGTTTCAAGTCATGCCATCCTCTCAACCATATTCAACCACGCACATGGCACTCTCATTCGTGTGAATGTTTTTGACAGACACAGTTCCTGCTCTCTCATCTCTTAAAAATTTTAACGTTTTCCTCACCTTAAGTTCCCAATCAAAGAAGATGTATTATGTCCAAATTTTATTGAAGAATTTCACCACGAACGGTTATCAACAGAAAAAATGAGTACACGGGCAATCCTAGCACTGAGAAACAATGAAGTCAAACAAATTAACACCAAAAATGTTGATCAGTTGCACAGCAAATTGGTTAAATGTGCATCAATAGACTATGCTAAAGCAGTTGGTGGTGATCTTGTGGAAGATGAAAACATCAACTTATAATATCCCGAAGAATATCTACAACCATTAACACCGTCCAGTCTTCCACCGCACGAATTACTGTAAAAAGAAGGATGTATCCAAGAAAGGTAATGTAGTATATCTTCCGCAGATAACATTAGAAAACAAAGGAGATCTTGATATGCCATTTGTATTAAAACGTTAACAGTTTCTCATTAGAATAGCTTCTGCAAAGACAATTAACAAATCTCAGAGCCAAACATTCAAAAACGTTTTATATTTTATTTAATAGAGAGAAAGAGTCGAAATTCAATCACAGGAAGTTATAAGTTATGTTGTCACAATTAAAGTCCAAACACAGAATCATAATTTACTTTCAAATTTTTATGTTTTACTATTTTTTAATATGGTTAATTACTCGCTGTAATGTAAAATAGTTAGTTCTATTATGCATATGTAACAATTCCCATGAAAATAAAAATCTGTTTAAATTGTACATCCGCATCCCCATAGGTGAGCGGCAGAACCACAAAGAGGTTAGCACGTAGCACAGGCCTGGGGGTTGGCGAGCAGGGGGTAAAGCTCCCTAGTATAATATAATATAAAGCAACAGGCTTATCATGACCATGATTTAGATTAAGCAGTCTGTATTTGAGAATGAATAGCTGGATGGATAACATAACCTTTTAAATCCATCTGTCATTATATTATATGTATTTCCTTTTGACTATTCAGAGTTGGGAGATCCACAGCCTTAGCAGCAGTAGGCATAGGATTAGTGAATCACAGGGCACATTCATGCACACCTCTGCACTGTCTCACAATTGGACAATTATAATACATATATTACGTTGGCAGCACTGGATTCATGGCTGGAAAGAATCCGGAACAAGGCTTCAGTCCATCACTGGGCCCACTCACAAACATGCCCTCGTTAACAATATATGCAAACTCATTATGACATTTTTCTTTGGAATGTTTTAATGAGTTTCTTTTAATAACAGTCATAGAGAGTACTATATCTCATGTGTTAAATTTGTTACTTTCATGGACATACGTTATTCTAAGAAATATTTACCTGGTTGGGCGAAAACAATTCTGATATTTAGCAAACAAGATTAAAAACACAAAACATTCCCAAACTGATTTCAATCTTAGATTGACAAACCTAACACCTTGAATGCTTCACCATATTGCAAGAAAGTCTGATTTTCCTTTATTTTAAACTTAAGTGATTCTCATTTTGAATGTTACTTTGACTCCATGACAGTCCCCTCTTGTGTCTTATGAAAAGTTAGAATGAAAGTAGTCTTTACTTTTCCCTTGCGGCGCCTTTTACAGTATTCCTGACCAGGCTGCTGAGCCAACGTATATTTGTACAGCAGTCATAATTTGGAAATTTGTTGCTATAAAATGAACCAGGATGAAGGCCTGTAATATATCAATTTTCCTCCTTGCCTTTGCAGTAATGATGAATATCAAATGAGAAGCAGTAAATTCAGTTTTGAATGTGCTGGTGTCTAGAAGCTTTCAATTTGTGTTATACTGGTATTAAACATTCTAATGTGTGGTCTTACACAGTAGTGTACTTTTGTTTTCAATCATAATATCTCATATATTTTATATTAAAGTGCAAGGAAAGTGTGTTGTTGTTTTCTACCAATGTTTTTACGCAGGTACTTTAGCTCAAGGTGTTTTAAGAAATATGTAAGGCATAAGAAGCCTAAAATACAGTTGTGGTAGAATTGACACATTTTGAATAGTCTAAAAGTTACTGTACAAAGTTTCCTGTTTGACAGACATTCATGATGTGCTGCAGCTCTTAAATGTGGTAGAATAATTAGGATGAGTATACTGCTCGGCAATTTCATCAGTTAAGTGCTGTGCTTCATTTACATTGTGCTTCCTCTTTGATCACACGCTGGTCACTTAGCTGTTACAAATAGACTCGGGTACATTTCAAATGTAACCACTTAGAAGCTTCTAACATGACAGTGAATTGGGTGGCTTTTGAGGGATGCAGTAAGTGTGAATGTGATTGTTCCTTTTAACTTCCTAAAGGGAGCTGTATATGGCAGAAGGGTTTTATTTGGCCTGAAGTGATTTGTCTGTTGCCTACTGGAAAATTCTGTTTAGTTTAGCAGAACAGTGCAATTATATATAATTATATTTTATGTAATGCATCCATCCATTTTCTGAATCCACTGAATCCAACACTATAATTATAATCAGTTCAGTGACATTTTAAATATATGTAAATGGCTACCCTTAACTCATTCTCACATCACTGACATAGCCTTTCTGCATTATCTTGTTTGCTAAATCTGGACACACAATCAAACATAGTTTCAAAGGGCTATTCATCTCTGGTAAAGAATTTTTGGCAAAACATCTGAGCACAAAAAAACACAACATTGGTATTCTATCACCATTACTTTGTGTCACTTTCTAAATGTATTTTGTGATTAAATCCTCTGTGCACTTTTCTTATATTTTTTTCTACTGGGTTGTCACTATTTGCTTTTGAAAGCAACTGGTGACATGAAGAACTATATAAGATAAAAACTGGATAAAATAAAACTGATTGAACAGATAACCGGGCCTACCTCACATTGTGCCTTTCATTATATACATTAATAAGATTAATAAGGCACAATTTAATAAGATTAATACAAGAAATGTACTTTTTTATGTTGTTTTCACCATGAATGAGGAACATTTGTGTGCCATGTACATTTCCTTTTTCAAAAGCTATTAAAATGGGCCCAAGGTAGGGAGCCTTTATGGGGGCAGCATCAAAGCGGATCTGTGGAATGTTTTGGGGTTATAAAGAAGGTTGGTCCCACACAAAAGTAAAACATAAACTATCAAATGCCGAGAATGTGTAAATTTCCTATGCCACTGCTCATCTGGAGTTTGCTTTTCTGTGATTTGGTTACTTCCAGATGCCATTGTGCACTAAATGACTTTTATCTTTCTTTATTATGATTATATGTTAAAAGAAATAAAGTAGAAGAAAAGAGCCATAAAACTGGTTTTGAAAATCTCCCAGTTATTGGTGATTTCTGATGTATATTGTATAGCTATAGGATAGCGATCAGTAGTTTAGCTACTTGGCATAACCTGGTCATGTGAAAGATTTATTACTGAAGTCTTTCACATATTTATTGATGGTCACATATGCTTACCCAAGGAGACTGGAACACTGGCAGATTGAGTGAAATGAGTCATTGGTAGAGTTTTGAATTGTCAGCTTCAGCATTTACAGTTCAGCACCTTAGCCGCTCTGCCATACTGTATTGTTTTTGTTTATGTGGGTTTAACATGGCCAGTTAAAAAATTGACTTTAAAGGGAATTAAATATTGATATAATAAACAGAAAACATTGTTTTAGGAAGGTGCTATAACTGACACTTTCCAGTACACTCATATTTTTTTTAAATAAAGGATGTGTGTGTGCATGAGTGTCTCCTGCTACTGACTGTTACCCCTTAATTATTGCCTTGTGCCCAGTAATGCTGTAGCCCCCACAAATCTGAATGAGATTAAGCAGGTACAATAATGAATGAATAGATTGATAAGCAGAGGCTATGCCACCTCTGGACACCTGGTCTTATTTTTAACCTGGTTCTCCCCAAATCCACAGGGGTTCTCTCTAGGTACTTGCATTCACAATCCAAAGTTATGCATGTTTATCTAATCATTTACTCTAAAGTGAGATTTAACATACACTGTGATGAGCTGATGTCCCTACCCTACCAAGTCCTTCCACTCCCTGTGACCCTGTGAGGGTAAAAGCAGGTTAAGAAAACTGGCAAATGGATAAATAATTTCAATAATTCACGGAAGCTAATTATGATCTGTAGAAAAAAATTGTTTATATTAATAAGACTGCAATGTAAAGAGAAGATTTTAAACTACAGCAATTTGTTGTAAACTGCCCACTTTAGTAAAATTAAATGGAAAATGCCTATTGCCTTTTTGCTTAAATAGTCCTGTGTTGCGGTAATAGCAGCAGGTGGAAGAGTTAAAAATACGGTTCAGGCGAATGTGCAGCTTCTACTAAATGCATGCCACCAGGAAGGTCCCAGGGGTCCAGGGAATTACAGGGAGTTGTGAAAAGTAACACAACTGGTCAGCAGGCATAATCCAAGCCCACTCTGTACTCTCCCTGGCACCACCTCCCTTTCTTCTTTTTATAGCTATCACTCCCCCCGACCACCAAACCCACCCCCTCCTCGCACACACACACTCTCCCTCACACTCTCAAGTTACCGTGCTCAGAGTTCTCAAACCTATAGTATTTTTTTTGTCCTTGTCCCAGCCTCCTGGTTTTTAAGAGCCACCCAGCAGCCTCCGTGATTGGATTGGATAGTTTATAGCCACTGTGCTGAGTGCTTGAGGACGTGTTTCAACAGATGGTTGGGGTTAGTGTGTGTCATCACATTCGAGTAGGGATTAGAGAGGGAAGGTTGGCTTCCAAGGAGCTGTGTGGTCCTCCTGAGGTGGGAACCTCTGAAACACAGAGTAGCACAATATTCGCCGCACGTCCAGGAGACCTTCTGCATCAGGTACGGCGAAACTACGCTTTTTATCCCGTGTCTCTCTCCAGATTCCCGCGGCGCCGCCACACAGCGTCGGGTGTATCAGGCTGCGACCCGAACGTGCTTGCGATGCAGCCGGCTACACGGAGCGGGCGCCAGGCTCACTTGCCGCCGAGTTCGTTGTTGTCATCCAAATCCGCTTCTATATCTACCGTTTTGCCCACGTTCTTAACGAGCTCTTAAGAAGACAGAAGTGCTCGCGGCAGTTTGTAAAAACCGGCGGTCACAATGTAATGTTGCTTACCGCTGTCAGTACAGCAGAGTGCAGTGAGCAGGCAGTTGCCCGATAGTTGCGGAAATACACGTGTGGACTGCCGTAGGATCCTCCTCCCGCTTCAGAATTGAACGCTGAATGGAGTAGGAGGGAATCCACAGCGTTGTCTCAGTATGCATCCATCAGTCTGTGATTAGTCATTCTTCAAATGTCTGTCTATAATCGTATGCATATATACAAACATAAGCGAAAGTTCCGTACTGCGCTGCCTAAAGAATTTTACATGTTATGAAAATGTGAACCGCAAGTTGATCCCGCTTAACAGTTTGTAGACTTGGCGTTAGATGTTTCAGCTAGATCTAAGTAATATTATTGAGAAAATGTTGGTCTAAACGCCTTGAGCATGGGAAAGGCGCTATATAAATAAAATGTAGTACTATTATTATTATTAGTTCAAAAAATAAAACATACATTACAAATAATCATTTTCATTACGCATGTCTTGGTATATATAAAATTAAGCACACGCTTGCGCACACATACATATATATGTTTGTGT
>JANRMT010062819.1:51570840-51748212 GCA_026402145.1 Polypterus bichir lapradei | reverse complement strand
GAACCGCAAGTTGATCCCGCTTAACAGTTTGTAGACTTGGCGTTAGACGATTCAGCTAGATCTAAGTAATATTATTGAGAAAATGTTGGTCTAAGCGCCTTGAGCACGGGAAAGGCGCTATATAAATAAAATGTAGTAGTATTATTATTAGTTCAAGAAATAAAACATACATTACAAATAATCATTTTCATTACGCATGTCTTGGTATATATAAAATTAAGCACACGCTTGCGCACACATACATATATATGTTTGTGTATATATATATATATATATATATATATATATGCTTATGTGAACTAGGGTGCCTATTAAATAGAGTGTTTTTGCATCACAGTTGGCTCCTGCGTTACACCTATATGTGTAGACTCTAATGGAAAAAGCAGTAATATATATAGCTTATATACCCCATGTAAGTAACTAGGAGCTTATATAAAGTATGTGCATCTGCATAAAGGAAGTGTGAAATTGTAATCTAAAAAAATTAATATGTACTGTGTACATATTTTTGTGAGCATCCATTTATCCACTTGCAAGCTTCTTCACCTCCACCAAGGTTACAGAGAGTTCATGTAATATATGCTATATTAATGTATGTAAATTTACTGGATATAGTTTAGATGTTAACTTGTAGGATTTTTAAATATTGTAAAATGCAGAATCAGTGCGCTGGAAACCTTCACCAAGTTTAAACTAGTAACTCATGTTACTTGCAGTTATTTGCATCCTATTATACCCTTTCCAGATAAGCACTATCTATCCCCGTGGTAAAAATGATTGATTCAAATCTCAAGTAATATATAATGTTTCATGTGTAATATTTATCCAATTTGCTACTAAGTGAACCATCAAATGTTATGAAATGTTTTACTGTCCTCAAGAAAATAGTGACAACAAATATGTTTGGTAATTTTAACTTACAGATCAGTCTTATGGTAGAAAAGTTTTCAGTCCATGGCTTCTGTGTAATTTTAAATATTTTGGCATTTTGTAACCTTTGCGTCATTTATAGGTGTAGATGAATAGAAGACAGCAATTAATGAATATGGCTTTCAAATAAATACATTTTGCTGTAATATAATAATAACTAGGTGTTGATGATGGCTTCAAATAATTTTATTGCAAATATGATTGTGGGGGGAAATACAAGACGGTTTGTAAGAAAATATACTGCCCATAACATTTAGCATAGTGCATGATCTGTAATTACACTTTTATTCTGTTCCACATGAAGACAGAAATGTTTGTTATACAGAAGTCACAGTAAATTAACACCATATTTCAAAAGTGCTTCCTTTAGAAGGCTGCTGGTGTTTTAATACTTCAGATGTGCCAATGTTCTAACTTTACTGTCCCAGAGTTTTTAAAAATCTTAAAACAAGTCTTCCTTACAGTTTTAAAATATGATAATTAAGTGTTTAACTAGATTAATTTTGAATCCTGAAGGAATTTTAATATTAATAGTATCATGCACATTTTCTAAAATCTTTCACAAAATGAAACTCTTTAATGAATTTTAAATATTAAAAGAATGACTCCTTATAGTATTATATACCTATCTTAAATTCCTTCACAAAATTATTTTTTTATTTTAATTTCATGTCAGTTTAAAAAGATGTGGATTTATGAGTATCTGTTATGCAATTATTAATTTGTAGGGTTCAGTTTTATTGTCAGCTTTGTACTTATGCATTTAGTTGTAAAACACATGTGTTATCCAGGCATTTCGAATTTCTCTTAAAACTTAAATTCATTTGCATGTTTTATCACTTGTGTGATCATTGTATTAATATGCCGTTAAAATGCACCCTGCTGAGAAAAAAAGTTTTCTGGATAATAAAAATAACATGCATAACCAAATAAAATTCTCTATAAAACACTGACTACTACTCTATAATCTACCCTGTTCTGCTTTACTTTTCTGAACTCCAGTTCACTTTGCTTTGCTATACTCTAAACCTACTTTACAATTCTCTGCTATGCTCTGCTGTACCCTTCTCTGCTCGTTTTTGATCTACTCGATTATTGTTTGCTCTATCAAATCACATTCTTTCTACTGTTTTAATTCCGTACTCTCATCTACTCCCCTGTGCTGTACTTTACAGTGGTCTTCTGTTCTGAGCTTTACTCTTCTTTTCTCAGCTGTAATCTGCTCATTTATGCTTACTTCAAGGCTAATCTGCTCATCTCACTATACTCTTCTGTAGCCTGTTATGATCTGTTTTATTGTTTCACTGTGCTTGGAGGGGAACAGAGTGAGACAGAGTAGAGTAGAGGACCCTGTGCTATACTTTGCTGCCAAACACTGCTCAGCTAATCGTTGCTTTTATTTTCTGTACTCTACTGTACACTGCCCTGTTGAGCTCTCCTCCTCTGTATTCTACTATAATGTGCTCTTTTCGGTGCATCTACTATTTTCTTTAATGAGATCTGCAGTTCCCTGTTCTTCTTCACCCTGCATTACTAATATTTTACTGTACTGTGCTCTGCCGAGTTCATTTGCCACTGTAAGCTGCTCTTCACTCAAGTCCGTTCTTCTGCTCTTCTCTTCTTAGCCTTATATTCAGTAACCTACTGTTTTTTGTTTTATTGTACTCTGCGTAGAGTTGAGCCTACTGGAGCAGAGCAGAGGATGCTGCTCTACACTTCCTCTACTGTACTCTGTTGTACTTCACCCTCTACTCTGTTCTGCTAGTACAGCTCCTTTCAGCTTATTTCAACTTTGCACACCTCAGCTATGCTATTCAAAAATGAGTACTGTTGCCTTCAATAGCCTGTTCCCTACTCTGCTTTATTCCATTCTTCTCTGCTGTGGTTTACTTTGCCCTGCTAAGTTCTACTTTTTTATACTCTACTGTACACTCTGTTGTGCTACACTGAACTCTGCATTTCTGTTCTGCAGCCAGCTCTGCTCTGTTCTGCTGTACTCTGCGCATCACAGCTGTACTCTTTTGTACTTTAATCTGCTCTGTAGTGCCAAACTCATCTGTAGTCTTTTCTCCTCATCTTGGTGAAATCTTCTCTTCTAGACTGTTCTTTAATCTGTCTCAACTTTGCTCATCTGTGCGGTCGTCGGCATTATTTGGCTGTCCTGTCCTTTTAACTGCAATCTACTCTCCTCACCCACATTCTACTTTATGCTGCTCTACTATATTGTATCTAAATTCTGTCACACCTTTGTTTGTAATTGTCCTTACTGGCTCAGAATGCTTTTTATCTCCACTTTATTTTATGTAGTCCATAGATTGCAGAGCATCTTATAAACGAATTAAAATTTTTAAATGAATCAAACAGTGCATTAGTCTAGCACATTCATGTCTCAGTCATGTTCAGCTCAGATCGCAGTGTCGTTCAAAATGTTATTTTAGATATGAAGGCAGAAAGGGCTGTGCATTCTCTAAAATACAACTGTGTGTTTCATGTTCATGCTGGTGCCTATGCAGTACAAAAGTAAGCATATGCCAGCTACTGTCAAGTGCATTTAAAAACAAATGATAAATAATATTGTAGTTCTGCATTCAAACAATGAAGACAGCTGTGACAAATAATCTAAATTTCCAGGGGCTGCTGTGCCAACATAAATATTATTACAGTAGCTGTTTTGTGGTTGTTAGATTTCGGTGAGTGAACACTTGTACTGAAAGGGTATTCACCATCTCTGGTAGCTTTAATCTTTAAAGGAATGTATTGCATTCATTCAAAGAAAGCACCATGTCCTGTTGACACTGCAGACCTAGACCTGAGTGTGATTTAAAGCACCTGCACGCAAATCCCAAAGCAGACAGTGCAAGCATAGAGCTGAGCCGGGCTGGCACTATTAGGATCTTTCCACATCTCTGAAATCAAATGCTTGTTGACCATTTCAACCAATCTGAAAGCATGTAACATTTTACTGATACACTTGCATCTTGGAGTTATATGCACATTCTGAATTGTGAGTCAGCTCAGAAAATAAATATGGAAAAGGTGTATTCATTGCCAGAAAGCATATTTCAAACGTTGCTCAGAGTTGTTTTTTTTTTTTTTTGCAACCATAATAGGAAGCATTTGACTTGTGTTCTGGATGAATACGTTTTCATTATTTAAATGTATTTTTTTAGTGTTTATTTGTAATGTTTAATATGTCCTCTGAAAATGGGTGTACAACAGGGAATTTCTTGTCTTAAAGTGCTTTCTTAGTTGTTTTATCACTTAAAGCCAAATGTAACGGTTAGTAATGGGTGGACAAGCAGCAACTTATGGACAATTACTCTGTTCAGCTACGCTTGTCTAATTTTTGATGGTTTTTATTTGAAAAAAAAGCCATACTGTATGTAATAAAGATTGATTGGTTAATTTTTGAGTGTAGACAGTTTCAGGCATACAGTCCAGTGGGATTTAGTGGCAGACTACAAAGAATTAAATAACAGTAAATGAAAATGTTAGATCCTTGAGTAAAATGTTCCTGTACAGCAGATGGAAAATCCATCTTGCCCATTGTGAAATGGGATTTTAAATAACTCATTTTCACTTGCATTCTTTCATCATGGTGGCCCATCTCTGTACCTGCCTTTGTTTTGACTGGCCTAACCTAAACTCCAAATGCATACACTGTTTTTAATTTATGGTAGTTTGTTTGTTTGTGAAGAAATCATGCAGCATTCCCAAACTTCTGCTTAGAGTGCCCCCTAGTGAGTACCCAGGACAATTCTTAATGGAGCACCTCAAACGTTCAAGAAAACACATGCAGTCTACTGTTAAATATATTTGACAATTAATTTTTGTTTAATTTTTAATTCAGAAGGAAATAACATTCCACAGTGCTTTAAAGCTTTTTTTTTAATACAGAATTGCTTTGATATTTTTGAAATTCATATTCCAGTGGGTAAAGGTGAGACAAAGGTGAGGACTCAACTGAAAACCTTGTGTATACAGTTGAAGTCTCTAGTCATTATGCCACATTGTCTCTGAATCTGCTGAACATAATGTCTGAAATACTTGCTCTAACCTGACTTTAGCTTTTTGTTTCTGGGTATTCCTTCATTAGTGCCTTTATTGCACTTTTTAGACAGACAGTCAGGCATACAGGCTGGACTGTAATTCACAAAGCTGTTGGTTCAATTCCTGCTCTTAACTTGCTGTGTAATCCTGAGCTAGTTACTTAGTCTATCTGCACTGTGGCAGTAAAAATAAAAATGCTAAATAATTTTATTAGTTATTAGTTCCACCAGTGGCTTTACTTGAATAAAGGTGCCTGCTAAGTCTTTGTTGATAATGATGTAATCATATATCCTGATCTTCAAAAGTGTATAATTATTAACTTTATGATAGAAAATGTCTAAACCTATAAAAGATAAAAGTTTATTAGGCTTTAGTCAGAAAAAAAAAAAAGTATCCTTAAGCATACAGAGGGAAATTCATGCATTTGTATCCTTTTCTGTTTTGACTCTGTTGTCTAGCATCTCTGCCGTGAAAGGCACTACAAAAAAACTTTACTTGAGAATAATAGAAACATAAAACTGTAAAACAGTAAAGTGGCAATTTGTCCAAATCTCTTTTTTGCATGTAGCCTTAGAATTATGCTACGTATAATACAGAGCGAGTTCACCCTGAAATTTAGGAACTATGGAAAGTTTAATAAAAAGGTGCAGTGAATGAAACAGAAGCTAACTGTAAACCAAAAGGAGCTATCTAAAGACAAATAACTTGAGGGCTAACCATAGGGTTTATAAACACGTGATTGCAGCAGTTAAAAAAGATGTTAAGAATGCTGAAAGGAAATTAGGAAGTGAAATATTATGGAAAATTGAAAAACTGACCAAAAATGTTGTATTAGAATCATTAATGGTGAAAAACACACAGAAACTTAAATAGTAAATGCCTTCAACTGTTTTTTTTTTTTTTTTTTAACTTTTCAGATACGAAAACTGATTTATCCTTGTGATATGCTTTTGCCACCTTTCTAAACGTTTAATGATCCCTTTTCAGCAGAATCCCATCTAGCCCTTTTGCATCAGCATCTCACCAGTACCTGGACAGCTTCAATTGTGTCGTCTTGATACTTTCTGATGAGCTCATTGATTTGGTTTTTTTTTCCTTTCCTTTCTGTGTTTCTTTTGTTATAGGTGGTTTATGAGTGACAAAATCAGGTCTACTTTGATGCTAATAGCACCCATAGGTGGCATCTCAGTATGCCTCCTGAAGTGATATATTAATGTTTGCCATAGGGTTCCCCTTTCAAAAGAAATTCAGTTGCTTTACATTACTGCAAAAAATACCTTTCTAACTATTTTCTTTCACCAAACTATGAACATGTAACTGACACAGATGATGTCATTGTTACTGTATATCTACCATCTCCCACCTGAATGAACACTCCATTTTGATATTACACTTTTCAGTGATGCTTGGTGATTTCAACATTCTAATCACTTTTTATCTGACTACTGTGTGTGCATATTAGTCTATGCTTGTATATTGTCCAATTCAAGGCATGATTACACACAAGTCTATACTCCTATTTTGCCAAGTGCCAACAATCAAGATAATGTACATTTTTGGAATGTGGATGGTAACTCTGCCAATTTTAACAAAATCCATGTGAACATGGGCAGCTTGTACAAAGTCCACACAGCTTTGTTTTGGCCGGGAAAGGAGCCCAGGTTGCTGGGGTTGTGTGGAATAGATCGCTGTTCCGCCCTTATTCCAGCTCAGGCTTGCATTAGAGCAGAAGACTATCTCGCAGCTCCTGGCAAGAACTACCTCTGAACTGATCACCAGTCAGTCACAGGGTGCTCCGCTGTACACACCCCACACTCATGCATGGCAATGAGCCGAACATGACTGCCTGTAGCATATGATAAGAACTCATTGTATATGTATACACTACTATTATCCAAAGTTTGTTTAGCACCTATGATAGATTTCAGGGAGTAGTACACACAAGGTAACACAATTAAAGTTTATCTGTCCCATCTGACCTTGGAGTCACTCTGAGCACTTCAATGTGTTTCTTTGGCTCATCCTTGTCCTAAAGCCTGCTGCACCCTTATTTTCAGCTTGAATAATTACTAAGGCTATGACCTCAAAATAGGTTTTGTAGCCAGCTTTCAGCTTTGAATGCTAAATGTAGTATTTTAAAAAATGTCAAAATTCCACCAGAAAATGTTCAAAGCAAATTACCCTCTCCCTTAACATGTCTTTCTTAAATTTTGTAAGAATAAATGATATTAAGTCATTGGTATACCACAATTAATGTGAATATCGGCAGAGTTTCTATGTCGATTTTCATAAATTGTTCAACTCAGTTGATCGAGCTGCACTGTGGGACATCTTGCGACTTTGTGGGATCCCCCTGAAGTTGTTTGATATCATGGCTGGCCTGTACCCTGGTACTGTGCAGAGTGGAGGCAGAACCTCTGTTTTTACCATTTGATTCTAGGGTTCATCAGGGGTGTGTTCTTGTTCCTACTCTGTTCAGTGCTTGCATGGACTGTGTGCTGGGCAGGGTCGTGGGGTCCAGGGGCTGTGGGGCATCTGTTGGTGAAGAAAGATTCACTGATCTTGACTAGGGCTGCAACTAATGATTTTGGTAATCGACTGATTGTTCAATTTTTATTTTTGATTAGTCACGATTATTTCATGCCTGACTATTTTGATGCCTGCAACCTGTGGTTGCACATCCTGTTCTGGGCTCCAGTGCATGTCTTACCTCATCCGCTCATGTCTGTCCACCTGTGAACGTCACCCTGATGTCTCTGCATTAACACGATTAAAATTAATAACTATCAAATTAAAATGACCAGTGAAACATGAATTTGAAAATAATCAGATGTTTCATATTAGTGTGACTATCACCATAAAAAATAAATACATTAAACAATACAGACTAAAGTGCACATAGACTTTAAACAAAAAAAGTGCATTTAACTTAACCAAAAATGGTCACTGGTGTGTCTTAAAGTCCAAAAGTTTAAATAAAGCTTCAATTCAAATAAAATAAAACAATAATGTACAGTTTATAAAAGATTCAGTTCATATATTGCTGATTGCAGTGCAGGAACATGAGCATTTTGACATGCTCTGGTGTGAGGCTGCCTCTCTTCTTTGAGACAATGTTCCCAGCTGCTGAGAAGAGACGCTCAGAGGGAGAAGAGGTTGCAGGAATACACAAGAATGATTTTGCAGACAGAGAAAGATGTTTTAATCATCACACTCTGAAGGAAAAGTGTTGTAGTTTATCACATCATGTACTATTGTTATCCATCCATTATCCAACCCGCTATATCCTAACTACAGGGTCACAGGGGTCTGCTGGAGGCAATCCCAGTCAACACAGGGCACAAGGCAGGAAACAAACCCCAGGCAGGACGCCAGCCCACCGCAGGTCCTATATTTGCCAAAGTTAAAAAATAATGGACTAAAATATGTAACAAGCTAATTACTGATATACTCCAAAACACAAGTTACCTAACGTTAGTTAAAGATGGTTTACTATTCATATGAACTCAAATATTACACGAAAAAAGAAGAAAAAAAAACTAGGACTATAGCTCCAAACACGTTAGCAAACATAACTGATATTATATTCATTTAACCCTTAAACTGCCGGAACCGGCTAGAGCCGGTTTCCAGTGCAATTTGGAAGCACGCTGAAGCCGAGTATATGTGGCAAAGTACATTCATTGAACTCCGCAACCGGCTAAAGTCGTTTCTCAGTGCAATTTGCTAGCACGTCGGAGCTGAGTATATTCAGCGATGTATATTCATTGAATGCTGCAACCAGCTGTAGTCGTGTCTCAGTACAATTTGTCAGCATGCAGGGGCCGAGTATATTCGGTGACATACATTCATTGAACACCACAACTGCATATATATACAGTACTGCTATAGATGCTTCACATAGCAATTTGCCAGCACGCTGGAGCTGATCAGTCAGTGCCATACATTCGTTGAGCAGCCAGCTCATGACCACTGCTGGCCCCGGCAGAACTGCAGCACCACTGTCTCTGGGATTCAGCCGCTGCACTAGACGAGCCTGCAATCATCAGCGTTTACCTCTGTGTGTTTGCGTGCAGCCAGTTCAAGCGCAGTTGGCTCGGTGATTTACTGAATTTCATCAATGGCTTTAGTTGCACCTTGTACATATAATAGATTGTTGCAATAGTTTTTTTATAGTTTTTATAATTCATATGCAGTGTGTAAAATGATCAGTGTTGCAGTAATTGTGATGCTCTGCTTGAAAAAAAATACGTGTTCCATTAAAATTTCACATTTTCTTTGTTAATTGTGACGTTTACTTAACAAGTGCAGCTAAAAAGTATTTGGCGTCCAGGGGTGCATTAACCCCCAAGTATGTGTCGGTTTAAGGGTTGACTATCATTGTCGAAACCTTGATATACATATTATAGTACAAACATCAACGTTAACACGTGGCACTAACTTTACTTGCTAAAACTTACCTCTCAAGAGACGGCGGCATCACAGCTCCAGGATGCTTGCGTTTCAGATGCTCATGCATTGCGGTGGTGCTGCCGTGAAAAGAAAGCTCTGCTTTGCATAATCCGCATTCAACTTTTTTACTTTTTCGGTGAAGTGCTCGCACACTTTAGAAAGTTTCTGTCTCAATTTTTTTCCATCTCCTTCCCCCTCCTCTATCCGACTCACCATTGCAACCGCGTTTATTTTCCTTTACATTCTTCTTCTTTGTCTCCTACTCGGACGTTCTTTTTTGTTGGTAGGACTGTGTGCAGTCTTGACAAACAATAACAAGCGATACTGCCCCCAGACGTTCATGTAATGCATTGTAGTTACAAAAACCAATGTGGTGTTTTGTGACTGGACCCTCTATTGAAGGTTCTGTTTATGACGCGTGGACAATAAAAAATCCACGTCGATGATTTTTTTGTAGTCTACGTTGTCAATTACGTCGACTAATTGTTGCAGCCTTAATCTTGACTTTGCCATTGATGCTGCGATCTTCATGGAGTTGATGATCAGGCTCTTGAGAAGACTGAGTGATAAGTCTGAGTGTCTTGGATATAAACCAAGATGCACACCTTTTAATGACTTCTTGGGCACAGCCATCAATAGTATGACTGTGGAGAGAATGTCAGCCTTGTCAAGTGGTTTACTTACCTTGGCAGAGACAATCATGTCTGTGGTGACTCTTCCTGTGAAGTCAGTAGATGGATTGGGAGAGCAGGAGGGGTCATGAGGTTAGTGGAAAGGGGTGTGTGGCCTTCCCGATATCTCTGCAAAAAGAGGAAAGTCCAAGTCTTTAGAGTCCTTGTGCTCCTTGTTTTTCCTATATGGTTGTGAGATATGAATGCTATCTAGTCATCTGAGATGAAGACTGGACTCCTTTAGTACTGTGTCTCCTCAGAGAGTCCTTGGGTACAGCTGGTTTAACTTTGTGTCGAATTAGCAGTTGCTCACAGAGTCCTGAATGAGGCACATTACCTACATTGTGTGGGAGCGTCAGTTACAGCACTATGGCCATGTGACGTGATTCCCCAAGGGTGATCCGGCTTGCAGGATCCCCATTGAGGACCTGGGTATCTGCACCAGGCCAAGGGGATGCCCACGTAACACTTGGCTGTGGCAGATAGAAGGTAATTTACAGAGGGTGGGACTGTATTGTGTTTCTGCCTGGGGTGTTGCCAACCAGGATCCTGAGCTGTTTTGTCATGTGGTGGTTGCAGTAACGTGCTATACCAGTGCATGGTCTGCATCCTGACCTGTTCTGGTATACCGTCAGTGGAAGGTGTCAATAAATCAATTTCTAAAATCTTGTCTTGAGCTTGGACATGAAAAATAGACACTCTGGAACCCTTACTGCTGCATGTGCTTTTGTAAAGCCATTTGCACCTCCTCTGGTGTTCCTTTTATTCCTGTATACTACATGAAGAAGAGAATGCATAGGAACCAAATTCTGTAGTCTACTGGTTTATTCCTGTGGTAATTTCTAGCTTGTTGATTCAATGATTGTTAATGACAGTGTATTACAGTCACTAGAATTGTATTTAATTATCTTGCATGGTGATCCAACATCCATTTAGGAAACCTAGTATATTTCCATTAATTTATCATCTCAAGCTGATGAACTTCAAGAGACTTAATTACAGCAAAGTCTGTTCCTCACAGTGCCATCATACTTGTGTAATGTCTCGGCCATTTTCCAGTTTAGTATTAATGTTTTTCAGTAATGTTTCATGTTTTGCATAATACTTGTGTGCGTAAATAGAGTATAAATACATGTTGCACAACACACTAATAGCATGCTTTTTCACATATCCACTAAGACAGTTTCGGTTTAGCAGTTAATGCTGTTTGCACGTTTTAGGTAGTACACTACACACAAACAGACACTGAGTCGGAAATCAAACCCAGTTCCCTGAACCTGTGAAGCAGTGGAGCTAATCACTGTGTCACACTACTGCTCACTTCAACTGTAAAGTGTAAAACTCTATTATAATCACTTTTGGCTGCCATTTGTTGAAATTGTTACTTGCAGGTAGAGCCCAGAATTATCCTTAAAAGGTAAATAAGAATCTGCAGTAAAAATATCACCTTTATCTTTTCCATATCTATAAAATTGTGTAAGTATGTTTGTCAAATGTTAGAGATCCAGGTATAGACTCTCTTTAAATATAAGGTATAAGGTGGGTTTTATTATTTTTTTTCCACTATCTCATATACGCCAAGTGCTCTGAAAATGCAGTATTCATTTGTATGATGTAGTTTAAGCAGTCATAAACTACATGGGTAAACCATCTGTGAAACAATTTTAATTGATCTCTGTGTGGTGACTTACTTATTTAATTTGGAATATAATGATAATATGTTTCAGAATTGTTTCAGTTAAATTCTGCTCTCCCTAAAGGGTGATTTTTTTTTTTTTTTCTCAGACACATTTAGCTGCTAATGGTCTGCAAAGGGATCCCAGAAGGGCACATTGTTGAAATATTTGAGTGTTTGTTTGTGTTGCCTGCTTTTGTTTAGTTGACCCTAGAGCCCCCATTCACTGTCAAACTGATAGGGTCCCGAAGGCAGATAAAAAAGTGAGAATTGTCTTTGAAGAAAACATCCATCCATCCATCCATTCATTTTCCTAACCCACTCATCCAGAGCAAGGTGGCGGGCAGCTGGTGTCTATAACAGCAATCATCGAGCACAAGGGTAGGAACAACACCTGGACAGGGCTCCACTTTATCGCAAAGTGAACACACATGCATGCAATTTGGCAACACCATTTCACCTAACCTGCATGTCTTTGGAATGTGGGATTAAACTGGAGTAGCTTTCAGAAAACAACTTGGATACAAAGAGAACATGCAAACCTATATATAATAAGCAAGAAGTATGGAGGATGTGGACCCCGTCTCCATATTGTAAGGCTGCAGCACTACCACTGTGCCACTGAGCTGCCCTGAAAGCAAACTTTTCATTCAAAATGTGGGGGTAATGCATTTTACTCTGGTGTCATCTGTGAGGGGGCACTGAGAGGTGAAGACATCCCTTAAAAGGCAGTGCGTGTAGTGCTTGAAAAATAAGCAAAGGGCTCTTAACTGTAAGGAAAGGTGACCATCAATTCATTGTTATCTCTCACTGCTTCATTTGGGGAACTTCTTTCTGCCAGATTAAATTGTAATCCAGATGGCAGCATTACTACCTCACAGCGCATGGATTCTGTTTTGATTCCCAGATGTACACTTTGCATCTTCTTTTCCATCTTTGGTTTTTGTTCCCATTTGGGGAATCCGCATTCGTCCCGCAGTCATAACCCATGCTAACAAATAAATTGACAAACCTTAATTGGCTCACTACACTACTGTGTGTGCCCTGCAAGACACTGGCTCTTATCCAAGACTGGTATCTATCTTGTCCCTCCTGTTTCATGAATATTCTCTGGCTCCCTGAAGACCCACTCATAAACACCAATGGTACAGAAATTGGATAGATAGTTGCTGCCGTGACTTGGTGCATAGCCTAGTTATCTGAATATGATGTAACGTTTTTTCACATAGGACTTTATTTCTTTAGATGTTGTGACTTTGAGCAGATGGTGTTTATCAAAATTTCAGATTCTCTGTCTTTTTGTGATTGTCCCTTATACCATCCATCCGTTTCCTTAATGCAGTTCAAGGATCAGAGCCTATCCCACCAACATCAAGTGCAAGGCAGGAACCATACCTAAAGTAGATGCCAGTTCATCACAGAGCTTACTGACACTCATACTTGGCCAATTTAGATTCAACGATTAATCGAACCTCCATATCTTTGGGGGAGGAATTTACAGACTCCATGCAGGCAATGACCAGGGTTCAAATGAGCTCTTCAGGAGCTTAACATGTCAGCACTAATGAATATGTTCCCCTGTCTATCATTTGTCACTCCTATTACCTTTTATTTTATTTTATTTTTGATACTTCTTGGTATGAAAACCCAAGAGAACAGATCATGCTTGCCTGGAGAAGCTTGTATAAAACCCATCATAAAAAAGGGTTTGCCATCTATAATGAAGAATTTTGCATGCAGTTGCTGAAGTAAATTATTTTTTTTAAGTAATTAATTGTGATTCTGAAGATACATGTATAAGGTATTTTTTACCCATTTTATTCATTCCTAATATCCCTTGTGATATCTACCCTGTTTGTTTGCCAGTGGTATGCATAAATCATTCAGGGATGAAACGATCAAGTTCAACATTGGCACTCCTATTACATTACAGAATTATTTTTAACAACATCTTTTCATGGGAATTTGTGTTTTGCTAAATATCATTTCTATATATATATTTTTTACTTACTTAAATTCACCCTAAATGTTCCCATACCAAAAAAGCAAACTTTTAGACCATTAAAATGAAAAATATTTTAAATTAAAAGTCATTAGGAATAAAAATATATTGTTTTTCCAAATTCGCAACCAGGTTTGACCAACAAAAGAATCCATCAGATAGCCTTTAATAAGACTTGCCATGTCCATTTGTTGTCACCCCATCAATCCTCATTCTGCTTTGCTTAACAAGTATTAAGTGACCACTGATGTTAGTTTTGTGATTTGTGAATTTGAATGCTAGTGTAAAAATGTGTGTCAAATAATAGTGATCAGCATCTGAAGAAAATATTCTGTCCTCATATATAATATATTGAAATTGTTATTGTAATGTATTAAAAATCAGTTTTAATAGTTTTTTTTTATTTGAAATATATAAGACAAAATCTAAACATAAATGGTTGAGGTTTCATGCATCAAATCGAAGTCAGCTATATTGAAAGTCAGAGCAGCAGACAATTTGTTGAATTTTTTTTTTAGTTTTCAGGTTAAATGTTATTTTAAGAATAAAAGAGCAATTTCCTTACAGTAATGCAATGCAATAAGCAAATTTATTTGATAAAAGTTTCTCCACTTCCCACATTTTATGTAATATCGATGAAGGAAGTTATTAAAAACAATGTAAGTTGATTAGATTGAATCATCTTCAATGTCCTTATTCATAAGGTGAGTAATATATTTCAGACTAATATGTGTAATAAGACATTTGTAATGCTGAAGAAGTGGAGTTATGTTTGTTCATTTTGAATGTGGAAGAAAACATTTTGTTTAAAAAATTGTCTGTAATAAGAGGAGTTTTGTGCAGTGCTGTGGGAGAGAGTTAAACTATCACACATTAAAAAAAAAAAAGCAAAATTAATTTAAGATATAGCTGACATTAGGTGTTTTATGTTTTTACGATCATGAATAGAATAAATAAAGTAAAATAAACATTAGCTTTTATTTGTACAGGGAAGGCTTCAAGAGCCCAGAGCCTCATTTTCAACAGGGACCTGTTACTTTACATAGCATAAATATTGAAAATATGCAAAAAGAGCATAACACACATAACATATACCTAAACAGGGAGTACACTATAATCTTTACAGAAGGCAATTAAACACTCTAAAACAAACAGCATGTTAAACCCACTTAAACATGACATAAAATACAGGCCATAAGCCTTACAGAAATGGAAGATAAAAAAAGATCTTGACTAAACCTAACTGAAACAAGTGAGCTGGCTATCAGATATCAATTTGGATAACGTTAGGTTTCTAGCCACAAGCATGGCCTGCTGTGCCGTTCTGAGCAAGCCAATTCCTTCCTCAACTGGAAGGATATATATCTCCATGTATAATTTTTAATGTTTTGAAGTAATGGTTGCAGTAAACTTTCTATCTAAAGTGAATTGTTCTAGCCACACTGTAAAGACATCCATCCATTATCCAACCCGCTATATCCAAACTACAGGGTCACGGGGGTCTGCTGGAGCCAATCCCAACCAACATAGGGTGCAAGGCAGGAAACAAATCCTGAGCAGGGCGCCAGCTCACTGCAGTAAAGACATACAATAAAGTTAATATATTTATGCCTTTTCTGAATGTGCAAATTCCTATACAGATTTACAGAGGAAAGAGCATTGGGTGCAAGCCAGAAAGCAGTTCTAGACAGACAAAATAATGCATACGCATGCCCACATTTATGGTGTCAATTTATAATTAACAACAGACTTCTCAGACACATCTCTGAAATGCCAAAGGAAAACATTCCACTTGAAGAACATCCACCCAGAGAACAAGTATATTATATGCCCACAGAAACTGAGATGGAGACTAAACTGAAGACCCTAAAGATCTTAGGCAGCAGTGCAAGATGCTGGGTCACCATGCTGATTACATGGAGTGAAAAGTGCAAAGCAGGTGAGAACTGTTGTGAATGATATTTTGGGCAGAGCCCAGAATGATGCATAAAATGAAAGCGAGAGTCTGTAGTAGGGACATTGATTTTTGCCATCTTTAAAAAAAAGTTGCACAGCAGAATGTGTATTAGGCACACATTAAGGAACCTGGTGTGGACTCAAACACCGAACTCTGGAGTTGTAAGGCTGTAACATTTGAGCATGATCTATGTGGAACAGTTAGCATTCAAGCTGATTTTATGTTTTCAAAATGATTTTAGTGTTTTTTCAGTGCAACTATTGTATACCTATGTATTGCTACAGTGTATTTAAGTAATACATTGTATTTTGTTTTTATACACCTTGATTTTTGATTTCGCCACCACTGTTTTGTTAGACAGGCAGCTTCAGTGGATTTTTTAAAATATAGTTGAAGACATATCTTTTTGGCTTTGTTTTTAGTTAGAAACACTTTTGTTCTGTATTTTTATCAGGCCAGTACTTGATTTTTAATTGTAATATGTTTTTTGATGTTTTTTATAATTTTAATCTTCTAACTGTAATCTGTTATATTTGTAAAGCACTTGGAGCAGTTTACATGAAGAATTCTATATAAAAAAAGCTTATTCTTTAAAAATGAAATTATTACATTTATATAATCAACATTTCTCTCTTGCAAAATTTATTTTGGGTGTGTAGTAGTTAGAAATCTTAAAACATGAATAATTATCTTCATGAAATGTAATATATGAAACAGCTGATTTGATGCAAATTAAAAAGATATGATGTACTCATAGCTGTAAATGTACAATGTCTTACAATTGATTATTTGACTTGTGCCCTGTCCAGAGTGAGTTCATGCCTTGCACTCAGTTATGCTGGTATGGACTTTGGCCACTATGACCCTTCATTGAAGTAAGCAGGTTCGATAATGGATTGATGGTTTAATGTGGATGTCCTTGATGAGAAGCTGACCTGGTCAGCAGCATATGAAGTTTGAAAGCAGTAATAGCTCCCAAGAATGTGTTCTCTGAATATACAAGAGCTTAGAATCCTTTTTTATTCCTTAGTTAGAAGTCAAGCAAAATTACACCTTTTATTGGCTAGCTAAAAAGATTACAATATGCCAGCTTTCGTGGCAACTCAGGCCCCTTCTTCAGGCAAGATGTAATTAAAATCTACTGCAATGCTGTGGGCTCCTTAACTCTGTTTTTCATGTTCTGCTTTACCTCAGTCATTGTTTCTTGAATTCCAAATGTATCCTGGTTGTGAAGTTGTTCTCTCTTCCAGGTGTTGCTCCACTCTGGCCCAGTTTTATATAGTAGAGTGATTGCTGTCTTATTTTTTGATGAATGAAGGTCAGTGAGCTACTTGCCTTCGTTCTCTTTCTACTATCAGTTTGTACAAGATCCCTGGAAAGCCCTCGCTCCATCACCTCTGTTGTACACTAATCTGCTCCCTGAAGGGATGCAATCTGCTTTATATTTGAAAATGAATAGCTTGCCAATATCACATACAATTAAACCCCAGGAGAGGGCATCCAAGTAAAGCCTGCTTTAAAACATTCAAAGGCCAGGGGTAGGAAGCTTTTGTATGGAGTTTAACTTGGTATGGCTTAATACTAACGACAGGCCCAGAGTAGTCCCTCTTTACCTCTAGGCTGTGCCTTGATTGTAATCATTAAATCTGATCAAAACATGGTTCACTGGCACAAAAGTAAAAAGTTTGATATATATAGGGCATTTCAGTGGGCCACCCTATCCTGGAATAAAAAGAATACAAAATAGTTAAATGAGGCAAAAGTCAAACAATCTTTCTGCTATATTGAGCATTTCTAAAAAATGTGGCTTTCCCTTTAGCTCACCACCATTTTGAAGTGTTCTACCTATAAACGCAAATCTTTGTCTTCTTAAGTACTCTGGGTTCATAACTCTTCTCACCAGTGAGCCTTCCTCCCTCATCACCTAATTACTCTTGACTTTGTTATTCTCGGTTTGAGCCTTAGTATCCTTTCTGGGGTAAGGGATGCCCCCCAGAAATACAAGGCTGTCAAACTAGAGCTTTGTCTAGTGGACCAGAGCATCCCTGTACTTGTGAGTCTTGAATGGTCTGTAAACCTATCCTTTGGCTTAACCTCCTGGCCACTTTTCAGGGCCATACTCTTTCTTTATTATCCTTGATGCATTAATTTCTGGGGACGGTTATGGGAATGTACACTACATTTTTTATCAACCACTCTTCAATGCATTTTACTGTCCATTTTACATGGATATATACAATTAAAAAAAGCATCTTTAGTTTTTAATATATTGAATTATTACATTTGTGGCCATTGTTTTGCCCTGTGAAAATCTGGCATTTTTGCTTTAAATATACTGGAATGGAAAGTAGGATATTTCTTTTATCCAGCTTTATTTGTGAAAAACCTTCCTTGTTTAATGTGTATATTTGTACTGGGAAGGCACAATCATGATGTAGCAATGTATGTTTATGCCATAGTTTTCTCCTGTAGTCTAGAGACATGCTGTGTCTAAAAATGCTGTGGCTTTAAAGTGGTCTTGAGTTAGCGAATGTGTGTGTGTACTCCATGTTGAATTGATGTTTTTCCAGAGCTGGTTCCTGTTTGTGCCCATAGTTGCTAGAACACAGAAAGAAGAAGCAGGATGAAAATGGGTGAAAGAAAGTAATTTTTTTTAAGGTGTTACTTATTGGTACATTTTCAAAAATGTTTCTAGATCTAGCACCTCACCCAGCCTAAGTACACATTTCACTTTTTAAAATCAAATATAAAAAAATGGTGTAATTTAGAGCTCAGATAAAACGATGTAGCTCTCTGCATTTGTTTCAATTTTCTTTTAACTGGGTTTAATACGTAGAACAGATATATTGTGGTGATCAACTCAAATAGATTTTCTTTTCCTATATTCTCACCACCTGTTCAATTTTTTTTTTTTTTACGCTCGTCCTAAGGATTCTTGTTTTGTCTATATCCATTTGCTGCCATTTCAAGCCAATTGCTTAAGGCTCAGAAAGTAGCTTTCCTGTTAAACAAAGGTCAGATACTTTCATTGCTATGCAAGTAATGGCAAGTTGCTTTAACTTTCGGGGCAAAGTAGATACCAACACAGCTTGGGACATGGAAGAAAGGTGGGAGCAACATTCTATCTGCTTTTCATCAATTTAGATTCTGCTCGTAATAAGAAAAGCAATGTCCTAGTATAGCGTAGATAACTATTCTATGAGCGGTGTTATCTCCAGGAATTTCACAGCTAACCCAAGTTTCAGGATGCAACAAAAATGGCAAGGTTTGAAGGATTTTTAATGGCATCCCACACTGAAGAAGTGCTTTAAATCTGAATGTAATGGGGTTCCATTATATTGTGGACTGTTTTAAATGTGCTTTGGAGAGCTTCTTTGGGGGGTAGCATAGTCCCACACCTTGTCTCATTTTGAACAGGATACTTATATTGTTCTGGAGAACATTGATTTTCTCATTATCCATGTTCCTTGAAATGTTTGCTTTGATATTTCTCACACACCATGTGATGAATTCCCAACCTCTCCAGGATTGATTCCAAAATTGGCCTGGTTTTGCTGGGAACTTTCAACACTAATTTGGATTAAGCAGGTTCAATGAAATGTGTGGAAGGATAATCTTTAACAGACATTTAAAGAAGTACACATGGTTTAATTTATTCCCTCATGTATTTTATTTTATAAGAAAGCTGAAGAGAAATGTTATGGACTACAGTTAAACACCATGTATTATTTGTAAGCCCTGTGTAATGTACTTCCTGGTTTGTTCAGTGCACTTTCATCAACCTTTACAACATGAAACTCTATTTCTGTTTAAATCTTACACCTTACAAAATTCTTCATCCTCATATAGTTTCTTTCTAGCATATGCTGTAGTCCATCAATCAAATATGGAGATAGACGTTGAAGATTACACCAACTTTATTTTTAAAGTTAATTGCTGATATGCCCACACAAATGTGAGGATCACAGAAGATGTACAATGTAGTAAGAGCAAAGTTAACTGTTTCTTGATCGCCACAGATGCTTTGTCCCTCGCATTTTGGTAGCTTAGCTATGTACTATGAAAACTTTTAATTATGTGGTAAATACCTAAAGATTCTTGCCACACATCCACTGGACTATCACTGTAGTACTCAAACTCACTGGGTAAAGTATTAGAAAGCACTCTGTGATGTTAGACAGTGGTCAGATTTTCAAGATAACATTTTCATTAGCAATGTGAGGGAGATATCTATCTATCTATCTATCTATCTATCTATCTATCTATCTATCTATCTATCTATCTATCTATCAGTTACACAGAACAACAAGAATCCCTTATTCACTGCATACATTTATGCAGAAAATTAAGAATAATTTGGAATGCATCAGGAAACAAACCCTGGGCAGTACGCCAGCCCACTGCAGTTTATACTACTTCACATATGTTATTGGATATGTAATGGTTATTAATATTTTGTTAGATGCTTTCACTTATTAATTAGCAAATGGATGAAGAGCCAGAAAAGTGTTGATTAGAATTCCTATGTGGGCCTTAGAATCTATTGGGTGGGATTAAGGTGAAGAACGGTTTTACAGATGTCAATAAATTGAAGAGTCAATCAGTTTTTATATACTGTATTTCCATTAGCATTACCATCACAAAGTAGTTTACAGACAAATGGACACTAATAAAAAGTAGAAAATTAAATGACTACAACAAGTGAAAGCATGAAATTTTGGCTGTGTACATCTATACAGCAATAGAAAACTGTTTGGTGCCTTTATTTGTGTTTAATTCTTATAGTAGCTAAAGAATAAAGGATGAAATCCACAGAAAAGGAGGACTTAAAATAAAGAAACGGACAAGAAACAGAAGTGTACAAAAACTCTATTCTTGTATGCATCCATTTTTTTAACCCATTAAATCTAATTTGGGGTCTTGAGGGTCAGAGTCTGTTCTGGCTTTTTGTAATTTAAGTGATATTTGAGCAATTATTGAAGATTGCAGTCATAAATACCCTAGTCTTGCTGAGCCAGATATATAATATCTGCTTTTGGAGACAACCATGTGCGAATTCTGCTTAAAACTAGGTGGAAATAATCAGACAACTGAATGTAACATTTATAAATCAATCCAGAGCATCGTGAAAGCAGGGGCAGGGATTTTGAACTGCAAAGAGCAACAGTGCTCTAGTTAATCTTATTTGACAGAGAGCAAGCTTCTGATTATGATAAACTTGATAAACTTTATGATAAACTTTCCCATGCCAAGGCGCTGTATAAATAAAATGTATTATTATTATAAACTGTACTCTCCTAAAGAGACCTCTGTTAAACATATAAATGTGTGTTATGTGTGCAGGGGGCACATTACACATATGCAATGTGTGGTTATGTTTATTTTTAATACTGTATGTTAAAAATAAAAATAAACATCATATTATACATTGGCATTCGAAGACATCAATGGATTAGTGGTAAAAGTGAACGATATATTGTCCAAATGCTGTGTGTATACTTTGACTCCAACACTATCAATGTAACTGTGAACAACAATGTACGGTTTAAAGAATTGGCAGGTATGTTTGTGAAGATATGAATTGCAAAATATACATTTAATTTAAACAATGTGTCACACCCTATTAAAAGGACCACCGTTCAGAGAACTGATAATGATGAGCCACAGAAGAGGCAGATATCAGTACTCAAAACACCTGAATCAAAATATCTGCTTATAATGACATCAATAGAAGTATAGATAAAGGTGCACAGCATTCACCTTCTGACTGCAAGTCTAAATGAGTAACTAAAATAAGTTCACATTACGGTCTAATATGAAATGGAAACATGCCATGCCAGAATATAGACGTAGAGTTTTAACACTTGGTTATTGTGGTCTGTGTACTGTGTACATGCTATCTAAACTCTATTTACTATTGTTATGCCATGTACTGTTCGTTAGAGGAATCTGTGAGCAAGTGACACACCATCTGTGGTCAAGTGAGGCATGTCCTGCTTACAGAGGAATCGAAGCATTACGCACATCTGAATCTGTTCCTCAGAGAGTCGCAGTCAGGGCAGCTGATGGAATGGTCCTCACAGATGACTCTGCAGTTGTGACCCGCTGGGCTGGCTACTTTGTGCATTTGTTCAAAGCTGATCCTCTGGCTAGGATGTTGGATATCTCTGGGTCCACGGCTCTTGAGGCTGATCCACCAATTAGCTGTAAACCACCCAATCTCACTGAGATTGCACGTTTGGTGAACATATTAATTGGCTTATTGTTTAGTGACTATAAAAATACTAAATACTAAATAAAATTTCCTTAAATTACATACTTTAACTAATAAAATATGTAAAAAAATATGTATCCAACAACAACATTTATTTATATACACATTTTCATACAACAGTGTAGCTTAAAGTGTTTTATAAGATGACAAAGAAAAAGTTACAAGAAAAAAAATTAAGATAAGCGAGTAATATTAAAGAATAAGTACCAACAAATGGAGGTGATGCCAAATGGCCAGGAGGACAGAAAAAAAAAAAATCCAGTTAAGCTGGAGAATAAAGCAAAATCTGCATGGTTTCCAAGGCCAAAAGACCACCCAGCCTCCACTGTGTATTCTACCTAACATAAATGTTCCTATTCAGTCCTCTTTGTTTTCAAGTTTTACATGATAGGATTCTAATAAAGCTGGTCTCATAAACAGATGAGACAGCCACCTTTGTTCTATCATCTCAGAGGGCTGTGTGGTACCTTGATCAGGAGGTGATGGTGGTACGAGAGAATAGAGAATAGTAGGGAATAGTACAGATTGTGGATCCCTGAAGAATATGATAGTTCTACTCATAAAGTCTATTAGAAATACAACTGAAATGTAGTTATGAAAAAAACATATTAAAATAATGTTTTTTAGCAGTTTTTTAAATGTTCCACAGTATTAGCCTAGTGAGTTTCTATAGGTAAGATTTTAGGTGCATAACAGCAAATGGCCGCCTCACCACTTCTTTTAAGCCTGGCTTTTGGAATTATAAGCAGACCTCTATTTGAAGATCCAAGGTTACAACTTGAAGTGTAGGGGGACAGGCATTCCAAAATACAGAACGGTTTGAGATTGTTTAGGACTTTATAAACCATTAATAGTACTTTAAAGTTTGTTCTGAACGACATGGGTAATCAATGTAACAACACTAAAATTGTTGAGATGTGCTCACATTTTCTTTTTCTAGTTAAGATTCTGGCTGATTCTGCACTAATTGCAACCGATTAATATCTGTCTTAGGTGTTCCTATTAGGAATGCATTACAGTAATCTAGTCAACTAATATCAAAAATGTGAATTAATTTTTAATTTTTTTTTTTGTAAAGTTATAAGAGGTCTTACTTTTGCTGCATTCCTAATGGAAGCATGTAAATTGAAAAAAACAGTGGAGCGAGAATAGATCCTTGTGGTACACCAATATTACAATTTCATGCATCTCCAAAGTACAATCACTACAACTAGCAAAGAATGCTCTACCTTTTAAATAAGACTGAAACCAATTTAAGATGCTGCCAGAGAGGCCTACCCACTGTCTCATGGCGATTTATAAGAATACTGTGGTCTGTGGTGTTGAATGCTACACTCAGAGTCTAAGTAAACAAGAACACATATGTGACCTCTGTCTTCATTAACCCACAAATCATTTACTACTTTAACCAGTGCTATACTATGGTTTGTTCTTAAACCTAACAGAAATATATTAAGAATATAATGTTTATTCAAGTAATCATTAAGCTGCTTAAAAACTGCCTTAAGAAAGGCAGGTTAGAAATTGGTCTAAAATTGTCAAAGACTGAGCAGTCATTTCAAAAAAGTTGGGACAGGGGCAACAAAAGGCTGGAAAAGTAAGTGGTACTAAAAAGAATCAGCTGGAGGAACAGTTTGCATGTAATTAGGTTAAACTGGCAACAGGTCAGTAACATGATTGAGAATAAAAAGAGCTTCTTAGAGAGGAAGTCCTTCAGAAGTAAAGATGGGCAGAGGTTCACCAATTTGCAAAAAACTATGTCTAAAAATTGTGGCACAATTTCAGAATGATGTTCCTCAATGTATAATTGCAATGACTTTGAATATATCATCATCTACAGTAAATAATATCATCAAAAATCTGGAGAAATCTCTGCGTAAGAGACAAGGCTTAAAATCAGTATTGGATGCCTGTGATCTTTGGGCCCTCAGGTGGCACTGCATTAGAAACAGGCATGAGTCTGTCATAGATATCACTCCATGGGCTCAGGAACACTTCCAGAAATCATTGTCTGTGAACATAGTTCTGTGCCATCCACAAATCCAGGTTAAAGCACTATCATGCAAAGAAGAAGCCATATGTGAACATGATCCAGAAGCGCCACTATCTTTTCTGAGCCAAAGTAGAAAACACTTCTGTGGTCAGACAAATCTAAATTTGAAATTGTTTGTGGAAATCATGGCCTTCACGTCCTCCGGATTAATGAGGAGAGGGAAAATCCAGCTTGTTATTCGATCTCGGTTCAAAAGCCTGCATCTCTGATGGTATGGATGTGCATTAGTGCCTATGGAATTGGCAGTTTGCACATCTGGAAAGGCACCATCAATGTCGACATGTATATACAGGTTTTAGAGCAACATATGCTCCAATCCTCACCCAGTCTTTTTCAGGGAAAACCTTGCATATTTCAGCAGGACAATGTTAAACCGCATACTGCATCTATTACAACAGCATGGCTTCATAGTAGACGAGTCCAGGTGCTGATCTGGCCTCTCTCTGCATCCAGACCTTTCACCAATTGAAAACATTTAGCTCATCATGGGGCGGCATGGTGGTGCAGTGGGTAGCGCTGCTGCTTCGCAGTTAGGAGACCCGGGTTCACTTCCCGGGTCCTCCCAGTGTGGAGTTTGCATGTTCTCCCCGTGTCTCGGTGGGTTTCCTCCCACAGTCCAAAGACATGCAGGTTAGGTGCATTGGCAATTCTAACTTGTCCCTAGTGTGTACTTGGTGTGTGTGTGTGTGTTTGCGCGCCTTGTGGTGGGCTGCGCCCTGCCCGGGGTTTGTTTCCTGCCTTGCGCCCTGTGTTGGATAGCTCATCATGAAACAAAAAGTACAACAAAGAAGACACAGGACCATTGAGAAGCTAGAATCCTACATCAGACAAGAATGGGGCAACATTCCTCTCCCAAAAGCCCAGCAACTGGTCTCCTCTGTTCCAAGACGTTTACGGACTGTAGTTAAAAGAAAAGGGGATTCTGCACAGTGGTAAAAATGGTCCTGTCCAAATGTTTTTGAGAAGTGTTGCTGCCATCAAATTCAAAATGACCTTATTCTTTTCTTAAAATGGTACATTTTTCAGTTTAAACATTTGATATGTTTTCTATGTTCTATTGTGAATAAAATGTGTTTATGAGATTTGCAAATCATTCTGTCCCAACTTTTTTGGAATTCGGGTTATACAAGCTGTTATATTGTTTAATGTTTTCCATAATGTACCTATCTGAAACAAAGCTTAATTTAAAAAAGTGAGTTTTCACCATTTCTCTAACAAAATATATATATATTTTTGTTACACTCACACAATCAATTAATTGGCAATTAAACACTGCTTAAATGTAAATATACATACACTTGTAGGATTTAATCATATTTAATCATTGATTAAACTCAACCTTTTTGCTGTTAAAATATGCATTTACTGTGTTTATACTGGTGTTTTTTTTTTTTTTTTCTTGACTATATCAGCTAGACCTTCATAATTCTTGAGGTGTAATTATAATTACGGATTGCCATTTTAATTATGTAGTGCTCGTTTTTTACCAAAATTTATTCTGTGTGACACACAGCAACAAATAATACACAGTACAAATGTATCAAATGCTCATAAATTGTTTATCAAGAAGACACAATACTAACATGCTTTACAGGTTTATAAGTAAAAGACACATTTTGCTACTAAGCTAACATTTTTCTTTTTCAGTTGAAAATGTAAGCTGCTGCACTTTAAACAAGGTCACTGTTCAGACTAAACAGTGTCCATTTTAATTAAAGACAAAATAAACGAAATATCTAACTATCTGTCTGTCTGTCTAGTAAGTAAAAAGGACTAAATTCATTAAGTAGCTTTTCTTTCCTTTTGTGTATTTGCACAGGAAGACTCCTCAGATTTCTTTTTCTTAGTTTATTACTCCACATTCTTTAACATAAAGGCTAATATTTTAATTGTCTCTCGCTCTTTGCAGGAGGTTTGTGGCACTGGCTCAATTACTGTAATACCTTGTGTAAAGGAGCACTACAACCAAATTACTATAAACCTTAGAAAAGCAGGGAATGAAAAGATTGTTTTTTTTGATTGTTTAATTTACCGATCGACATTTTTTTTTTTTTTTTTTTTCATGAAAAACAGAATATTTTGATTGATGACCAATCGATTAGAGCATCTCAAACAGAAAAATATCATAGCAGACAGAAGCACATCTGAAATAAATGAAGCCATGTAGCTGCAGTATTCTGTTTGTGTCTGTCTGGCTCTCTTGTCAAAAGGCTCATTACAAGGTAAAAATTAATCATTACGTTTCAGTTACTTTGTGCTAGTTAGCTCCTGAATGGATGGCAGAAAGTTAAGCTTTTCATTTTCTATCAGTGTCTTCCCCAGTTGTTTAAAGTGCTTTAAGAAGAAACCTTGTGGGCATAGTGTTTGCAGTGGTTGATTTTGCCATTATTCGCTACAAACTTTTCAGTGAGTTATACCCAAATGTGATTGTCAAACATGAATACTCATCTGGCCCCACAGGGCAATATATTCTTACACATACCCACACATACCTTTTAGGTATAAAATCTGCTTTTGAAATTATTGTTGTGGACTTTGATGCTACAGTGCAGTTTTACCAGATTTAGTGCTGAGAACTTTTAGTGGCTGAGGTCTTGGGAGGCCAAACTTTGTTTTGGAATGAGTGGTAATGCCAATCCTATAGTTTTCTAAGCAGATGTTGTAGTTCTATGGTTGGACTTTTTGTCTAGTGTGGTTGCGCTACTATCCCAAGTAATTATGCCATCAGTCAGGAACTATGGCTGTGTGATAAAAGTTCAAAAGTTTTTACTTATCTCCTGAAATTTATCGGATGTCTTATAAAGTAGAGGATCTCTTATGTCTATTTAAGTATGACATTATCATTTTAGGTCCAACTTTGTCTCATGTATGCACATCTGTGAAAGTTTTTAATTGATGATCTTGTAAAATGTAAAAGAAACTACTACTAATAAAAAGCCTACAGTGGGACATTCATATCCACATTTAATATATATCAGCAATGTTGAAACTGCATCAGGTGCTGTCTCCGAGGAGCTTACCCACTCAAAATGGGAAAACCTAAAGACATGTTTTATTGCAGAGCAATAGCAGTAACTGTTGACAAAATGTTTCCTGTTTCATAGACCAAAATGCTAAAGGCAAAGAAAAACCTGACTTGGCTTCAGAATTTGTTGGATAACAATCCTTTAGCTGAAACAGCTTTTGAATATGGTATGAATTACAATGACATTGTAATCCACTCTAAAGAAAATGTCTTGCATTTGAAGAAATCACTCACTGAAATTCTGCATGTCCTGAGTGCTGTCTGGCACAGTGAATCTGCGTGTCAGAACATTTCACAAAGAAGCAAACAGAGCTCCCTGACTCATGTTTTAATGGTAAAAATGGATTCCAGACATTTGATATGTCTTCACAGTTCTCATTATTGCTCTTTTTTATTTAGTTACCCATGGCGATCCTAAATTGTCCCTAGTGTGTGCTTGGTGTGTGTGTGTGTGTGCTGGGATTGGCTCCAGCAGACCCCCGTGACCCTGTAGTTAGGATATAACGGGTTGGATAATGGATGGATGGATGAATTTATAGGCTGTGACCCTGAGGCCCTAAACTTGGATTAATCAGGTTTTAAAACTGGATGAATATTTCTACATTGGAATGATACTGTAAATTAATATATAAACAACTTGCATGTTTAATGAAACAATAACATAAATAAAGGGCATTGTACAGAACTGGATAAGGAATTGGACTCATAAAACTACCCTTTAATCTCCAAATCAACTTTGCAATTTAGTATAATGTTAGATGTAAAAGAGTACTATATAAAAAAAGTTTGTTCTTTGTGTATTACTGCATGTTTAAAACTAAATATGTTTTAATACAAATCTAAATGTATTAGTCACTTAAGCTGTTTTTTTCTATTTGGAATAAACATGGATATATGAGTTTATTTAAAGTAAAGTAAATTTAAACTCTTTTCCTAATTATTATTTATCCTTAAACAGTACTCTAATGATTTGATCTGAGAGAAACAAAAACATTTATTTGCATATAATTAAAATTAATTATTTTTCAGAACTTGCTTTATCAAATTCAGGGTCATTGTAGAGGGGTCAGTATCAGTGCTTCAACACACTTTAGATGGGCTGCTACTGCATTACATTACACACTTAAACATTGGTATGTGGTAGAAGAAACAATGTACTGGGGATAAATCCACCCAAAAACATGCTGAAAGTGACTAACCTGGGATTTAAAATCAGGATTCTTTAAATTTGAAAAGTTGATTATAATACACTATTTTAATTCATTAAACACAGTGAAGAAATTGAGCTATAACATTATGTAGACTGCCTTTATCATTCTCACATTGCAGAACCAAAACTTCTAGCTTTCCAACAAGTAGAACTTAAAGTTGCCTGAAACTCTTTATGAGAAGCCACCACCAAAAATATTTTGCTGTAGGTGTTTGGGAAGCTTACACATTTTTGAAATGAGAAGGCTATGGGTATAGAGTGTACTATCACTCTATGAACTTGACTGTTGAGTGCGCTGTGTCAATGCCTATTGATTGCTTTTGTGAGTAGTTAAAGTATTTGACATATTACTTCTTCATTGTAGTAATGTGTATATTATTTGTAGGTATGTTTTATGCTATTTTGTTTTACAGCAGTGATTAGTACACCTGAAGTTGTAAGTATTAGTTATGGCATGTGTATTTATAATTGAATATCACCTGCATGAAAATTACAATGCCTAATTTGGATTCACACAGCAGAGTGCAAAGTTGAATGGCTTCTTTTCTTTTTGTTTTTCTTTTCTTTCCAAACTTAAGACAATGTAGGATAATGTATAATTTTTAATTTTATGTGTAATTCCTAATATTATGTGCAAAGGCAGCAGAAATTTAAAGTAAGATGTAATTAGAAGACAAATTATGATTGTAATAGCAAGCCAAGGTTGTACCTGAGATAGCATTAAATCAGTAATTAAAGAATTGCATGTGAGACAAAATCGTAGACTGAGAATCGTAGCTAGAGAGTCAGCCAAAACTTGAGACATAAATAAAAGTCGAAGAACAAAAAAGAATTCATAAACGGACATATTTTTAACAGTAACAATGCTAGAACTTTTTGTGTTTTGATTTATTAGCAAACTGGGATGGTCAGGAAGTGTTTCATACTGACCTTTGTATTGTTGCAGTAATTATGCATCTCACTCTCCTGCCCACCCTGCAGACATCCTGGCAACCCTGGATCACAAACAGCAAACAATAGTAGGGTCCATAATTAAAACAAATTGATACCATGGGAAGCTGTTCTTCAAAAATAACTTCTTCAAAGAACAATCTGACTTTTAAATTCCTTGACCTCTAATACCCCAAAATGATATCTCCATTATTTTTAAAGGCCAAGAAAACTGTTGAAAAATTGTAAAACAATCCAGATCATGACATTTAATGTTATTTTATTTTTTGTTTAACCCATTTTTACTTTTCTTATCTTGATGAGTGCTGCTATGGCAGCATGCTGAAGTGGATGAACTAAATTATTATATCTTCATCAACTGATCCCAAGTTTGAGTCCTGCGTAATTCCTAGATGCTCTCAGGCCAGTCCTGAGATATATTTCCCCCAGAGTTTCTCATCTAGAGAGGCAGTGGTTCTACTCTCATGTCTTCCTGCATTGCTAATCTCCTCACTTCACTCTCTTACTCTTCACAGGAACCTCATTTCACCTGCTTTTACTGACTATCTCATTCTTTCAGTCACTTCCCAAACAGTCATGACCATAGGTCTGGAAGGGGACATAGGTGAATGGGAAACAGGGAAGCATTATGAAAGTGAATCATCCATCCACTGTGTAACTCATTTAATCCGTTTTCAGGCTCTTAGAAACCCAAGGTTGTCCTGAAAGCAAAAAGCATTGCCGGAGCACCTGACTATTAAAGGATACACACATACCCTCACTAACTCATTCAGGATCAATTTAGATTCACCAGTAACCTAGTGGATAAGACTAAGTACTGAGCTATTGCACCACCATTTGTGTGCTACTCTCTAGCAAATGTACATTTTCATATTTGGATATTCACTTCATGTAAAAGCCTCAATTGTCAAAAAAAAGTAAATAAATAACAGGCAGACTACAATAAACCTTCTTTCAAGTTGGGCTGGTCATTATACTGATAGCCAAGTGGAGCTCTGTTGCTCAAACCTTAGAACTTCAAAAGCTCTGTTGTCTTATTGCTTGATTATACCAATTCTAGAATTCCAGCAGGTGCAGCAGATACTTTAATGGTATTCTCTGACTTCATTGCTCCTGTTTAAGGCCTTAGCCTTTCATCTCATATGAAAAATCCATTATACAAAAAATAATACCAAGGATGCTCCTTTTAGCTCAAACTAAAGACCTAACTTGATTTGCCCAGTCAACATCCTTCTGAGCTTCTCATCCCAATATTTCACTGTTCTTCTTCTTCTTTTAACCGTTCTACTTATCTGTTCAAAACCCTTTAAATTTTAAGGGAGGTTAAGTCCTTTCTTTTGTATTTTCTGATCATGTAAAAAGATTTTTCACCATCCTTCTGTTATTCAATAAGAATAATAACTCCTTAATTTTAAATACATTATTTAAAGGTCCAGGCAATATTTCAGACTTCTGTGAATGCCGTATCTATGCAAGATATTATTTCATGATGAAGAGAAGATTGACGTAATCCCAGAGCTCTATGATTAATATAACGGCTATAAAACTGCAGCCTGCGTTGCATTTATGGCGCTCCAAACTCTGTTTTGATTGACAAGTAGTGGCCACTAGTGAGAACTAACTGCATACAGCACATTAAATATGAAATCACTAATGATGTAAATTTGTGTTTGCTATGTATCATTTTAGCGGAGCTGAGTTTGGCTCCCTAAACTAAAAAATCCAAATTAAAGTTTAATGCAGTTTTTGGAAGTACAGAAGACACTCATTGTGCTTTATTCTTCTCAACTGATCTGACAGATCATGTCTACTTCAGTGGCTGCCAAAAAACACTGTCCCTAGAGTGATACTTTTGAAATATAGCCAGACTTGGAGTCTATTGATTGCAGTCCAGTGCTTCTCTGATGTTGAGGTATACTGATTCCAACTCTGCTTTGTAAGACTGCTACACTTACTCCTTACTGTTGAGACTGCTTTTAAAAATCCTGGAATTTCTGCACAGTTTTGCAGCATTTTTAGATTTACTGCAGTGCATTTGTATCAATATGTGTGTTGGCTGATTTAATGACATTGTCCTTAAATTTGACTATATTTTCTTGGCTATACATTTATCATCAATTTGTGACAAGGTTATATTATTAAAATTCAGAGAAGGAGAAACATTTATGTAACAGTGAGTGATGATGAGAGTCTGTCAGTTTCTTTATTGATTCTTTGCATGTCAAGATTTTCCTACCTTATTTCTTACCTGGTCTTTTTTGATGGTATGATTGTATGACCAATTCTGATAGTTGAGTCTCTTTGACATTATTTTATGTGTAACACAGAGAGAAAGAACAGTGATTTATGTGTATGTAATATACATATACATGCGTGTTTATATCTCTATATATATAAAATCCAACATCTGTCTGTCTGTATGTCTGTCCACTTTTCACAAGAGAACTACTCAACGGATTTAGATTGGATTTTTTTCTATAATTTGCTTGAACATTACAGTTGATTTAGCGACTTTTCTCATCATGCTAAGTATCATAGTTCACTTGCAGAAGCGATATATTCGAGTTAATCTGAGACAAAGGCTGCGGGCTGAGAGGAAGGGGAAGCGTGATCTCAGGAGTAGGGAGCTGAACAGGGCCCCCCATACTCGCGTGCCAGCCTCCATTCGAGTCAGTCTACCTCTGGCCACATTTTAGAGTGTACCTTGACTCTGCTTTGCTAGGGATACCTGTTTGTTTAGTGATTTTTAAAGTTTTTCCTATTTCCCTGCGCAGGCAGAGTTGCATGGGATGGTTAGTAATTAATATATACAGGTGGAATCCCATTGTAACGAAATTCATAGGATCATAAAAATATTTCATTATAATGGAAATGTTGTTATAACAAATATAGGGAAAATATGTATGCTATGTATACTAATTCTTGGGGACCCCTATGACGACAGGCTTTTATTCCATCCAATTTCACAATCAATGTGTCATCTTTACTTTTAATTGATTGAATTGTTTAATGAACGGTTCTATTCCCTTAAGAAATTTGGTAATATTTGGACGTTACTCAAACTAGAAATACTAAGGCTTCATTGGCTATTTTATTTATATTCAAATTTTTCTATAAACTTTGCTTAATATGAATGTTACTTAATGATCAGACGTGGAAGTGGCACCTGATTTATTGCTTGTTGTTTGCACCAATGTCTGCACAGCTTATTGCTAATCATTAGCATTTCTATAAATATTAAGTAGCAAACTACAGAAAATGGTAAATTAAAAAGAAAATGTCCAAAGAAACAATTAGAAATATGGCAAATAATACAAATATTTAAAAATTCCTTTGGAATATTTGTAGGCCACATAACTAAACAAAATAAAATAGAAGTAAGAATGAGACACTGCTTGTGAAATGAGTTACAATTAAAAACTGCAGCTATCGGAGTCTCCAGGAATGAACCTGAAAACCACTGTTTTAAATCTGTAACATTTTCTTCTTCAGTGTTTTCTCATGACTTCTTGAGAGAGAATAAAGCTATGGGAAGTCTGATTAGAATGTCTTAGAAAACAGGAAAATGAGTACCCTGAATAACTGGAATAAAAAGACAGAGACTTTTAAGAATATGGACCACTGTATGTGTGAAACAGAGGGTTAAAGGAATATATCAATGAAGAAAAATAACATATGCTGGATATAGTATTTTATTTTTAAAAATATGGCTTTTGCTTACTGTATGAATTTGTGAATTTCCCCTTGGGATTAATAAAGTATCTATCTATCTATCTATCTATCTATCTATCTATCTATCTATCTATCTATCTATCTATCTATCTATCTACTGTGATTGGATTGTGAGTGTGGAGTAGTACGTGGTGCTTAATGCAGTTGTAGTGTCTCTAGGTACTAGTACGCTCTCATTTATACAATTATGTGAAAAAATTAAATATACTGTATTAGTATAGTACTTAAACATAATGCAAAGGGTAATGCATCTGGCCTTTCATTTGTAACTGATTTTTTTTATTTTTTATTTAAAGTGATGTTGATGAAAACTCGTTTTAAATAAAATGAGGTTTTGCTTAAGTGGTCTTTGCTAATTATGAGCCAACTAATTCTAGAGTTCAGTTTCATATGTAATGTCCTGGGGTGGTATGGGTGGCCAGCAGCACCACAAATCACAGGTTTATTTCTTTCATTCTAGAAACCAGTCTGAACAAATAAATGCAGAGATTAAAACCTATACCATGAGATGTAGTGTAGTTGGTTAAATGAAGACCACTTGTGTTGTGAAAGGGATTGATTGATTTTAATCAATTCTGTAGATAACAACCAATCTTTATTTAGAATCTAGTGAGTGTCTATATTGAACATTATCTTTAGGTGCATATAAAGTAAAGTTATCACCTTCTCAGACATGTTTATTCCAATTCAGGGTGTCTGAGGATCAGAGCCTATCCTGGCAACTTCTAAAGTAAGGCAGGAACAATCCCTGTATAACATACCAGTCCGTGGCAGAGCCCTTGTCCACACTGTACATGTCTTGATAAAATCTGACTGAAAAGGGCTAAAAGCTGCAGGTATTAAGGTCTAAAAGGGACACATTGAATGAAGTTGTTTCAGGTCAGTACATAGATTTGCAATGCCCTCATTGAAAAGTGTCAATTCAGTCTACAGTGCTGTATTTGTTTGATTAAGGCAGAATTATGGTTCTGAGTAAATCATATTTCCATCTTTTTTAATCTGTGCAGAGCCAAAGAATAATTATTTGAAACATTAAAAATCAATATCTTTTTTTGTCCCTAAAAGAAAGTAGTCTGGTGATTCAGGTGTTCTTTAATGAATCATTGCTAGTGTCTCATCATCTTCTCGCTCCTTAAAAATAAGAGAAGAGTAGGAGTCCCTTTGACACTTTCCCTGCTCAAAGACACATCCTCTTACTCCCCCACTAATTTCTTTCCTGACAATTATTACTGAAGCCTTTTAGCAGCCACGCCCAACTGCGTGTCTTCTTTTGAGGTGTTAATGTGCACCTTTCGACACATCATTCAGCTGTATTTCTCTGGTGCTTTTTTTGTGCAGCTTCATTTACTTTTGTCTGTAGGATCTTTTTTCAGCTCTTACAGTAGTTCTCTAAGAAATCATCTTTCCCATTTTGGTAGCCTTCCCCCAAGACTGTAGCTCCATCCAGTTTAGAGCTTTGTCATCTCATTTAAACTTGCGTGCTTTGCAACATACTGTTAAGTGTCACGAATCACTGTTGGTATCCTTTGAAGCACAGTCCAACACAGGAGTGTTTTACAATGAAGATGTTACACACTAATAGCTAATCCAGTTTAAAGCTACCTGCAATATGCTGTTTGCCTAGAAACACAAGAAAAATAAAGGACCCATATTAATAATTTTATTTTTCTTGTTAACTTGCAAATCTCTTATAATTTTTGTACTTCCTTAACAGGCCCTAATAGGTCCTGTAATGCATGTTATTAAGAACTGTGACATAAACAGCTAAATATACCTTCATTTCATTGATTTATTCTGTTATTAATTTTGTTTATCTGATTATTTTTAATAGTGAATTGCAAAGACTGAATTTATTAACCAAAGAATTTCTTTTCAGCAGTTATTTGTATATACACTATTCATCAATCTAATCTTTCTATATTCACTATTTAAATTAACATATTTTAGCTAATGAGAGTTTAATGGACTGAAAACTTGTGAAGTTAAACTGGTAGTTTTAATTAAAGATATGATAATTGTAATGCAGTGAACTATTATGTGAGTAGCAATCCAAATAATAAAACAATTTAATGTGTTACAGTGTATGTTTATACCTCTTCATTGTCATCATATTCCGGTGGTATATATCGAGAAACTGAAAAATGTGTTTGTTATCATAGGTTTGAAGACTTTGTCAACTTTTGTATTAAAATATTTGAACACAGTAGCAGGTGGCTCAGTGGAGGAAGGATGCCTCCCAATTTCATTCCTTGGCTTTTTTCCATGCCCTGGTCTTTGTCTGTGTGGAGTTTGCAGGTTCTCCAAGTTTTCAAATTAGTACACATCAGATACTAAAGCTGAGTTAGTTTCATTGACAATGAAAAACTGATCTGATATGATTTTATGTCCTTTGAGTGGCTAGCATCCCATCCAGGATTGATTCCTGCCTTGCACCTGAAAATACCAAGGTAAGTTCTGTCTCCCATGTTTCTCATATAGAATAAGTTCCCTAACATGATCATTAATATCAAACATACTTAATCCAGTTGACTGTTGTTTGGGACCAAATAGCACCAATCACATCAGGCGCAAGGTAGAATCCAGCCTTGGATGGGGTGCCAGTTCTTTGTATTAATTGCATACAAACGCTTACATGGGGCCAGTTTACAGTAGGATTGTCAGTCCACCTAACATGCACTTCTTTGGCATAAGGGTAAAAAGGTTATGTGGACACCGGAAGATTTTGCAAATTCCATCCAGGAACAGGATGTGAGGTTCAAATTCAGGATGCTGGGTTAAAGAGGCAGCAGCACAGAACACTGTATCAGTTTATTGCCTTTCAAATGGAATAAGAGGTTTTGAGAAATGAATGGATGGATGGATGGACGCCATTGTATATTTGGTACACTGCCCAAAATGAAGCATTTTTTATTAAATTGAAAATAAGTTATGGAACAGTGATACCATTCCTCTTTTTTCTGAATCTCTCTTTATGATACCGTTATATATTTATATCTCTTTACCTTTATAGAGCCACCATTCAATTCCTACCCAGACGTCAACCCTAAGTACATTTATAATCTAGGTACTAGTTTAAGTAACACCACAAGAATACTACACTGTGGCAGCTGAGCCCATATTATTCTTTGGAAGGTAATCACTTCAGTGTGAAGCACTTAAGATTTTTACTGCACTGAACTTTTTCTTTGTCTTGACTTTGTTCCATTTCTGATTAGGCAATTTAGTCTAGTGACTAATTTGCTGGATTCTGAACTGTAAGATTCTGTTTAGTTACTGTCATTTACCAACTGTATGGCCCTGCAATAACTACGTAACCAATAAAAAAATATATCAGTCCACCATTATTCACCATAGCTCATTTTAACACTGCATAAGTACAGACCTTTAGTATAATTGTTTATATACTGTATATTTTTACATTGTAAGCATAGGCTGATAAAGTTGCTTTCTTGGGGTCATACAGTGAATCAAACTGAATCAGAAACATTTTGGTTTCAATGTCAACAATCTTAAATACAACAACACTCTGTGTCTGCCTGTGTAATCAATTGTATTGTATCACATCAGTTCTCACTTTTGAAATGTGCAGTATAAAGTATGATGTGATTTCAGAAGATTGCAGAAGATGACCTTAATTTGAGTTGTTCCTTTAAGTTTTATTTAATTTAATTTTCACTTTGTAAGGTGTGTAGCATGGTGACACAGTGGGTAGCAATAGTAGCTCACTATTCTGGGGATTTGGGTCTGAATTCCAAGTCTGGGGCACTGTCTTTGTAGAATTTACATATCTGCCTCATCTATGCATAGATCTTCTGGGCACCTAGGTTTTCCTACTACATCCCAAATTGTGTGTGTTATGGTAATTGGAAATATTAAATTGGACCAACATGAGAGTAACTGAGGGATTGGATGAATGTGCCATGTCCCACTAGGTTACACATATTAAACAGCATTCATAATATTAACAAATATGAAGTATGAATCTGAGCTATGCATTCTTGTCACTGTCGGTATTAGTGTACAGGTGAAAAAAAGTTTGCAACTGGTCAGAAAGAGGTGGTTATCTAAAGTTGCTGCTAAAGAGCCAAATTCAGGATTGTTTCATTTACAACCAGTACTGACATCATTATTTAGACTTGGTTTTCATGGTCCTCACTACTTTCTGAAAAGTAAAGAAACTGAAGCTTGTAGATTAGTTGCTTTTGCTGCTTTTATACACGGCAGGTTGACTCTGATTTACATTAATCAGACAAATCACCAGGGCTGGCTTCAGGCTTCACAACACTGTAAACACTAAATTAAAATCCTGCTTGACAGCTAGATAATAAAGTAGAGTCTTATTAACAGCTTTGTGGGCTGCTTGTGGTTTGAGAAGTATGAAACATACCTCAGATGGCTGGAGCAACAAGGGTACCAGGATGTATTAAAAGTGATTGGGCTTTGTCTGTACAGCTCAGAAAGGCCATCCTGAAATGTTGTGGTCTGACAAGAACAGTTGCCGAAGTCATTTAACATTAGGGCGTAAGTTAAATTCAAATGTACCCCTGAGCCACCCCACTGTGATCCAGTAAAACAGCTTCCAAAGAAAGAAACAAGGATAAATATGTTTCTGTCATCCTTTCCAGAGAACCGTCTGGCAAAAATGAACCAAAGCATAGAACATATGTCACCCCATGGGATAACAATCTGCTTCCAGAATCATGTCTGTCCTGTATATCAGACAACTTAGTTGTCATCTTGAACTAATGTAGGTCATTATCTGTGAGAAATGTAGCTGTAAGTGACACTTCATGTGAAGTTTTTTGGATTATTTATTTCATACTACACAACCTATTTGTTGATGTGGTTTCATGTCCAGCAAGTGTTCCTTGATAGGTCATAGAGTACACAGTGTGAATACACCACAGGTGTACTGAAGATGAGCTCAACATTAACTTCATTTTTTTACCGGGAAAAATGGATAAACTTTTTTTAATTGATAAATTGCATTTTCTTCCTGTAAGGTTAATGTAGGGAAGGCTGGATGTGAGGGTTAGACATCATTTTAATCCAACAAAGCAGGGCTTACGAGAATCATAGCTATAGTTCAAACATTCTGCACAGTTTAACTGAAAATGAAAGAAAGGGATAAGGGGAAAAATGCTTTCATTTTTACCAGTTACATTGCTGAAAAGAGAGGGGAGTAAAATTTTACAAAATCCACACAGTGTTGTATTAAAAAAAAAAAAAAATTAATACCTTCTTCAGAGTGATTTTCAGACAGGCCCTATACTGGCAAGATTGGGTGCAAGGCAAGAAACAACTCTGATTGGAGTGCCAGTTTATTGTGGAACTCCCTCACTTACACACAGATACAATACATTTTACATGGGGCTTGTATAGAAACACCAGTTAACTTAAAACATGTCTTTGGAAGCTGTGAGAAAAACTGCACAACTTGGAGGACTGTGCAAACTCAACATGGATACCAATCAGGCACATGAATCAAAGTCAAAAGTATAAAGTATATCAAAATTGAATGTTTATAAACACCATAAGCAACTTTTAATGTTGCTGCCATGTTACATGATGCTTGCAAGCACCTACAACTTCTGCGTGTGCCTTTTTTATACTGGAAATTTTGACATCAGGAATTGTAGGACGTGAAAGCAGGTATAGCTGGTATTTTTCAGAGATTCATCCCCAATACTGTCATGCTTTCATTACTGTTTTTCTCAATGAATGAGGGACTACAGCACTCTTTCAACTTCCTTTGTCTTTCTTCCTATGAGGAGATGGTAGCACACCCCTTCTCATCCCATGGTCAAGATTTTAGTATTCTTTGCACATCTCTTGTAGCACCTCCAGTTCCATCTTTTTTTCATTTCTCTTTTCAGGTGTCTGCTTTGTGTAGCACAGTTGAGTTGAAAGGTATGCTTGTTTAAATGATCCATAGCAGTTTTATTTTCTAAAAAAAAAAACAAAAATAACATTTTTGTTTTAGTTTTCACAGGCATGTTAGTATTGCGGCTCCTGACTCAAGCCCCAAAAGCGTATTGATTATGGCTACGTTCTTAGCAGGCCTGCCTAGATGAGACCTTCCAGAAGGTTCTTTAATTTTAGCCTTTAATTCCTGGCTTTTGACACTGCAGGCATGTACTCTTAACTTTTCATCAGTTATGGAGCCACAGCAGGCAATATCTACCACAGTGTGTATAGAGCAGACTTAAATCAGGCCTGCATGTTTTAATCATTTCCCGCTTAAAGCTGTAAAACTCAATTTAGCTTCAAGGTTGGACCACCTAGTGGCATGAAAAAACTCTGTGGAGTGACACTGCTTTAATTATATTTTCCATACATGCATTATTAACGAATCTCTTTTGTCTGTTTTCGGAACAGCACACAGCAGTTTTATTAAACTTCTCTTTGATTAGTAAGTGTATTTTTTTAAATAGCTGCTTCAGTAAGTGTGGGTGAGTGTATGGCTATACCTTGACATTAACACTCTTTGAAGGACTGTTTCTCATCTAACACCCTGCACTTATGGCATTGATGTTGGCTCCTTGCAACCCTGAACTGGATAAATCGCTTAGACAATGGATGGATGGTTGTATATTATATAATGCCTAAAATGCTATTTACAGCATGCTGTACACAAAATACTTAAAATAATTAGCATTTTAAAGATATTATGATTTATTTTTTTCCTATTTTTCTGTCTTTCTTTGCTTCCTTGGATTGCTCCATCTAGAAAATGAATCCTCTGTTTATGTTCCTTTGAGAAACATCAGCTCATTGAGATTCCAGCTGTTTTAATCCGGATGTTTCTTTTTTCTTTTTTCTTTGTCATATAGTGACCTCCACAGCCGTGGATTTTCCATTAAAACCAAAACATCATCATTAAGGGATTGCATTTGTATCTGTGTGCAAATTATTCAGTGCTTTCAGTGCTAAAATGGAAAATCTAAAGTGGGAAACTTTTTTTGTGCAACATCCATAACATCCTTTATTGTTTAAAAGGTCCCCAAAGAAATTTGGTGATTTTGATGTTGGCCACCCACAATATTTTTATTACGTATTGAGTTTTTGCTCTATTAAAGACGTTTTAGTTTTTTTTTTTCTTCTTTTTTCAACATTACTGACTGAAATACTCCGATTTCTAAGTAATGATCCTGACAACCAACCCGTTTTAAAGGTTTTGTTTAAAGAAACATGAGAACAGACTTGTCTTCCTGCAACCGTACTTTTTGAATAATATGGCAGGAAGGTGCTGGGCATATAGTGAGTGATTTAATGCCGGCATACCAGACGTCCCACAAAGGTAGCTTTGGTTTAAGGTTAAAGGCCAAACTTCCAGTAAATGACTGAAAAGAAGCAGTTTCTCCAAGTAGACTGACAGAACAGGTTTCATTATTTAAAATTTTAGTATGGAGTGACGCAATGGTATAGTGGTCAGTAACTTTTTCTTGCAGTTCCAGGGACCCCAGTTTAAATCACTGTTGTGGTGAAGTGTGTATATTCTCCCTGCTTATGTGTTTTTAATTTCCAACCTTTTATTAAAGATAAACTGGTTAGCTCAATTGGTAAACTGGTTGTTTTTGGGTGTTTGTGTTTGCTTCTTATTATTGACTGACATACTGTTTAGGGTTTGATTAAAAAAAAGGTTTTACAAAATAGACTGAGAGTGGATACCAAGAGTGGATTTGTGATCTTAATCTTATGTAGTTTTGCCACCTTCTGATTTGTAGCTGTTTACTTATAACCCCCTAACACTGACTTTTTTCAGATCAATGTGTTAAAAGGTGTACATTCTTTATTATGCAGGTGAATGTAGATCAAACATTACATTTTAATTTATACTCCAAGACACCATTAAATTGTGCAGAGCCTTAGGTCAGTTGAACTTGTGCCATACTGTATTCCATTGTCCATTATTTTTTGAATGGTAAGCATGAAGTGCAAGACAGATTGTAACCCTTGACAGGACACCAGTTCATTGTGGAGCACATTTACTTATACACATATACTCTCTCATAACCTGCACAAACTGTATTTGGCACGTGGGGAGAGGGGGGACCAGAATATATGTAGTAAACATGTACAGGCACGGTTTGATTGATATGGTTACACTGGGAGTGAAACTCAAGACCCTGGAAACAGCAGGACTATGAATTACTGTTGGTATTTTTGGTCAAGGTTTTATCCAACCACTTTCTTAAATTTAATCTTATATAGTTATAAGCAGAATGTATAGTAACTGAGCTTTTTTAAAAGGATGGACTTTACTGGCTGTGAAGATAGCAATTGAAAGCAATCCCTTTGGCACCGTATATGTGACTTCCAATCACTTTTTTTTTTTTTTTCTGGGACTGTGAGTAATTTCCCTGTTGTGTTCTGAGTAATTTCCTCAGATGGTGACTTTCAAAGGACCCTAATTCATCTCTTTTCATTGAGGATCTTTTTAAATTACCCAGTGTCCAAGTGTCAGCATGTAAAACTCCATTTCCAGGAAGCATATTTTAATAAACACTAAGATGCCTATGTCTTCCATTTAATAGATAATCAATCCAGACTGGGTAAAGACTAAGCAGTTATACAAAGGCGAATAACAAGAACTACATGTCAGCAATTCAGTTAGTTAAGTTTATTTTAAATAGTTATTTGTTTGTTTGGTGATGTATTTGTGCTCCCTTTTTTGTGTGGGGTTTTCTCTGGGTACTCCCTACATCTTAAAGATATCCATGATAGATTACTTGGCCTAGGGTAAATTAATGTGCCTGCCAATGTACTAGCAAGAGTTTCACAAGAGTTCTATGTGCTTTTGCTGTTCTGAATTCCTGAACTGAATTGTGTATGGAAAAAAGGTAGATAGATAAACTTCACATGTACACTGTTACAGTATGCTTTCATGTATGTACCACAAGGTAAAGGGTAATGAAATGAGCCATTGTTGGGGACTTCGCCTCCAGTCTCTTTGTTTCCTGTTCAAATGCCCATCTAGTAGGCCAAACAATACCTTACCACTGTTGCTTAATTTGCTTGTGCACTTTATAAGGTCAGGTTGTGCATACACTGATGAAATTGTGGAGTGATTGAAAAAAAAAAAGAAAAAAGGAATGTTGGGTATTATTTCTTTGGTTTCTCAATTGTGTTATTTTTGGAACAGAAAAGCACTTTTTTGGAAGGATTTTGAACCCCTTTAAAATTGCTTTATAGCTACAGTAAGCAAAACTGGGGCATGTTTAGCATAAGCTAATAATAGAAGTCTATGATGAACATGTGCCCTGACAAGACTTTCTTGCTTTCTTCCACTCAGTGGTACAGGATAGGCTTTGTCTGGCATGACTGTGAATTGGACAAAGTGGGTGCTAATAATGGTGGATAAACAATTTGCAAAAATTTTATTGAAAACATATCATTCTACACTTGATTTGGACCATAAAGTACTAAGGTGGTATGCTTGCCTTCACCAATCTACAATGTGTTTGTAAATTATACATTTTGTATTCTCATTTGTCATTGAGTCTTTCCCAAAAAAACACAAGCTTAACCTATGATCTTGAGTGACAGTTTATTAGTAAACACACTTATAATTTCTAGTTGACTTCAGCACACATTCAGTATCTCTGTTTCAAAAACTAGTAAACCACCTGTATTGTAGTGAGGGGGTTGAAAAAAATGTCGTCTCTGACTTAGGAATGAGCCCTGGACTAGATTGCTTTAAATGCTTACTGCGGTGGCTCAGTTCACACCGAACATCTCCATAAACTGCCGTCATACTACAGTCCAAACTTCGCTTTCAATGAGCTCTTACAGCATGGTTTTATCAACTAAAACTTAAAGCCTTTAGGTTAAAGACCAAAGATTGCCACTGAGCTGTCAATTAGGTTGTTTTTAAATTTTAAAGGAGATTGTGCCTTTGAGGAACACTGAAACTTCAGATATAGACACTCAGAATAAGGTTATTTTTTCCTATCGCTATTGATTTTTTAGGTAATTTACTGTCTCTTCATCCATCTGTTTTCTAATTTGCTTGTTTAGTTCAGGATCACAGGGACCTACTGACAGTCTCAGTGGCATTGGGTGTAAGGTGTGAATCAACAATGGACAGAGCACAATCAGAAAGTATAATTCTTATGCCTGAAAAGTTAAGGACAGTTTGTTTAGTGGTTAGTGCTGATGCGCTAATGCTCTGGGGACCTGCGTTCAAATAAAAACCTGGACAGTGCCTTTGGTCAAGTCTTCCTCTCAGTGTCCATGTGTGCTAGTCTCTGGTATTTTGGTTTCTTGCTAAACCACAAAACAGTGCAGGCAAAGCTGATTGGTATTGTTAGTGCCCCCCTGAACATGAAAGACCTGGGTTCCAAGGGTTGAGAACAGTAGAATTTTAAAATAAAAGAATCAGCCTGTAAACAACACTCTAAGGGTTCTCAACGGAAACCCTCTCTTATCCTGAGTGTTATTTTGTAATAAAATGTAGACTAGATTGTAATGAAAATGACTCTTTGTAAAGCATTCCCATTTGGAGAAAAAAAATGAAGAACCTTTGGCTGTTCAGTGTATTAAATTTCTACATGTGGCTCTCTGAGAAAGAAAGCAAAAAAGTTCTGATCTAGTCAGAATGAAAGAGCAGACTAAAGATGCCCAGTAATGTTCTTTTATTCTCCAATATTATAATTCTTACAAATGGAAACGGACCAACAAAAACTTCCCCATCTAGGTGGAGCTGAATAATTTTTGTCAGCTTTAGAGCAGATGTGTATCTGGCTGGTTGCGAAGTCTGTCTCTCCCTGTCTCGTCTGGTTTCTGAGCTCTCATGGTTTCATCCTTCTTCCTGGCTCTTGTCCTGTTGTTTTTGAATGAAATAAAAAGGCGTAGCAACACCTCACATTTGTCCTGCTGTTCCTGCCCATCGCAGCTCCTCCCTGTGTAGTTTCAACTCTGTGTAGACAGGGCACATCCTCTAAAATTTGGGATAAGACAGGCTGTTATAAACTAAAGCTGACAAGTGCTGTTGGCATTTGGGTTTCAACCCCTGAGCTAGCTGATGCCTCAGATATTTTCATCAATTTGTACTTTTGCAAAATGGGATGTGATGCTCTACAGAGAGGTGAATGACATGACTTCAGGCTTACAAAACACTTCGCTGGCAAGCAGAGTTCCAGTTTCACAAAGCATTGATGTCTGATTGTGTTGTGCATCTCGGGTAAGTACTCCTTAGCTTGATTCCTAGTCACAGTTGCAAATTGTGGTGAACTTGATTTGGGTTTTGTTCAAGATTTTTTTTTTCTCTTTCAAAGATGTGCTATGTGGATTTCCTTCCAGTATTCACCCTGTCCCCATGTATATTACATTGTGGACCTAAATTGTCCCAGTATGAATGACCTTTGAAAATTCTCATCACTATAGGATTTAGAATAGAGTATGCAGGTTTAGAAGGTGTTTAAAGAAGTAATTTTGTTGTTGTCATTTTTTTCTGTGGTAGAATTGTATGTCTTATGAGTTTGCACATTCTTACTCATTAGTTCAGAGAATTAGAATGTTTCCCATAATTTATCATTTTATTGGTTTAATTCTGATTTCATTTATTTATTTTAAAAAAAAAACTTTTATTGTGCCAGGGATGACAATAGAAATAAAGTAACTAAACAGATTGTGGAATGTGCTTTTCCCCATATTACATATAGACATTTACATCACATTCACTGTAAGGGAAACTGTACTTCCATTGTTTTACATGTGTTGATCAAAAATAATCCTTAGAGCTTATAGTGCTCAGTGTAAATAAACCTTTGATGTGCAAGAGTGGTGTAATTTAATTAAAATCCCACCACTGTAGTCTGTTTTGTTCAGACTTCTAAGTATTCCATTGGGATTTAATAATCTGCACACACGCAAATACCAGCACTCATTGTTATCATGCTTTCCTAAGACTGCACAACAGTGAAATGAGTGGACAGAGAGATGGAGGGAGGGGTTGATTTGCTTTTGAAATAGACATTGTTTGAAATGGTCTCTGGTGACCAAGCTTAATGAAAGGCTGATTTACTTTTAGTGCATGTCAACTGATTTAATTAATCTGGTATTCTTAGTATGACAGGAGTCCCTCTTGTGTGCTGACATGCAATCAAACTGCAAAAATGAGCTTCAAACTAAACATTAGAAGTTTGTGCCTTTTGAGGTAGGGAGTGAGTTTGTGTAAGTGTGTATTTTTGGGGGAGTGTAGTGAGAATGCTGTTTTTTAAAATCTGCAGCTTTGGAAAATTAGTGACTAAAGATTGTCTCAGTATAAATTGTGATGAACTGGTGTGGCCAACAAGGACTAAAGGTTATGGAAGGAGAATGGACAAAGTTGATGGAGAACATAAACCTTGGTAAGATAGACATATGATGAATTTGAATTTCAAATATAGTAAAACTGGAACATCAGTTCTTAACCTTTATCTTAATGTAATGCCATTTTGACATATGCCTGGTCAGTGCTACCCAACAGTCTAATGGATAATTGAGTGAAGTTTTTTTTGCCTTCCAAGCAAAAAATATTCTGCAAAAAAAAAAAAAAACAGTGATATGGCAGGTCTTTATATTATGTTTTGTATTATTGATTCTGAAATGGTTTTATTTCCAAGTCTATCCAAAAGTCATTTGGGCACACTTTGGTATCCCATAGTCACAGAAAGACTATTTTTGCAATTACTTTCTGACAGTTATTTATTTTGAAAGCATTTAGCAACAAAAATCAAAATGAACCTTGTAATATACCAGATCAACAATGTTGCTAAATTTTCCAAAATTATGATTTTGCTGCAGCTACATTTGTTTTCTGTTTTGTGTCCAATGCTAGACACCATGCATATTTGAATTGGACTAAGTAGGTTTAGAAAATGGATTGATTTTTATGCTAAACTTCCCAGTACCTCAAGTTACGTTAGTCTTAGCCCTAGAAATGTAATATAAGGATTTAAGATGAATACAATATGTTTAATGCATAGTTCAAGGGGCAGCATAATAGTGTAGTGGTTGACATTGCTGTCACAAATTTATTTGTCCCAGGGTTCAGATCACTAACTCAGGCATTATCTTTTTGCAATTTAAATGACCCCCCCCCCCCCCCCCCCCCACTATGTCTGTGTTGTGTTTCCTCTAAAAGGGATCAATTTTAGGTTAATTGGTGATTCTAAATTGCCATTTATCAGTGAGTGTGTGTGTGTGTGTGATTGTACCCTGTGATAGATTGCCATTCCCTCAAGGATTTGTTTGTTTCTAGCACCCAATGCTGCTGGGATAGTATCTAGCATTCAAACTGAAATTGAGTTCAGTAAATCTATTTATCTTAGGGCCATTCATATTATCCAACATCTCAAGGCTTTTTACGGCATAAATAATACAGTAACAGTAACCTGAGAAAAACTAAAAAAAGAGAAAACCTTTTATGAGGCTTTCACATGGATTGTGCTACACAGTAAACCACCACATAACTGGGTTCATGTAATTACTAACTTCCATTCTATTATGAGGTGTTTTCTGAATTAGCAGTTTTGGCACTAAATAGTAGCAAGTTTTTGCATGCTTTGAAGCAATGCCTGTGACCACTTGAGAGGTATGTCTCCACTGAGAGAAATACTAATTCCATGCTGTAATTTAATTATCTTAAAAAATTTCAGTATATTGCAGTATATCCAGGTTCTTAGCAGCCTGCCTGCCAAACTTGTCGTAGTACAGTTTTAACATTTGGTTTTGTTTTCTTTTCTTTACAGTAACTTTCAACATCTTCTAGTTATTTTTTCTAAAGTAATGGTAGGTTCTGTTTTTCTAAAACATTCTTTTTTACTTTATATGGTTTAAGAATGAGATATGTATTGAATGAAACCTGAAATGAATATTTCTCTGGTTACGCAGTGACTGCAAATGGCAATAAAGTGTTTAGACAAGTTAAAAATATCCTCTTCATGTCACTCTTTAAATTCTTTTCTGTTCAATCTTGGAGGGGAGCACACTTTTGTAAAAGTGGTTTTGAAACCAACAGATGGTAGCGAAAGTCTCACATGATGTCTCGGCATTGTATGAGGCAGCAGTCATTCTGTCATCTTCTATGATACAATACTGAGCCTCTTAATAGACTGAAGACTGCAGGATGCCGTGTGAACCTCTGTTAGCCTACATATACATGCAGTGTCTGAATTGTCCTTGAATTGCACCTCTAATCTTTGTCTTGGCATGTCTTACATTTGTTATTTATTTATTTAGATGATATTTTATTCAAAACAACTTACTAATCACAGTTGTGCAGTTTTTGCTATATGCCTACAGATGGAATGCTAGTATGTGTGGGGTAAATGACTAGTGCACAGTCAGTCAGTGAGGACTGAACTGGCAGCTTCGTGAATTATGGTCCTGTTCATTAACTAATAAGTCTCACTTCTTGCATAAACAGGCAAGGTGCAGGATTAAACACAGTTTTATTTCAGTTACTAGCAAGCATATTATTACTGAACCATTTTTTGTAGTTAAGTTTCAGTTTTTTCTGTAGTATAGAGGGATACGTAATTTTTATCACCATCAATCTGTTATCAAACCTGCTTCATCCAATTTTTAAAAAAGCTGTTGATGCTCAACAGGCTGGAAAAAGTTTTAAAACCATTTTTAAAGAGTTTGGGCTCCTCCAATCCACTTTCAGGTGGACTGTGCACAAAACCTCTCAAAGACCAAGCTGCTGAAACAGCACACCATTCCACCATCTAGTTCTAATTAGTTAAGCAAAATGGTGTATGAAATTCATTACACAAACAAACTTCACTTCACATAGTTCTCTAATCTAGGATACTTTGCAGCATGAGTTGACTATAACTACAAATAAGACACCTAATCTTTGCTTGTTTATGACCATATGTACTGTATAAGTGTGATCCATGCCAGATTTTGAGGAAACTGGGAGATGCCCTCAAAATGACTGGAGAGTGCATTTTGACCCCTGAGGAGGGACCCTTTGCATATACAGTAAATGTTCATGATTAGTTTTTTTTTTTTTCAAAGAATATAGTTCAAATTACTGTCTCTTAATATTTTATTTATAATAACTCATTGAGGATTTTATAGAAATGTACACTTTTAAAGAAAAAAATCTGAAAATAAAACATTACACCTTTAAAGCTCCTCCTGTTAAACCTTTTTCTTCTCATACTTCAGAGATTGCACGTAACATTATATGGAGTATAGTAACCTGACATTTGTGATTATGGGATATTCTTAATGAAATCCCATATTGGCCCCTGCGGATGTTGCTAGGATTTTGAGAAATATAGGGAAGCATTCAGTTGCTAACAAACTTATAAAACGCAAGATTACCGAGATCTGTTGACTTATTGAAAAGGTGCATTGTGCTTCAGTCCATTAATCTGAAAATTGCACATTTTTGTGCTGCACCTTTGGCAGCTCTTTATTCTACTTGAGGAATCGACAGAGGCCTTTTGTGTCCTTCTCATGGGCCTGCTAATGCTCTTTTTTTGCTTTCAGTGACAGAGTTTTCCCTAGTTTATACAGATGAGCATAATTAAGTTTTTCGTTATAAAGGTACTGTATGGAAGCTGTTTAAATTATTTTTTCATGTGAGTAAAAAAGTATATTTTTCATTACAGAATGAACAGTCTAAGCATTTTGATTTAAGCTGTTATCTTAATTAGCTCTATTTTCTTATGAATTTATTAGCATTTGTAGTAGCACTACTGCCTCATCAATTGATTTGATATCCAGTTCAGTCTAGCTCTGTAAATTATCCCTGTCCACATAGCTTTTTCTCCAGGTACTCCACATCCCAAATATGTATGTTAGGTTAATTTGTGCGTTTTAGCTGGTCCATTATGCGATAGACTGGTGTCCTGCCTAACAAGCATGCCAACTGAGACAAATTCTGTTTTTTTTCCAGTTTGGTGGTGTGTTAGTTTAGGTGTGTGGTTTCCTCCCTGTGATAGTGCTATATCCAAAACTGGTGCCTGTCTGGCAAATGAGGTATAAGCAGCAGCCTCCACATCCTTGAATTAGATTAGGAGGATCTGGGAATATTATATTTACTAAAACATACTTTTTAATTACTGGTCAGTCTTATGGTTAATATTGCCACCTCACAGCTTCAGGGATCTCAGTTTTCATCATGGTCATTGTCTAAGAGGAATTTATATGTTGTCCTGATGTCTGCATGGGCTTTCTCTTGGTATTTAATTCCAGAGATGTGCTGTGTAAGGTGATCAGTGACCCAAAGTTAGGCCATGGAATGAAGCTAATTTTATAGTACAAATGTGCATTATGCCTCTGTTTTTGTGAATCATTGGTACTTTAAAATCTTTCCTTGTGCTTAATCTAGATTTAAAAAACAAATTCTTAGGACCGTGTCATATTCCAGTCAATTGTCTGTTAATTAAATGCTCTTAAGGGTTGCAGTGGCTACTGATTTTTGATTTACTTAATCAGAGTTTATTACTTAATTATTTCATTTTGAATTCAAAAGTAAAACAATTTTCCAGATTATATTCAGTCTCTTTAAAATACAGATTATTTTTCCTTAGCACTGTTAAGAGAGCAATGATTAAAATCTTTTTAATGGAATGATAATTAATGATGGTCTCTTCAAGCTCTATAGACATGAAAGAGGCCGGATATATGCATATACATCCTTATTCGGAAACATTGGAATTTCATCAAAGGAAACTTGATTGGAGAACTTGCATATATACAGTGGGTGTAGAAAACAATCACGCCCTTCGAAATATTTCCATTTTTTTTTGCTTTACGGCCTTAAATGAAAACGCACAAACCAATATTTTTTCCAGCTTTACTTACTCAATGCAATCTGTAATATCCAAGTAAAAGATATCACAGCTACAGTTCAGAAAAAACTGTGAAATGATGACACCCTTGATCAAGTAGGGTAATACAGCCCATTATTAGAATGTGCATTGACATGACAAATGTATTACACCTCAAAAGTGATAATTATGATATACAGACTCTATTTTAGTTCCCTTTAAGTGGGCCACTGATGCGTATCTGCAGTTTTTAGTTTAACTGTTAGTTTATATCAGCAACTTCTGGTCACTTTTTAAGGAAATGGGCCGATAGGACAGCAATATCTCGGCCAAGCTTCACTCTAACATATTTGCTTTGCCTGAAGCCATTCAGCAACTGGAGAGTTGCTACATCAGGTTTATATAAGGTGTGGGTGTACATACATAAAGCATAATATGTTTTTGCCAACCTAAAAAGACAATTTGGAGTAGTGTCCAGTTCTCCTAATATAATCGGCACAATTTACTGCTCTCCCATTGCAAGAAGGATACTTAGCAAGAGTGAAGCTGCTTCTGTTAACTATAAGCAGTTACATTCCATTAACGCACAAGTCATACATGATGCCAAGTTGGTTGAGACTAACAAATGTTATGGCTTGGTGAGCTGGAACAACTCATGATAAATTTATTTTGAGGCAAAGGAGCTTTGGCAGATGTGACAGTAATGTATATTGTGGCTTACTTGTTGGTAAGGTAACTGGCTGAACCCTCACTTTTTTATTTGGTCTGTACTATTCATTTTAACAGCAATTCTGTTATTACATATGCCAGGTAATAGCAGCTGCTTGCTCAATCACTGGTGCCTTACTCCTTTCCTTAACCTCCAGAACTCAGAGGAGAGGCAATATAATGGCGCATATACTCTTGCATGGTTCGTTGCGGAGGGCAGTCAGCTACTCTTGAATGCAAATGTTGGTATCTCAGTATGTCGGATGGGAGGCTGTTTTCCCAGTCAATTGAGATCTGCAGCATTGTGATTGTATATCTATGAGGTTGATTAGCATAGTCCATATATGGTTGTTTCAGGGTGTCAAAACAATACAGGGTTTGAGGCAGTTTCGTGTATGCCCATTTACAAAATGACTGGGATGTATAAAGGTATACTGTGCAGAAATGTGCATCCACCAGGTTTTAAAAAATCACTTTTTTTTTTTTTTTTTTGGTGTTTACATTTTCCTGTTTTTTGTCGTAAGCCAATTTTCACACTCAACTCCATGCCATTAATAACACCTAATAAAAGACATACTTTAGATTAATTGAGCCTTAACGTAATGGTGTTCCCTCCAGCATATACTCCAATTTGATGCCTCTGGCATGTTCTCCAGCTTCCTGTGGCCCCATCATAGATGAAGACAGTGTGTAGAGTGAAAGAATATTCAATAATTTTTATGAAGAGTTACAAAATGACTGAAGTACTAAATCCATTTAATTCAGTTCAAGATTAAAGGAGCAGCAGAGTGTTCTTTCGGAATAAAGGACAAGAAAGGCAACCAATCCTCAGTGTAGTAGATGGAGCGCTAGTTCACAGATAATTTGGAAAAATAAAAAAGTCTTCTGTTTCAATCAAAGCATGATGAGACACATTAACTAGCCATGAGGTTAAGCTTAAATTAATTTTTTTTATTTAAATGAAGTTAAGAGGTTTTATCTGAGTTCTCTACTTTTCCTGTCATATCTCATTGATGTGCAGGATAGGTTGATCAGCAATTCTAAGCTGGCCCTGAATTAGAAAGTGTGATTTATTGCAGGCTTAGGTTACATTTATGTTGTTTCCTACTTTGCACTTAGTTCTATTATGATACCATGCAGCTCTGAAGTGAATTACACAAGTTTGGTAAAGGATGGATAAATGTATTCAGAAAATTGATGCATGAGAAAAGAAAAGGATGGATTGCTTATGCCAGATGATAATAATTCATCTTGCTCATGTTATAAGTAATACATGTTTTTTCCACATTCTTTCAGACTGTTTCCAGGTAATTTTCAGATAATTACTAACACATTGAAGCCACCTAGTACTGTGGTACAAATGTTTCATTTTCATTCCTATTTCTGATCAAAATATGCTTTTGTTTTTTCAAAAATGCTTTTTTTTTTTCTATGTGGATTTCCTTCTTTAAACAAGATTTTAGACCGAAACTTAACAGATGTTACTGTACAACCTTGCAGCAGACATTGGCTGCCAAAGCCAATTGTGAGGTGTGGGATTTCTTTACCTTGTAGGTTACTACAGGATGCACTTTAATTGGCTACTTCAGGAACTAAAGCACAATACGGACATCGAGTTTGGCAGGTGGAAATCTAAAGAGTCAATTAAGGCTGATTTCAAAGAATGCATGCTGTTGGTGGCACAACTGAATAATTAACGAGGCACAGCTAGAGATTTGGTAATTAGCAGTCAATTATGGAACACAAAACAGTTATTGTGGAGCTGTAATGTGCTGCAGATCCAAATGCTGCAATTTGTTAGATCTTGTTCTGGCTGAACAAAAACATCAAAAGTGGGCACTGATGAAAATCCAGTGTGACCCCTTTGTAATGACCCATGCAGGATAATGAATTGAGGAAGTTAGCCTACATAATTTCTTGTCCATTGACTTGGCTTTTTTTTCTGCAGAATCCACAGTTTGATGACTGATTTTTCAAAAACTTGTATAGATTACCAGGGGTAGATTGATCCTCACATCTTGAGACATATAAAACAGCTGACTATGAAACATAATGTTTTACATAGAACTGTGTCACTGGAGGGTCACTGTTTTTTGAGGCTGAACAAAAGGAAGTGTCAAACTTTGGTGTGAAGGACAATGTGTCCTGGTGTGAGCGAAGTTTGTTGGGGTATGGGGATGTATATTTTTTAATGTAGAGCTAGAAATGTTGTGGCATTAGATGGTCTTGTCATTTGATAGTACTAGAGCAGATCTTATTCGCTGAAACCAATTGCTTTGCTAGATGGTGGCTGTGAAACTAAGCCCAGGATTTCTGTTAAAAGTGGGAATCCAGTCAGTTAATGCCATGCAATATTGCATTTATAACAATGATTTGCAATAGTCAAACTACTCTATCTTATTAATGGGTGTTCACTGCATAATATATTTTAACAGAAAATCTTTGGGACAAATATACAGAGTATATTCAGTCTGTATTTCACCCCAGGTTGAAGCTGTGAGGCTGTAATGCTAACACCTGGGCCTTCATAGAGTGGAATCCTTTCTGCTGAACCATCTCTTATGGCTTACAGTTTGTAGATGATGTCTGATGGACTATTTCTAATGCAGTTATGTCCTACTTTGATATAAGGACAATACATGCACAATGTGCTTAAGATGTGGCCTGTCAAATGGGAGTCCTCCACTCGACTTCCAAGACTTCTCCAGGTCAGGTCAGGTCAGGTTGGGAAGCATGCGCTGGCACAGCACATTGTCGAATCACATAAGGATACAGCTTGGGTTCACAGTTGCCAACCCCCCAGACATGCATGAATTCCAGCCCATCTTCCAGAAATGACCATCAATCTGCTGCAGTCAGATGTTACATGGGTGTCCCCTTGGCCTGGTCCAGCTGCTGAGGTCCTCAGCAATGAGGATCCTGCGAGCTGGATCACCCTCTGGGAATCATTCCACATGACAGTTGTGCCGTAACTGACTTGTACAGTAGTCCATATATTGTTACATGTGACTGTTGCTGTCTTTGCCTCTGCAATTTCCTATTTGTGTTCTCTCGTCTTTAAGGTTTCCTAAATTTTAATCTATGTAATTTCATTCATATAGTTTTATTCATGATCCTTATAATAGTGTAGCAAATTGAATACAAATAACACACCTATCCAATGTTCAGCCTGCTTAATTCAGTTCATCATTTTGGGAGGCTAGAGAATATATCAGCTGGGTGTGGGCCACTATTTCATCGCACTGCAATTTCATGGGCACTCAAGGTCACTAATACAAGGCCAATGTAGTAGTTGAAAGTAACCTAATACACTGTGGGATGAAAACTGCATTTGGGACCCCCAATCATCCTCTATCTCTAATTGACTATCACTCTCACCCTTTGACCACCTAATAGCTAATGTGAGGCGAGTGTACTGGTGCAATAATGGCTGCCATCGCATTATCCAGGTGGGTGTTACACATTGGTGGTGTTTCAAGTTGTTCCTCTCTGTCTAAGTGCTTTCAGTAGTGAGAAAATTGCTACGTAAATGTAATTAATTTATTATTATTATTAAGACAAGATCAAACCCTGACCAAGGTGACCATTTATTATCGAGCCACTTTAGAGTCTCCAGTAAATGAACTCATATATCTTTAACACATGGAAAAAAACAAGAGTAGAACATATGACAGGGACACGGGATGTATAAGATAGAGGCCCTTACCAGTATGCAACAGCACTGCCCTATAGTTGTAAAATTAAACTTAATTATGCAGTGACTAGGATTGATACCAGTAGAGCATTTTTTCCAGTTCATTGTGCAACTGTGTACAAATGCAAAGAATTTCCAAAAAAAAAAATTGTAATTTTCAAGTCTGTTTCTGAGCTGATCCACACACAAAAAAGATATTCAAATTAAAACCTTTGTATCAAGAAAAGCAATATATCTCAAAACCAGATTTTCACAGACTCATCTCCTTATGTTAGTAGTGGAATATGTGGATCGTGTGACCTTTAGTGTTTTGCTTTTTGTGATCTTCCAGTGTTGACATAATGATTCTCAGTTTGTCTCTCTTTTTTTTCTCTGCCTTTTGATCTCTATTATAGCTCAAATTGTTTTTGACATCTCCTGTCCTGGGGTTCTGTTAACATCATCATGGTAGCTGTGGCAGCATTGCATAGAGAGCTTAATGTTTGTTATACTTGTGTGTGTGTGTTATGACCTCGATAAATTCTGCAAATCAGACTTGTGCCTCCACAAATGAAAAGTATATTGAAAAGACAATATAATCATTTTGGTGGTTATTCTATGGTTACAATTGTACAATTTAGGGCTGTGTTGACAGTAACAAGAGTAAGGCCATTTTACTGAAGTGTAATGCATTTTCAATGATTATGTTTCTATTGTAGCTCAGACACCATGTCACTCTATCCATTTTTAAATTCTCCTAATCCAGTTTTAGGATTGGATAAGTCGGCCCAGATCCAGTTTCAGGCACAAAGTAGAAACCAACCTGCTCACCACAGTGTATACTCGCACAGATATACCAACATTCACCCATACAAGGTCATTTTAGAGCTTCCAGTATACCAAACACGTAGGTCTTTGGTGTACCAGAGGAAAGTGACACAGACATGGAGAGAACAAGGACACAGGCAGTACTGGGCTAGGGTTTGTGTAGTTTACTTGGACAGATAGAAAGTGACAAACGGAAGCACTTCAGGTACTTTCAAGCAGTATTCAGAACCATTTTGCACTGGACTTTGCGTTTTCAATGGTTTCGATAATCATTCTCATCCCAGATCCTGAAAATATATATATTTTTTTAATTTCAGTTATTTATTTTACTGATTAGGCTTGATTGTAATGTATGTATCTGACTGCTGTTAATGTGTGTATTCTGCTGTAACAATATAAATTTTCCTGAAACTTGTTTATCTTTCTCTAGTAAGCGCTAGAGTGGCTTGTTTTTATTTCTGTATTTGCATTCAGTGGAGTGGTGTGTCTTGTCTATGACTGAGATGCTTTAAACCAAAGGAAAACAGGTGTGTTTTGGTAGATACAGTAACATTCCATGCTTTTCCAGGGTGCTAGGGAACTGGATCTAACACCAGAGGCCACTAGAGGGAACACTAATCAGGCATGTCTGGAGCAAACACTGTGTAACCCCTGACCCTGAAAGTGATTCCATGGCATAGAAGTGACTACAGGAAGAGGTTGAGCATCATCTCTAGGCCAGAAGTCTGCAGATCTTACAGCTGAGAAGACAGTGTCTGGCAATAGCTTGAATGACTGTAGGATGATAAGCTGAATTTGGTGCTTGGAGCACAGTGTGGGCAAGCCATGCCCATGATAGCAAGGGTCATGGTCTGTAATGACAGGCCTAGTGTGGCTGCTGACATCTAATGTTTTCCATTATTATTATGTAATTTTATTTGTTTGCTTGTTATGATCTAATAATATATCTCTTTTGTTGGACAATGTCTCTTTTTCTGTCATTCGTGGCATTAGTGTACAGCTAGAACATGTTCAGATTTTTCACAGTAGTTTTCCCAGTACTTTCAACTGACCGTCTGTAAAAATGCTATATAAAATGAAATTAAATAAATATGAAGGCTTGTGGTGGAAATTTGTTTATATAGTGCCTTTTCTAGCAAAGGTTCATGCTCAATAGGACACAGAGAGGAGACATTCAGTTTATCACTCAAGATGAGGATATTTTACTCTTTCTCTTGGGAAGCTGCAAATTTTGTAGGAGTGCTTCTATAAACATGACATTCTTTTCCCCTTTGTGCACTTAACAAACATTAACACTTTAATCATGATTTTCCTCAGCTACTGAAGCTGCAAAACAGGCTTGGAAATGACAGACTGATAAAGGCCAGTCACAGGAGAGTGCACTTCTCAGCATCTAGTGTAATGAACACATTTCTGTTAGCTGATTGGTAAATTTACACCTAAACCAACAACACCAGAGTTTAGAAAGTCTGAATTATTCTGCTAGGAAGCTATTATGATCCTTTTGGACCCGTGTTTTCATTTGATTTCACAAAAATGTAATTAAATTGAAACCTACATTAAGCTATTACATGGTCATAAGTAATTCTGGACTGAAGGTGTCAAAAACATTGTGTGGCTATTATGAATCTCAATCTGCTTTCTATGTGATGTATTTTTGTTTTTATACAGTTGTTGGCACCACTGTTGTTTGCTTAGTAATTAGGTTGGTCAAATGGATCTAAATTGTGTGAAAATCAGAACATGAATGAAGGCTAAAATATGTTATTGAATATTTAGAAAAGATTAAAATCCGCACATATCATTCATAGCTCCAACCAGAAGCCAAGTAAAATCTTATGAAGTGGCCATTATTAACATAGGTGGAGGAAATAGAGATGCAGGTGATTAGATGATTATTACTTAATGCCAAGCCATGACAATTTTCTATCTCCAGTAAAATTAAAAAATTGTAACCCGCATTTTTTTAATTATGTGTTATTTAAAGTATACAGTGTTCCTAACCTCTTCTCAACGGGTCATTTCAGAGACAGTCAGTCTTGAGCTTCCAGGTGAACAGTAAATCAAAGCATTTTTGTTCTTATTCCCCTTTTATTATCATTTGACAAATTAGATATTAGTTTCTAAAAAATTATTTGTCAGGTATGCTTCAAAGCTCATTTTGTTTTATTTAATGTTTGGAATAACTACTCTCATTCACCATGTCTACTTCACAAAAAATCAGTCAATGGGATACTGATGCCTGGTTTCTTTTGAGTGATATCAGAGGATTGTGTACCTTCTGATCATCAGCATCTTATAGAACACAGCAATTTATATTTAGATGTTAAATAAATTGAGAGCATTGTAGCCTACTACTCCCCAAGAAAAATATTGGCTGTGAACTGCATTGAAATAGTAAAACATCAAGCTTGGAATTGAATGGTTTATGGCTAAACTGATCAGCCATAACAACATGGACAGGACACATATAATATACCCACTGCATGACTTGAAACTAGATTCTGGGTAAATTTAGTAGCAGTGTTAAACACCATGTGCTGGATGCAAAGTGAGAGTCCAGCAAAATAAAGGTTTTCTACCCAACAGTTCTTTCTGTAGTAAACTCTGTGCTGCTTTGAAGCAGAGTCATCATAGTGCAGGTATCTTTTATATGAGGCGGAAGGCTTCCTTGGTGACTTTTTCAAGTTTGCCACTGTTAGGCAGTACTCCCAAAATCAAGATGCTTCATTCTGATCAGCATCATGTCTTGTACTCATTTTATTACTGATATTGTTCAGCCTTCTTTTTTTCAAATTGTTGTGGTTATCTTATCTGGCTTACACTGCTTAGAATTATGAAAAACCTCAAACTTAAATTGAAAATACGCTATGATAAAAAAAGTACTTCTCATTTGATTGCAGAAAATAAGTTGATCTATCCTTCAAGCTCCATCACTAAGATGATAAGTTAAGGTTGTAGATATGAACACATTCCCTAAGGTAACCCTTGAACACTACAGGGCCAAGAGCGCCAGCCTCTTCAGCCAGAAACAGGTTTCTAGCACCCTATACAAAGACAATTCCACATACTTCTAGGTAAGAAATTACATTGAGCATATAATGGAAAACTGGAAAAAATACACTTAAAAAGACAGAGTTGAGGAATGTTAACATTTTAATAATGTGTTAAATTTATGAGAGAAGGTGTTAATTATTTTGCACAACATTTGGAGGTGCTGTACTCTACTGGCCCTTACTGCAGAAACGGCACTGCTCTTGAGCATGTTATAGTCAGTACTTTATTGAAGAACATTATGAATTGTTTTATGTTATTTTTTTTAAAAGATTGTTCATTTTGTCGTTAGATTGTTTCATTCTTATTTTTCATTGGCTTTTTGTTAAAGGTAACAGCAATTGTTGCTAACCATGTGAGACAACTACTGAAAGCATAACATCAGCACACAGACTGTTTACATGACAGCTAGAACTATCCAAACTTTGGATCAATAACATAGCACTGGAGCACTGAATGTCAAAATAAAGAAATAAAAAGCTTAGTAAAGTTACAACTTCAATGTGGATATTTTCTATTGATTTTGTGTTTTCTTTTTGCTATTGGAAAATGGCTCTTTTGACAAATGTGTTAGTGACATCTGCCTAATTAACAGCTATCTATTTGAACATCTCAGATTATAAAGATGCTTTCTTTGTGGCACTTAAATTCTATCCTTCCAAAAATTAACACAGTGCTTTAATATGAATGGGTTAATTGCATATCGAAGAGAGTCAGGGTTGTCTTTCCATGTTGGCTGAAAATTGAAGACACTTTTTTAACATTTGATAAAAGAGGCATGTTTTTATTTTGCTCATGTTGAATCACATTGGAGACTATCGTCCAGATCACCCACATGTTAATTGTAAAATGAATATATTTACAGCCATATTAAACTATATGATTGTTTTCTATCAGTCAATTGAGAATTAGTACACTGTATTCAGTTGTAGGAATTGCTGGGCAGGATTAAAAGTGATGGAGTGATTTTTAAATTCACCACAAAAGCATACAGGGAAATCTTTTATAGAGTTAGCAGTCTAGGGTTAAATATCTGAAGCCTAAATATGCCAGAGGATGCATGTTTGTCAACAGTCATGCAGGTGTGGCCCCAGCAGTGAATCACTGAAGCACATGAGTAGTTAAAGGTTACCAGTGTGTTTCAACCGCATACACGCTAATGGAGAGGCAGTACTCTACTTCTAGTTACTGTTGGCTAAACATATTCAATCTGACTTTTCAAGCAAACCGAGTAAATCTAATAATTTTTGTGTTTATTTCTCTACTCTTTTTTTTTAAAGCAGACAAATAATCAAAAATGCAAAGAGGACCAATTTGATTGTACACAAACACTCAATATCTATACCAAATAACCCATAAACAATTTATTTAAATAAAGTCATACTCAAATCTGCAGCAAAAGAAAAATATGATTATGTAATAGTTTATTATTAATTTGTTTTATTTCTTTGATTATTTTATAGACTAGCCAATAAGCTCTTCTGTCACTGGATTCCAGAAAGGAAGTCACCATGAATCATTTCGCCTTAGTCCAATTTGTTCTCTTGGGTGTTCTTCAACTACAGAGATGTGTCAGCTCAGCTCCATCAACACACGGAGGGAGAGGACGTTTACGTCCAGAAAGAAGAAATATCAGACCAAACATCATACTCATCATGACCGACGATCAAGATGTTGAGCTTGGTAAGAATACCACTTTTTTAGAAAATTGTGTTTTCAAATACAGCATAAGATAAAAGAGTTGTGTGTGCAATCAACAGATTTTTTTAGTTATCTTTATTTCCATGCATTTGTTATTTTGTATTTATATTATACTGTAAAAACAAAACTAAAAGGTATGAAATGCTATCAGGAAGACAGCATACCAAGCACAGATTACATGTAGCTGGTGGCTTTTTTCATCTTTAGGGAAGTTTATTTTAGGATATTCTTGGTTTCTGCCTTTTGGTGGTTCTTAACACTGTTATGAAATTTTAGCAGAGACACTTACCACCCTGCCTATGTTTACAGTCTTATCTAAAGGTTTCTATTTTTCAAAATTGTTGGTTAGTGAAAACGAAGGATTGATAAATGTATATACCATTTATGTTTTGATTAATATTTAATTTTTTAATTGTTTTAAATAAAAAGTAACATCACATTCTCAGACCAACTTAAAATTCAGAATTGCTGGAAACCAAAGCCTTTCCCAGTAGTTGCTGGCATAAGTCAAGAACTAGCCCTGGGAATTGCACCAGTCCATCACAGGGTCAATGTAGCACATACCTTCACCTGACCAGTTTTGAGCCGCAAGGACATTTTAAGTGCAGGTCTTTTAGGATGTGGGAGGAAGACACATGCATACTGTATATGGGGTAAATGTGCAGACTCCACAACTTCAGTGACCAAGTGTGATACTCGAACCTGGGAAGTTGGAGCTGTGAAGTGGCAGTGGTATCCAGTGCACCACTGTACAATTGACTGACTGTAAAGTGTTTAGTTTTTAATTATGTTTTGCTTAAATTTTAGTTCTATTTTTCAATTTGAAAGCTGTAATACTAAAATACATAAAATGTAACTCAACTAATTTTACTACTGCTACTATTAATAACTAACTTTATTCATGTAGTTAATTAAATCTCTGTGTATACAGTATATAGTGGACAGTCATTTCAGTTTATTTCTATACTGTACTTCTCATATACAAGCTCAGAACACATTTGCAAATATAGTTAAGACAAAAAATACATACTGTGGTTGGAACACTCTTGGTGATTGCCAAAGGTTTGGTAAAACTTCTGTCTTCTCATTTACTGCATAAGGGTTGATAGGATTAAAGTGATGTAATGCACTTTACCATCTATTAAATACTTCTCCAGAACTCTCATTGGTAATGTAGCTACAGTATAATAACAAACTGTGACTGGTCCACAGGCCGTCTACACAGCTCTTTATCTGTATCATGGGCATGGCCTTTTGGCTGGCTTTCAGTTTATTTGTGTGAGTTCCAGGGATGTGGCTACTTATCTGGTAAGGATGGGATATCCATTCACAAACATTATTCTTACTATTTTTTAATTACCCTTATCCTGTCCAACATCACAGAGAAGTATACGTGGAATTTCAAAATGTAATATCTTTTCAAATATGGTACAGGTTTGGTTATTTTCAGAAAACATTGAACATTTTTAATAATACCATAATGGTTCTTGATGTAATAACAGTTTAAAAGCAGTGAGATGGTAGTTGTACCTGTCCCTCAAAAATAGGGTGATATTCTGGCACAGACATCATTATTACATCTTTTGAGTTTACCTATATATTAAGGTCTGAATACCTGACTTTCCATAGTAAGCATGACAAGAATACTTTTTCAGCATATAGCAATACAGTCTCAGAATTTAAGACAAAAATCAAAAGGCAAAATCGGGAAAATGCTCCAGAGAAGACTGAAAAGTTAAACGACAAAATTATTTGTCAAGTAAATTAAACACAACACAAAAATTAAGCTAGAAATAACCATGTCCACAAATGATAACATACACAATGAAGTCCCAAAAGAAACAAAAAAGTAAAATAACAAATATAGGCTACATCAAATATGACCAAAAATATTCGAGAATTATTCAAGATATCAAATAACTCTGATTCATAACATCCCAACTCCAACCTCTTTAGTGTATTGGCTAGAAGGGTTTTTCAAAGCTCTTGGGCAGAAATACTTCTAAATACCTCTTTTGTATGTAGCTTTAGTTTACCTAACCACATTCAACAGCCTGTAGGTGCCTCTTTCCTATTACTCTTGTGTTTTTCAACGACACTGTCCTATAGTGGATTGGAGAATATGTACCACATTAACAATTCAATTATACATTTTGGGGTTGCAACCAGTCCAACAATTTGTACACACTTTTCAAAATATTTTCACTTTTCTTTGATTGAAACCAGGACACACAAGTCATATTTTGTAGTTATACCTAATAGATAACTTGAAGTGAAAATGTGCTTAGAAAAATAAAACTTGACTACAGTCACTATTTATTTTAACTAGTTGTCTAGTAAACCATCAATTGGAACTGGGCTATACCAATGTTCACTTGTAGTGATTCTGATTTGTTTTTTGGAAGCAAATCAGTTGTTTCTGTATGTCACTTTTGATCATTTCTGCAATATTTGCAGGTGTTGAAACTATACTCTTTAATCCTAGTGTCATTAACTGATCTTATGAATGGCCTCAAAAGGTCTAATCAGTCCTGATTTTACTCTACAGGTATAAATTCATTACTTGCACCAAACATGTAGCACCTTACATAACTATCAAGATTACAACACACTATCAGGCCAAGCGACTGAGCAATATAGTATTGGGAACAGATACTATAACAAAAATGTACTGCTGGTGGTCACTTAAAGGTCATTGAAAGTGTATCAAACAAATTTCACATATCAGCTATTAGAGGTAGATATCCAAATACAGGATAGTAATGTTATAAAATTACATTAAAGGGATCAGAGCAATAAGAATATGCCAAAATAGCAAGGCGCATCAACCTAGGGTATAGAACAAAGGAATAGAACGAAGCTACACAATTTGTCAGAAAATAATACAACAGTGTACAGTGGAAAAAAATAGAGTAGAATTTAAGGCTAACCCTGCCACACTGGAAAAATTGATCAGAAATGGTTTGAAGGACAGGGCAAGATGTTGGCTTGGCCTCCAAATTCCTCTGGTCTCAGTTGGATCAAACATCTGTGGGTTGTGCGGGAAAAACAATTCCAATCCATGGAGGCCACTTCTCGCAACATGCAGAATTTAAAGGATCTGCCACTAATCTCTTAGTGCCAGATAGCATAGGACACCTTCAGATGTCTTGTGGACTTCATACATCGATGGGGCAGAGGTGCTTTGGCAACACAAGGGGCACTTCCTTACAGTACAACATAGCAGAACCCTGCATTGCGTTTTTTATACTCCTTGTTTCTATTGTTGCATCACAATGGAGAACTCGGCTAAGAACTTCTGTACATAGAATAAATTGCACAGAACAGATCTTTGGAATATCCCATGCTGCTGACTACCACTCTGATACACGGTTCTGGAGCCTCAGACTCTGTCACCTGCTAGTAAGGTAGTTCAAGACACTATGGGGGTATAAACCTGCATCTCCTTCAGGCATTTCTCATTAAATCTTACAGTGGGTCCTACAAATACATTATTTATTTGATGAAACACAGTGCAGCTCATCTCCCAAAGAGCACTTTCTCTACATAAAACAATGTGTTCTCTACATCAGAGAATGAGATACTCGTGAGGATTAATGGGAAGCTAGACAGATTTGTGAGGGGAGTGGCTGTACTGCCCGCTGCAAGAAAGATAAACTAGTGAAACAGCTTCACGCTTCAATATAGTAATTATAGTGAAGTCTGTTAAGAACAAAAAGAAGGCCAGTTGGAGTGCTGAGCTAAATTTAGCTGAAAAAAAAACAAGGAACACCCAAGTTCAAGAATGCAGTTAATTATTGATCCCCTCGCATTTCACTGAATGGAGAAGTTCAGTCAGGGCCAGCAGGTAAACATTACATAATCTACTGTACTATTATTAGATTATTCGATGTGCTATATTAATAAAGGTGCAGATTTAATACCGGGAAGATGATGGTGTTATGTTGCACAAAAGGTGCTTACAATTGTCCAATCCATTTTTGTCACATTATTCACATTATCATTTTTTTTTAATGTATGGATTTGATTTCCTGTGCAAGGCTGAGTATTACTATGCAAATTAAAGCTAACAAGTTTGACATGTAATGAGGCAAATATTTTCTATCCTGAATGTATTTTACCTTTCCAGTTTATAAATAATGAAGTACAGGTAACGTAGCTTTGTTTAGTGGCATTAAAAAACCTGTAGTTTTAATAGATTTGACATTTGCTTCTGTTCTGGACATTTTCACAAGTTTTGGTAGTAACATTCAAAAATAATACAAAAAAAACCTGAAAAATAAAATTGTGCAGCATTTCTGGCAGCTATAGACATTGTTAGGATGAAAGTTTGATATAAAGTAATAGTTCGTTTTGTTGATATTGAGAACACTGGACCATTGTGCTTTCTCTGTATTGTCCAAGTACAAAATGTTTAATATATTGTTTAAGTTGTACTCTAGAGTGAGCACTGCTGTCTCACAGTTTGAGAGTTATTGGTTCAAATACCTATCTGGTCACTTTTTATGTGAGGCTTGCATGTTCTTCTTGTGTACTTATAACTTATCCATACATTCCTGTTTCCTGTACATTTAAAAGATATGCAGATTTAGATTGGAGACTGTGCATTGGCCTTGTCTGAGCTGACAAAGTAAATGTTTACTATGATGGACTTGGCACCCTGTTTAAGGTTGTGGCAACTATTTTTTATTACTTACTGGGATGGTCTAGGAATAGCCTATAATCCCATATTGATTAAATAGTGCTTGTCTGAATTCTTCTTTATTAATGAATAATGAATTATTTTTTCAAATGACAGGGATAATAAATAAATCATTTCCTTTAAAATTGCTGATGATTTGACTTGTTTTCTTTCATGACGTTAAGTAATCATCACAAGTCTAAACAGCATCATGCTGCAAAAAGAAAATCACAGAAATGCCAAAGTCATAAATGAAATGTACACTTTTTGGTTGTGTAAAGAAAGTGGGGCAAGACCCGACCTATTAGTCCCTTGGAATTTCCCACTAGGGTAATTACTGTAGCTGAGCTGTGATGCACTGGCATACCATTTCAGGTTCATATTGTCATCGTTGCTGTAGGACTAGGCTCAGGCTTAGCAAGCTCCATGAAAATGAGTGGGAGTAAGGTTTGAAAGGATGAGTGGATGGAAATGTTCCAACATTGCAGCAAAATAGGGGAAAAAAGTTAAAAGGAGAGTGACCCTGGCAGGTCAGAGGGTTGCTTCCGCGGAGCCTATACCTCAATTATACTGAAGTCATTTGACACTATAGTGAAACCCAGGACAAACAATGCTGAGCATCGCTGGAAAGGAATGTGCTAGAAGGCTGAGTTTTGGCTGTCAAGAAGACAAAGGCAGACGTGTTTAATTACTAATTATTGGTGTTCCCATTATGGCTCATTTGTGTCTTCATTTATTATTTCATTTACTTTTAAGAAACACTGATCCCACTTTTTTGACCCAGGTCTTCCTGGCATGTCTTGTTTCATTGCACACAGTAGACGTTTGACAAAATAATTTCCTGGTGTCACTGAACTCATTTGTCAAATTCATAACTAAATAAATACGTTTGTGTAACTTTAGAAGTCTGCTTTGTCAATGTTGTGAACTATAGTACCATTCGAAGAAGATGTAGCCATTTAACTAAAATATGTCAATCATTTACCAGATGAGTGTTTTTTTTTCATATATGTTGAAAAGAAGATTACCTAGTATATCAAAACAAATATTAAAGTCCTGATAGCTTATGTTGCAATTCATTCATTTGTTCATTCAACATCTCATTTTTACCTTGTCTGACTAGTGGGCCTGAAATGAAAATCATGCTTGTATTTGCATAAGGATTAGCCTTTTGTATTCATTTGCTTGGTCCATCCATCCATTTTCAAGCCAGGCATAAGAAGCAGTCCTCATTCCGATGTCAGGTAATCAAAGACAAAAGCTAAACTCAGAACTGGATTTTAGATGATGTGGTAAGCCTGTAGGATTTTTTATTACTTGGGGGGGTTGGGGGAAGCAGGTATTTTTTATAATAAACTAATAGCACAACATTTCAGTTAAATAAATATTAGAACCTCCATAAACACATTTATTGTATTGAAATGTTCTGTATTATTCATAAATAAACTCCGTTTTCTTTTTATGTCTATTTGATAACTTTCATGTAGGGATTTACAAAAAATAAAAACTGACTAAATGTAACATTTAATATTTTAGAATTCATGAGTGAGTTCATGTTGGATTATGAGTCTTCCCTGTTTATCCAACTTTTCTTTATCCCTTATTTTCTCTTTAACAGCTCATTTTATTTTTTTGTAGTACTAATTTGGTTTCCTGACCATTTTTCACCATAAGCAACATTGCATTCAGTGCACTGTGGGGGTGTGTTCATGAAAACAAATAAATGCCTTTTTATACCCACATACTCTGAGCTGTCTCACTTAGTCTTGTGCCTGTGTTTGCTATAGTATGATGCACTTGTGCATTTCGGCATTTAGTATCTATGCTATATGGACAAAAGTATTGAGACAGCTGAGCATTACAACAACAGGAACTTCAATGACATTGCATTTAAATAAAATATTAAAATACTTTAATATGGAGTTAGTCCCCTCTTTGCAGCTATAAAGCTTTCCACAAGATTTTGGAGTGTTTCTGTAGGAATTTGTGCCAATTCATTCTGTAGAGGATTTATGAGGACAGGTACTGATCTTGGATGAGAAGGCATGTCTTGCAATCTCCATTCCAGTTTATCCTAAATATGTTCGATGGGGTTTAGGACAGGGCTCTGTGTGGGTCAATCAAGTTCTTCCAAGCTGAACTCCTCCAGCCATGTCTTTATAGACCTTGCTTGGTGCACTGGGTACAGTTGTGCTAGGATATAAAAGGGCCTTCTCCAAACTGTATCCATTAAGTTGGAGCATAGCGTTGTCCAAAATGTCTTGGTATGCTGAAGCAGTAAGATTGCCAAGCAGTGGAAGTAAGGGACCTTGCCTAAACCCTGAAAAATAGCCCAGCGTCATTATTCCTCCTCCACCAAACTTCACAGTTGGCACAATACAGTAAGGAAGGTAATGTTCATAATTTAGTAATTAATGAATGAATAGTTTTATTCATAGAGAAATCAATTTTCATATAGATATAAAGTAGGTTATAGTGGTAAAAAGTATAAGTTAAAGTGGTATTTTGGAATGGGTTTTCTGATGGGCTATGAAAGTATTATTATTTTATCCATCCATCCAATTATCCATCCTCTTCCGCTTATACGAGATTGGGTCGCGGGGTCAGCAGCTTGAGCAGAGATGCCCAGGCTTCCTTCTCCCCGGCCACTTCTTCTAGCTCTTCTGGGGGAATCCCGAGGCGTTCCCAGGCCAGCCGGGAGACATAGTCCCTCCAGTGTGACCTGGGTCTTCCCTGGGGCCTCATCCCGGTTAGATGTGCCCGGAACACCTCACTAGGGAGGCATCCAGGAGGCATTCTGATCAGATGCCTGAGCCACCTCATCTGACTCCTCTCGATGTGGAGGAGCAGAAGCTCTACTCTGAGCCCCTCCCAGATGACTGAGCTTCTCACCCTATATTTAAGGGTGACTTTAATGACTGATCCTAATGTCTGTTTATCTACAAACAGGTCAGCCAAATTGACTCTGCTTACAGATTTTTAGGATGCGCCTCATTCACAAATGTCATGTGGATCAATTAAATGGAACTTTACATTTCATGCGATTACACAGTGTTGTACATTTTGCTTAGCAACATTTCTACAAATATAGAGAGTCATCATTGTTTAGAATTTTTCTTTTTCCACGGGTTTTGACCGTAGGGGTCTTGATCCAGCACACTAGTTATAAGTATACGCTGAACCGTTGCTGAAGTTTTTCATATATTGGTATCTTTGAGTGGTTACATAATATTAAATCTTTTTACTTTCTTTCTTTATCTGATTAAGGTGGAGCACTGTTTGTTTTACTGATCTGTAATATATGCATTTTAATGAAAACCTGAAATCAGTACAATTAAAAATGAAAAAAAATCATATGGGAACAGAGCTGCACTTTTAGATATGCCTTTAATGCAAAACCACATATTTAATAATAATGTTAATGACCTGCAGTTCACCATCTGCTCAGAGATAACAAAAAAGAGTGAGCACAGGAGGAGAAAGAGCAAGCAACGGGGGTAGAAGGGGGGGCAAAAGCAAGACATCTGGGATGGGAATTGAGCACTCAATAACTGTTACAAAGTTGCCACAGTACTACAAGATCATTCATACTTTACAGCCTTGAACTGTTTTCTTATTGAAAAATATTAACATCCCAGTACTGTACAAGTTCAATGGCCAACAACAACATAAAATAGACGAGTAATAAACAGATTGGCCTTTTACACTTAAAAAAAAAAAAAAAAACAAAAAAACAAAAAAAAAATCAGCTGATTCCAATTAATGGCTTATCAGTCTGTGCATTTCTGTAATTTACTGTTACATTTCCATCCTCCAACACAGACCTTTGAATGATTGAGAGATCCAAAAAATAACATGCACAGTGTGAGAGAAGATAAATGTCAGCTTATGAAACATTAATTGCACTGTATTTTTCTTTCATAAATTGGAAAGAAAAACTAATTGTCTTTCAGGAAGAAGCAAATTGCTGTCCTGCTGAGATGTCATCTTGCCATTCTTTTTCTGAGTTTTCTGTGTTAAGGATTTGGTGGTAATCTTACAATGACGAAATTCTTGGCAGTTCATATTGCAGGCCACTTTAGAATTGGTTATAATCAGGTTAAGATCTGTCATTAAAGAAAGTACAAAAGGCTAATAATAAAGAGAGGCAGATGTGTATTAATAAAAGAAAATGCCCTACAGGAATTATTTATTTTGAAGTATTGTTCTGTGTGACACTAGGTACCTGATCCTTCAGTTTTTCTTCATCAATGAAAAGATATCTGAGGAAATGGTTTCATTTTGAGACAGTGTATCACACTTAAACCACAAAACAGATGGTTCTTGTGTTCACTTTTGTTTATAGAAGTGGATAAGAGAAAGGTAAAAGTGTCGCTTGTGTCAGCCTTGTATCGGTTTTGGCAGCTGTCTTGAGCAGCAATTTTCTTTCTCCTGTGAATAAAGTGATCAGCAAATAGGCGCTTGTGTCAGCATTCAGTAAACTGAGTGCTCAGGAGGAGATTGATATAAATGTTTCATAAAGCTGCAGATTATTGATATTATAATGAATAATTTACTTATAGCATTAGGTAGAAGAGCCCCAGGCAAAAAAGGTAAATACTCACCTTCCAAATTATTTGTAGTGTCCCTCCTCATATTTTAAAATGTTTGTCTTGTGGTTTTTTTCAGACACTTTTGTGTACTATATCATGCAATTTTTTCTGCACTAACATTTTAGTTTCTATTCCGTGGATCCATCCATGTTTTGATATGTTTAGTTCATTTCAGCATGGTGGGGTCCACAGCTGCTCATAGCAGCATTTAACATAAAGTAGGGAAATATCCTGGTCAGATTGCCTGACCATTTCTGGCCACGTATTTCCACAGCCCAGTTAAAAGTTACCAAATGTCCTGATCTACACAGCTTTTAAATCCGGAAAGAAAACTTGTATGAACTTGAGACACAGGGAGAATATGCATATTATGCACAGACAGTGACCAATCCATAAAAAAAAAAATCTTCTAACTAGTGTGCCACTGTGATTATTAAAGGGGCACAGAAGCTGATGATCCAGTTACTGACAGCTTTTTCTTTCAGGTGGACTCCTATTAAAAAAATCTTCATTTAAAGAGGTTGCTAATCTAGGTAACAGCTAGTTTACGACTGCTGCTTCTTAGCTCTACTGAGTTGGCTTTAAATCATGGTCTGCCCCTTGCCCGAAGTTTGTATATTATCCCTGTGTTTGTCTGAGTTTTTTGGATACTCTGGTTTCCTTCCACAAATTTACAACTTGTATGTTAGGTTAATTGGCAACTCTGAACTGGTTCAGTCTGTATGTATGTTTGTGCAGTGATGGTTTATTATGCCATCTGGGTAGGTTTTTAACTTGTGTTAATCTGTCGCAGAGCACACTCACGCACATACGCTTACTCACTCATAATGGGGCAATTTAAACTTCCTGACATGCACAGTATACCATCCCATTTTTCCAAAAGCTATATGGACTCAGGCAGAAGTCTCAAACGTTTGAAATGAAGTGGACAAGTTCTGAATTGAAAACAAGTCCCTTGCAGCACTACTCAATCACTCAACATGCTGACCTAATGTAATGCCTCTCTGTTGAAAAATGTCAATACTAAAATCTGACAACTGCCTCTTTTCTCATATCGATTAATACATCTGTATTAATCTTAGCCATGACTTTGTTGGATTTATTTATTTATTTTTATTTTTTTGTTTTTGGAATATTATAAGGCTGCGGTGGGCTGGCACCCTGCCCGGGGTTTGTTTCCTGCTTTGTGCCCTATGTTGGCTGGGATTGGCTCCAGCAGACCCCTGTGACCCTGTAGTTAGGATGTAGTGGGTTGGATAATGAATGAATGGATGGTTGGATGTATTTGTTCATTCAAATGCTGTGTACTCTTAATATACTGTTTATTGTGTCCTAATTATTTATAATGAACTAAGTTCATTCCTTTTTTTTCCAATTTTTAAATATGTGTTTTTGGTTTTTGGTTTTTGGTTTTTTTTTTGCTTTATAATGATGACAAAGGTCCAACAGGTGACTTTTCTAACAAACATGAAAGAAAAAGAAAGAAAAACAGCTTGAGCCTACCAGTTTTATAGATGTAGGGCACCATAAAAAAGGCATTCAGCATTTTGTTATAGTCATTTAAAATGCACATTTTTTTATAGGTTCTTTGCAAGTGATGAACAAAACCAGGAAGATAATGGAGCAGGGTGGCACTTCATTCATCAATGCTTTTGTCACAACTCCCATGTGTTGCCCTTCTCGATCCTCCATGCTGACAGGGAAGTATGTCCACAATCACAACACCTACACCAACAATGAGAATTGCTCTTCGCCTTCATGGCAAGCTCAGCATGAGCCTCGAACCTTTGCAGTGTATCTCAACAATACTGGCTACCGAACTGGTAAGCATCAAGTAAAAATATATATACTTATTAGTGTATGCATGTTCTTTGTAATTGTTAGAGAAAAGCTATGTAAGAATGGACCCACTTTAAATAAAGAAATGGATTTATTTCAGCAGAACAGCATGTTTTACGGTAAAGGGAACTGTTAACATTTATTGCAGTAGAGCATAATGTAGTGTGAGGCTGTGTTGCTTGTTAATTATTGTATATCCATTTGAAAAAAATATTATTTCCAGGTTCTACTGTCAACTACTCTACTAGTTAGCTTATTTTATATTTCTATAGTTTTCAGATTTTTCTGCTAACTAGCTTCCATCTACGGCCTCACACTCTGTTTGTTAAAAACACTATTTTATATGGTGCCATTCACATTGTGCACTATCACAAATAGCTGAAATGGGTCTGCTATCTCTGGTGGCTAATTTTAAGATTTTTGGTGAGGGATGTGCTCAGTTTTTGCTACTCATACTGATATGTCATGGTTTTTATTCTTACACTGATGTTTATTTTTGTGTTGAACAGTTACTGTATGTGATAGCCAGTATCATGCTTTGAGTGATTTTCTAGGTAGATGCTGCATATGGTCAACATAAAGAACGATCTTTGTATTGGACCCTTGCTGCATAAATGTGTTGTGAAAAAAACAGACATGCTGAAATCTGAATTGTAAAATTGCAGCACATGATTGTAAATTTTTATATTGGATAAATCTCCAAAACTTGCACATACCATTTTCAAACCCATTTAATCCAATTCAGGGTCACAGGTGGCTGGAGCCCATCACAGCAGCATTTCACACAAGTCAAGAAACAACCCTGAACAGGACACCAGCCCAGTGTAAGGATGAGCTGTGCACACACCCACATTCATGAATGTCTTTGAGGATGTGCCATAAAAAGCATTCAGACATGAGGAAAACAAGCACATGGACAACAGCTAAGTGCAGGATTCAAACTCAAGGTGTTGAATTTGTGAGAAGGCAGTAATAGTGGTAATGACAGTGCTACTCTAAACTTTGTGAAAGTGGCATATATACACTGCTCAAAAAATTAAGGGAACACTTAAATCACACATCGGATCTTGATGAATAAAATATTGAAGTGGAAAATCTTTACTGAGTAGTACAGTGTAATTCGTTGAGAACAAAATGATGTACCAGTCAATGGAAACCAAAATCACGAACCCATTATGGACTGGATACAACATCACATCGACAATCAAGGTCAAAAACTAATATTACAGGCTGATCCAACTTGTAAGAATTTCATCATGGCAACTCATAATGTGACTCAGTAATGTGTATGGCCCCACGTGCCTGTGTTCACTCCCGACAACCTGATGAGACAGGGGATGATGTCCTGGGGGATCTCCACCCAGACCTAGTTCAGTTCATCAGTGAGCCCTTGGACAGTCTGTGGCACTACTTGACAGGGTTTGATACACTGATACATAATGTCCCAGAGATTCTCAGTTGGATTCAGGTCTGGGGAACGTGCAGGCTAGTCAATGGCTTCAATACCTTTGTCAGCCAGGAACTGCCTACACACTCTGGCCACATTAGGCTGGGCATTGTCTTGCATCAGGAGGATCCTAGGACCCACTGCACCAGTGTAAGCTCTGATAATGGCTCTGAGGATTTCACCCTAGTACCTAACAGCAGTCAGGTTACTGTTGCCTAGCATATGTTGGTCTGTGCGACCCTTCAAGAATTATGCTTCCCCTGACCATCAGAGACCCACCGCCGAACCAGTCATGCTGGATGATGTTGCAGGCTGCATAATGTTTACCACAGCATCTCCTGCCTCATTCATATATATCACATGTACCCAGTGTGAACTTGCTCTCACCTGTGAAGGCAATGGTGTGCAAATGGTGGAGCTGCCAATTGTAGTATTCTCTGGCGAATGCCAATCAAGCTGCACAGTGGTGGGCTGTGAGGACAGGTCCCACATGAGGATGGTCCCCTCATGCCACCCTTACGGAGTCTGTTTCTGACCATTTGTTCAGAAACATGCACACCAGTAACCAGCTGGAGGTCATTATGTAGGGCTCTGGCAGTGCTTCTCCTGTTCTTCTTTGCACACAGGAGCTGATACAGTACTGGTCCTGCTGCTGGGTTGATGCTCTTCTATGGCCCTATCCAACTCTCCTTGTGTAACGGTCTATCTCCTGGTATCTCCTCCATGCTCTTGAGATTGTGCTGGGATACACTGCAAAACTTCTTATAGCGACCACAACCTGCAAAAGTATTCCCTTTTTTGGTTGTATTATTGTTGCTTCTCCAGTACACCTGTTGTTACATTCATTTGCATCAAAGTAGGTGAAGTTGATTCACAATCTCTTATGCCTCTTGGGATAAAAATTTGAGTTTCCTTATAGGAGTAGCTAGCTGAAACTTGTTTACAGTCTTTCCTGACACACCTAGGCCCACTTAGCTCCTCCTGGCCAACAGAATGTCATCCCCTTTTAGGACTCCATTTAATGCATTTGATCTAAAATGTTGAACATTATCAATGCTATGAGTTTGTATCAGAAGGCTGTATTTACTATCTATTTCACATTTGTCAAATCTGATATTGGGTGATATACAGAACCTGTGGCCACTTTTACACTGTGGTAAATTGCATTTAATCTTTTTCAGCATCTGTTTTTTTTAACCCACCTTTCCAGGACAGCATCATGGGGACCATTCTTAAACCATCATTGGGAAAGGACACTAGTCCGTTGTAGTTCAGATTCATACACACTCATAAACTGATTAGAAGTCTCATTCAATCTTTTATGTGCACTCATTCAGAAAATAAAATAGGGGTGAGCCAGCTTTTCTCATGGCAGGCTAAATTGTCAAAGATGACTGCTGTAAATGAACAGCAGGGTGCCTTGTTTTTCGATACTATTATTTATAATTAGCATTATTGTTATTGTTACCCATTAATATGCTGACGCCTTTATCCAAGGAGATAACATGTGATATCTCTTATATATATATTTCTCTTTGGGTTTGTCCTGCTTCCTCTTCAGAACCGGTCCCGCCCACACGCAGCCAACACGGCATGTCTCGATTCCTATTTGTTATCTTCCAAACTCTTCCCCACGCTGCCTGCGGCCTCCCATACACCCCCACGCCACTTTTCTCGATTCCTGTTCCTCCTCCGCACTACCAAACACCTATTCACAACTGCGTCTTTTAAGAAGTATTTCTTTCTTCTTGATTTCTGAATTCCATTCTCACCGTTTTCCGTTCCTATTCTTACACCGCCATATGCTACGGCGGGCGTCGGCTAGTATATATATAATTGGCTACATTTCTTTGGTGTTTCCAGTTGGAGCACAGGCAGATGAACTGATTTGCTAATGGTCATACAGTGTCAGTCGCAGAATTTGAACCCACAGCGACAGAGTTTGGGTCCAAAGCCTTAACCACTGCATTTACATTGCCTATTACAGGCTCTGAGAGTGGAAACCTATCAGAAATAAATATTTCTGTGTAATTAAGTGTGGGGTCTAATTTACTGCATTATTTGTAAAATATTTATATTTCGTCTCATGTCTTGTGGATTCCATACAAAACAAACTGTCCTTCAAAGAGTCTGATAACCAATGACTGCAAATGGAAACTTTGCCAAGATGACTTGAACAGAGTTACTGCTTGCAAAGTGTACTCATTTGTTACATCAGCATTGACTTCCAGCTTACTGTCTCTATCATGTTTTTCAAATCCCAGAGTACAATATTGCTGAAAGAGAGGGGAGATAATAAGCCTATATCATATTCCTGCTGTTTTCTACACACTGACACCAACTTATATTTTCAGAGTCTTAATCAGATACTTCCCATCCATTCACTGTCGGGATTGACTTCTCCACCAGGGAGTTGCTAGTATATAGAACCTATCAAAGCAGCATCAGGTTTAAGACAGGAACCAACCCTGGAGAGAATGCCAATGCTTTACAGAATATGTCTGTCCATGGTCACACATACTGTAGCATATGTTTGGGATTTGGGTAGAAAATTGTAGTAGCCAGAGAAAAAAAAAACCCATAAAGACAATGGGAAATCATGCAAACTCAAGTTCTAAACAATCCTAAATTGAATCAAGTGATTTAAGAAAATGGGTGGCTGGATCCAGTAGATGGACATATTGCATACCAAAACTGCTGAGTGGGGATCTAGAGATGTTTTCCTTGCCCTCATAATACTTGCTCTCCAGTTATACTAACTGTACATATTGAAACATCCAAAACAAGAACAATGATGACTCTACTCCAACTGGAGAGAACCAGGAGAAATTAAGCAAGTCATTTGCTCCATTTTAATGTTTTATTTAGTTTTATTTTATGTTTTATTTTATGATTTATTTAGTTATGTTCAATCTTGGACACTACTTTTTTCTGTTTAAAAACTGAGCACAAACTCCCACTCCATGCACCCAGCAACATCTGAGGCTTTGTTGGTTTTGATTTTAACAAACCTGGAAAATTTCTGCTTCATGTTTTGTCAGTGTTCATATAGATATATGAATTCCCATCTTTAAAGAGCGAATGTGATCTTTTGGCTTTTAAAATTCTTACTAGGTCAGAAAGGGTGTGTATGCAGGTAGTCACCAAATGACTTTCCTTTGACCCTAGCAGAGCAGTGTTTTTTTTTTTTAATACTTAAACCTTTTGTTACAGCTTTCTTTGGAAAATATCTCAATGAATACAATGGCACCTACATTCCACCTGGGTGGCGAGAGTGGGTTGGGCTCGTCAAGAATTCTCGCTTTTATAATTACACTGTCTGTCGGAATGGCTACAAGGAGAAGCATGGATTTGACTATGCCAAGGTATGTGATTGCTAGTCTGAGTTTAACGGTTTACTGCATTTTTCTGGCTGACGTGTTAAGAAAACAGGATTTGAATTAATGGCTTGGCTTTTCACCTATCATATATGCCCTTTGGTTTGCTTTTTTTTAATTGATATACATAACTGAAGTTGCCCCATGTTTAATTTGATTTGTATCATTTCCATTTTTTGTTGATTGAATAGTATATCGAGGTGACAAAACCGCTGCACTGAGTAGATTTCCACCAGACAATGTTTTAGTGTTACTGACTCTTTCCATGTGTACTGATAGGCTTTAGGAAGATTTTCCATGAAAATGTGGAAAAAATGCTTTGCGTTTAGTGTCATAGTCAGGATGTGAGTGTGTTGATAGATCCTAGTTTTAGAAATGTTGGATAGCAGCACGCTATGCTCTCCCACACATTCTGATGGCTGTTTGGGATCCCTGCCAAAGTTTTCATAAATATTGCTTACCACTTCAGACTGCCCTAAGACACTTATTGACTGAGGTTTTATTAGTAAAGGCATGGTGATATAGACGACTAAATGTTTTGTAAGTTTCTTCTCTTTTACTTTAGAAAAGGAAAAAAAAGCTTCACCTGTGCTGTACTAGTTTTTCTTTTCAAGTTTTAGATACTAGTCATGAAGAGTTTCTTGACTCAGTAAATAAATACATCTATCAAAGCTACAAAATATATCTACAATTTATATTGGATTTGATGGAATTAAAAAAATACATAGACAAGTTTGTCATTCTCTCAAGACTGATCAGTTTGTCATTGAAACATCACCTTGTTAACAGAAGTCTGGAAACCTGTAGTCTAAAAGTGCAGTAAAGAGTGCCATTTTCTAACCCATTATACATACTGTACATTAAGTCTTCATCAGTACCATACATTATCACAAACTAACGCAATCGAGGAAGTGAACATTAGAATGAAAATTCAATCTTTTTAAACTGCTGATCTAAAAAAGGCAGTTGAAAGAAGCAAATGTGTGAAAATATTCATTATGCATGTTCATAAAAGGAATTTCTTCCATGTGGAAGAGTAATGATTGCCAGCCAACAGGTTAGAAAGTCAAGCTGGGTTTAATGTCTCAAGCTGCAATTTAATTCAAAACACAACAATAGAGTTCATCTTATTTTGAACTTGCCTTGGTTAAGCAATGATGTATATCAGTAGAACCCCATCAGCTTGTTTTAGACTCACTAGCACATGGGCTGCAGAATCATCCTGCACATTTTACCATCTGTTCAGACTTTACCTTTGAGGCTACCCTAGGTAGTCTTTTGCCTGTTTGTGATAACCTAGCTGACAGGTCAGGTAGTGTTTTAAAACTTGATTAAAAGCTCTCCATTTTGCAAATGTTTTCATTAAGTAGTCATCTAAACAGTTTAAATGCCTGCTTGTTTGTAAAGTTTGTAAGTAATTTTATCACTTAGCAGATCTCAAGCATCCTGATTCATGATGAATGAATTTTGCTTCTTCCTTCACAAAGGAGTGGTTTTGGAAAAAAAAAAAAAAAAGATTCACTATAATCATATGACTTTAAATCATAGTTGGATAGAGTCTGGTAATATTGTTTTGAAGTGTTTATTATCAAGTCCATATAATGTTTTCTTTGCAGAACTGGTATTGATATGGATGTACCTTCAAGAAAAAAAATGCATTTCCAGTAAATAAAAATAATAACTCCCTATTTGGGAGTTCCTACAGGTTCCCTATAAAAAAAGGGCCATTGACTTCTGGTTGTTCTGCCCAACAAGCTTCTTCCGGGCCCTGAAAGTGTCCATGCGCCCCCCCCAAAGGCAGTGGCCACAGGCCTCAGCAGGGTTATAAACACTTTCCTAATTAGCTAAAGAGTTGAAGTTGGGCAGAATGGTACATTAGAGCAGTAGGTATCGGCTAAGAAAGGACATTTCAATATTTTTGGTAAAAACAGTGCTTTGATAGATTTGATTGAAATTTGATGACATTGTAAAAAAAAAAAAAGAAAATTAACCAACATATATTTTTTTATTACTAGATATTTGCCATTAATAATGCTCTAACGAGTGGGAAATTCTAATGACTGTGTCCCCCTGTGAGTGGACAGAATGGTGCCTCTAAGGCTAGAGATTTGCGCTGGCAACTGGAAGGTTGCCAGTTTGAATCCTGGAACCGCCAGAAGGGACTCTACTCCGTTGGGCCCTTGAACAAGGCCCTTAACCTGCAATTGCTTCATTATGGTCATGATGTTAATCTGCATCCAGCCCTTCAGGCAGGTCCTCCAACTTACAGGGAAAACTTGGGGGTTGATGGCAGGATTGGCACTCCAGCCACTGTTTAAAAAAAAAAAAAAAAAACCCACACTGTTCCATTGTGGTGCTGAAGTGTCACCCACTGTACTCAGGTCCCAATCCATATGGTTCGTTGTGTGGTGGGTGCAGCAATGTGCTGTATCAGCGCATGCTCCCAACCTTTGTGTCCCCCCTGTGCTGATAGTGATCACACAGAGTAATGGCTCATGCTGCTTTATGCAAATAAATGGTGTGTGCAGAAGCAAAGAGAGAGGAGGAGAGTTTGACAAAGCGCAAAGAAACATGCATTTAGCAAGCACACTATGCGCTGTTGACTGCGAACATAGTCTGTATAGCTCATATAATCCTGTAAAAAGGTATTTCATATTCCCCCATCTTATCTGCAACCTTATGGCAAATGCTCCAGATGATTTAATTCAGTATTCTCAATTTGTCACAAAGTTTAAATAAAAGCATTGACAAACGTGTCATGTCATCCAAGGTACAAACTGCTGCTGCATTTTTTTTTCTCTGCTACTTTGGGATATCAGTTGCAATGTCTTGGCAACGTCCTTCAGATGAGATGTAAAATTGAAATCTCTGTAGTCATACAAAAATCCCTGGACATCCATCGTAAAGAGTAGGGTGTATCCCAATGTCCTGGTTAAATTGTCACTTTTACCTGGTAATTCTGGCCTCCTAATCTTCCCCTGTCTCTAACTGGGTATCTCTGTTACTCCTTCACTATCTAACAGCTATTGTTTGGTGAGTGTTCTGGTGCAAAATGGTTGCCAAAGCATCATCCAGGTGGATGAAGTGGTTCCCCACTCACTATGTAGAGCGCATGGAGTGTGAAAGGTGCTATATAAATATAAAGAATTATTATTAACTGTTGCTATAAATGGAAGGTGTGCCTTTAAATTTCTTATAGTCTTCCCAAGGTCTTCACTGGAATCTTTGTATATCTGTTCATTGCCTGATCAGTCTGGTTTGTTTTTTTTTTCTTTTTCAGAATTTTTATTTTGAATATTATTATTTTAGGAATTTTTTTTATAGTAGTTACAGACACGTCATTTGATAAATCAGGGAACTTTCCTTCTGGTGAAATATATACCTGTATTTGAGCCTTTGGCTGTCAAAGCTACCTGTCAACACTTCATTATAAAATGGATGTGGTTTGTGGAAAATGTATATCCAGTGCCCTTAAAAACTCACCAACTGCAGAAGAAGATCAATGCATTTAGAAGGATTCATCATGTTGATGAATCAGCAAGAGCAGTTCTAGCATCTAGTGGTAAGGAAGGGAGCATGATAGGTACCAAAACATAGTAACTTCATGGTGACAAGTGCAACAACAGCTTAGTTTGTAGAAACTGGGGGCTGCCAGATTTAACATTACTGTTTGTAATTCAATGTAGACATCAGAGATTAGATTATCTACAATCAGACTTCTCTAATCAGATGGATACAATTAATTGGAACATGATTAAAGGTCTAGGAAAAAAAAGTTGAATATAAAGCACTCATTTTTAAAATTAACATTAGTTGACAGACTCTGCACTTTTATGAACTGTAGAGTTATGGCAGTGAATAAAAAAATATAGTGTATTTTATTAATAGGGAATTGGCATGGGGGAGTGGATGAAAACAAATTAATAAAATTAGACAGTGCACACTGTCTAGTAACAAGGTTGGAATGGTAGCAAAGCAAACTGTTCTTCACACTCATATCATCATAGCACATACAGACACTTTATGTTTACTTAAACTCATTCTGCACTTCTTTTGTCACTGCCTATTGAAATAATATAGTACATCACCTTCAGCTCTAGTTCTAAATGATAAGGTGGGGCAGCAAAAGACACTTGGAAGGATAAAAAAAAATAAAGAATTTTAACAAGTAGAAGTCAGTGCTGTCTCCCACATAATGTCAATCATTTTCCAGCCTGTTTTGTCCTGTGTCATTTAGTAAAAAAATACCAAAGCTAAAGTAAATACCGTAGATCCCGGAATACAAGCCGAGAATTTCGTCCTAGATTTTTGGCTTGGAGTTTGGGGTTCGGTTTATACAACGAGTATCATTTCAGATTCCAGATTTCCAGCACAATGCCGGTTTTGCCGATGAATACGGAAGTAAATAATGACGAAACCACAGTGCCATCTTTCAGATGAAGAAGTAACTTTGCATGCCAGTACTTTAAATTAAATAAAGAATTTATTCAAAAAAGTGTTTTAGTTGTTGATTTTATTAATAAAATTTATAATAAATTATCGGGAAGTTTAAAATAAAATTTATTTTGATTCACGATCCACATCTTGCGTTACGAAACGGATGCGGTCACGTGTATCCGCTTGCGCGATTGTAAACAACCAACCGAGAGCGTTAGTAGCGTCAGTCGGAGCCCAGATACATGTGTTTGTGGATGTAATTTCGAAACGAAGATGGACATTGTGTGGAAATATCTCCTCCTCCTCCTCCCTTCCTGCAGCCCAAAGATGTCAAATTAAATGGTGAGTACAGTATGAAATTGTTTCTAGAATAGAATGCCTTTTACTGTCACTATACGCATCTACAATGAGATTAAAAGCAGCTCCTTCAGTGCAGAAAAAAGTTCTGTATAGGGCTTGTATGGTTGTTTTTTAGCCTTAGCATAACACCGTATCTGCGGCCCCGCTTCTGCTTTCTTTCCCTCTTCCGTCTGTGTCGTCTCCTAGACCCGACAACAAACCACAGAGAGCCCGCTGGTCTCGCTATGTTGTCTGGGATGTTGTGCGTGTGATGAAAAACACTCAAAACAGATGTCTGGCTCTGGACACCGATGTCTATAAGGTTCTGAATGGTGTAGCGGATGTTCGGCGAACCGATCGTGCACAAACAAGGACAAAAAAAAAGTACAAAAACAACAAAAAAGTGCACTGTAAAGGAGAGCCCTGAGCCTATGCGCGCCGCCATGCTCCTAGCCTAATCGAAGTAGGCTAGGCACTTTTTATAACTTTTTGGTTAGTACATTAGAAAAAATATTGGTGTTTTTTATTATGAAAAGGTTAAGTAAGTGTTTTAGTGGGAGGTTTGGAACGCATTATGGGTTAGCCTTTGCGAACGAATTAAGTTCGTAAGTCAAGGGTCCACTGTATTGCGTATTTAAGTTAATCAAATTTATAACAAGTCTCCGGAAATCCACCCGCCGATGTACCGTATTTGCGTATATAGTTTCAACACAAAGGTTCCAATTTACCAAACTTCTCCGCAATCACTTCCTAGTTTCCATCAAAAATGCCGGCAGTCTCAAATTCTCGCCGATAAACATTATAAATATACCCGAAGAGACACTTTTAAGGAAATTTAGAAAATTTTGCTTGGAGAAGGGGGTCGGCTTAAATACCGGTCATCGGCAAATACATGTAATTTAGTCGGTAGAGAAGGGGATCGGCTAATATACCGGGTCGGCTTGTATTCCGGGATCTACGGTAAGCACAGTTTTATGTGATACATTTGCTGTAAATTAATTATGAGAAACTTTAGATACTGGAATGGTAATATGGGTATTAAAGCTATTTGAAATATAGATAGTTAATAGATTGTAAATATAATGTAATGTAATTTAACTTCATCATAGCTAAAGTATATTAAATTATGTGGAGTACTGATGTCATTGAAAAGCTTATTAACAATTCCTCCATCTTTGGGCCAGTGCATAATTATAGTTTTAGATACAGAGCATAGTTTACCAGTATGGAGTGTACTTTTTTTTTAAAGAATAAAGTGGATGGTAAACTGACTGTCTGGCCTGATTATTAACATACACCATAAAGTCTGGGCATTATGCCTGCAGCTCTAGTGGGTTACTGAGCATGTAATTAGTCATGCCTTTTTCAACCATTTTCTCACTTGTTAGTTGATAGAAAAATCCCATTGTTTTGGAGCATTGTAGCACATGTTTCTTTTTAAAGTAACTTAATGTTTTTTTTCTTTGGTATGATGTCATTATTTCACTAAATGGGCTTGAAAGTCTGTTTTAGTGAATCTGAATATCATTTTTGCTATTATAAGATCTGCTATTGACTTTATTAAGTTCAGCTTTATTATCAAGTTTACAGAGCACAGTGAGCTTCCTACAGACAACTGTTAAACTTCCTTAATTATGGGTTCTGCCTTCTAGCGCATTTGATGTTACAGGTGTTTATTGCCAACTTAATAATCATTTTATATGGAAACAGAGTGCAAATGAGCAAACATATAGAGTTTTTAATAGTGAACACCACCCCAGGGAGTTTTACTAGTACATAGTTATAGTATGCTTGATGAAAACATATGTATCATCATACGTATATGTTGTGTATGGAGCACAGCCAGGTTCAGTGATTTGATCAGAGTCGCACAAAGAGCCAGATGTAGAGACTAAATTGACAGACTTTTGATCTGCAGTTTAATACCTTAATGTGGGCACCAATGTATGTGCTGAGTATGCAGCTAATATGGAAGCATCAGAAATGCAGTTGCTCCTTTTTACCCCCTCCTACCCAAAAAAAAACTAGAGTAGTATTTTTTTGCTGTTTCTGTTTTTTGCTGTGGATGTGATAATCAAAATTTAAAATTAAATGAAAGTCCATTCTTGTATATAACTATAAAAATCTGTGTATCAGCCTGAACCAAGCAAAAGGAATACTGTATAGAAGTATTTATCATTAGGCAAACTCTTTTTTTCTAATATATACAGGGTGGTCCAAATCTAATTATGCAACTTTTCATGCAATGCAGGAAAACAATACAAGACAAAAGAATTGTGTGAAATATCTTGTAATAAATGAAAATGGACTTGCATTGAATTAATTCACTGATTTCCCATGTAATTTCCCACTTGTCCTCCAATTTTTTGTGAATTCTCTATGTAATAAACTTAATAAATTATAGTGTAGTGAAAATTGCATAATTAGATCTGGACCACCCTATATAGTGCTTTTCCCGCCTTGGTTTGTCTTTGGATGCTAAAAATTATTTTTATGTTTTATACATTTTTTTGTATTAAAGCATTTCTTGTTTTTGTTATCAATGTAGGATTACTTCACAGATCTAATTACCAATGACAGCATCAGCTACTTTCGGTTGTCCAAGCGAATGTATCCACACAGGCCAGTGCTAATGGTCATCAGCCATGCTGCTCCTCATGGACCAGAAGACTCAGCTCCCCAGTTCTCTGAACTCTTCCCAAATGCATCTCAACACATGTGAGTACAGAGCTAACATTTATGCTAATTAAGAGGGAAAACCATCATCCGTAGGTTTTGTTTGTGATTGTAGCTACATTTACAAAGATTCCATATAATAGGATAAATTTGCATCCGAAAAGTTCATTCTGCAATTCTTTATAAAAATATTTTTATGGCAAATAAAATATCTTACTAATATATCATCTATTTATTTATTGATTTAATTTTAATCTCAGTATTAAACCTCAAACATTGATTATTTTGACAGTTATGATTTTTATTTTGAGCAACTTGATGATGCAGTTTAAATGTTGCTCCCTCACATTTTCCTTGTGTATCTGGTTCATTAAGCTCTGCATTTATCAGGCTACACTTACCACTTCTAGCAGAGATGCCTGGTAATTGCTTTACTTTCAAATAACTTCATGCAAGGTAAATAACAACACAGCTATATATATATATATATATATATATATATATATATATATATATATATAAAATATAAATACTCTTTATATGAGTTAATATTTGTTTTCAATTTTTTTTTTCTTAAGGAAATTTTTGTTGTTGATGCTTTCAGTTATCTTTTAAACTGAGATATCAAAAAACATGCTTGGACAGTCAGTTGCTCACTATTTTACACTGGCCACAAGTACAACCAACCAACCCTTAGATTGTTATTCTGTCGTCAGTTTGTGTAAAACATATGATGACTGAGCATCATTTCTGCTGTGCCTTTATCCTTGTTTCAACTCTTTGCTCTGGCAGTACATTGAGGAAATGAAAGACCTTATTGAATGAAAATGGCAACTTAGAATGGCCGGCTTTTTCTGCTAAACCTGATATTATGGACTATTAATGTAGTGACTGGATTGAGTCCAATAAACATGAAATGAATGTGCTGTTCAAGCTTTAGTGTTGGTATCCTGTCTGTATTCAGGTTGTGAATATGTTCAGCAGCTGTATATCTACAAATACACATTTACTGTATGTCTTCACATTTTAATTTTCTAAGCTTACTAAGAAAAAAAAATTGTACTTCTGTTAATTCTCAAAAGGTATTCTATTAATTCCAGTCTCTTATTCTGTTTTTAGCAGAGGAATAAAATCTTTAAAATGTTTAACCTGTTGAAATGGTAACTTGTTTAATAATAAAAATATTCTCCCTTGGGATTAATAGTTTATCTAATACCCACATTCCATGGTGTATTGAAAGTTCTTCATCTAAACATTTCATGGGGTGTGTTTTGCTTACTGTATTTGCTTGGATTTCTTCTTTTTCTAAGATTCACTTATTCAGTTCTCCAGCTCTATTATATGTGTCTGTTTAATCCCAAAACCTTTATTAGTGTGTCTTTGTAGATGCTATGCAGTTCCAAGGATCCAGGACATTGATTAAAAAAACTTTTGTCATACATTCTTCATTCATCATCATACCCACTTAATACAATTCAGGATTACAAGACAGCACACTTTAAATATGCAACTACATTCATTTATACAGGACCAATTTAGAGTCACCAGTTAACATGTGCCTTTGAAAAATAGAAGGAAAACATTAGTACTCGGGCTGACAACCGACAAGAACAGAGCAAGATGTAAATGCCACATGAAAGTGAATGAACTGGGATTTCACCTCGGTCTACTATAGCTGTTAGGCAACAGCACTAAAAACTGCAGCATCATTTTGATCACACAATGATATTAACTCACTAAAGGGAGGTGCATTTTATAAGAAGTACAATCAAATTAATCAAATTAGGAAATGCAGAGTAACTACATCTATAACTTGGATTGTAGTTATGATTACATATTCTGGTAACTGGTCATTATGATTTATACATATATTTGTACTATCTCATAATCGGTATTTTTATTCATATTTTGTTTTTGTTTTTTTCACATTCATTTTCAAATAAAACCAAACATGTTTAAACAATGGTTTGGGTTATCCCATTCCCATGTGGCCATCTGGTGGATTTGAGACATCTATAAAAGGCTTATGTTGATTTATGACTGTTGATTTATTGTATTCATACAAGGAGGCCACTTCATAGTAACATGGGATAAAAGAATTCATGATTCTCTTTGACTTTACTCACCAAAAACCTGAAACAAAATAGTTGCAGGGTAGACCAGAATTAAGTTCACACTTTAAATGTGGACATTCTTCATATATAACCTGTGATTAAAAAAAACAAAACAAAAAAAAAAACTGATGTGTAGTTTATCTTTAATCTCCTTTAAATTAAAGAAAAAAAAATGTAGTTGTTTTTTTGGGGTTCGGGGGACGTCAATGAAATTGCTTGTCACCTCATCCGCCACAATTGAAACCAGCCTTAAGGCTTGCTTACTTGCTTAATGGTGAATGTAAATTCTTTATGTAACCAAAAGCCTGTCTTTGGAGTCATGAAAATGTGGCACCAGCTTGAAACACGTTTTTATGCTGCTAATAGCTTTGGGTTTGTATTTTATTTTTTTTTTTGCAATGTCTTACGTTGATTTTTATCTGGGAGATTTTGATCCTTTTTTTACAATTTTTTTTGTAATGATGTTGTTTAGCATCTGTTGTGCATTTATTTTCTGGAATACTAAGAATATAAGTGATCCAGTTGATGTGATAGAGTTGCTCTGAAGCAGATTTCAACTGTTACAGACAATGGTGACCTATTATGGATCACATCCCAGTTACCAGCTTTGTAGCCACCTGACTTGAGACTGTGATTAATTTCTTCTTACTCATATCCACAGTGTAGCCCTCAGAAATTTGACAAACGTGGCAAAAATGGGATACGACTGAAGGAGTTGAGTCCAGGGGAGATCCACAAAATTGTCACGATGTTACTAATAGTTTGCAAATGTACAGTAAGGTGATTTAAATGTGATCAGTTACAAAACATATATAACATAAAATATGAAACTCCCCTAATCCAATTCTTGATCCTGGAAGGGGTAGAACCTATGAAGCTTTTTGTGCCAGGAAGAAAACAACCATGGAACTCCCATTCATTCTGTATATCTATAAAATGCTAGTTTCTGTCTGTGTGTCACATGCTTATTCGCAAACTGATGAGGCTAAAACCTGGACCTCAGTCTTAATCAAAAGCTTGTGACCTGATATGTTAAAGAAATTCAAAAAAATGTAGGTAGGGGCTACCTGGTAGTCACTTTACTGGTGTTCAGAAAAGTTTGTTGTAATTAAAACATGGTCCCCAAAAAAACATTTATTGATAATCACCCAGTACATGGGATTTATGTGTTCAGAATTAATAATTAAGTGTAAGTTTTTACATTTGTAAACAACTTATGGAGAATTTACTGATGTTTATATCTAGCCTTTTGAGGCATTTTATTTTAGGACAGTAGATATGCATGTTCTTTTATATGCAATTGATCCATAGTTTTGAATTAAAGTTGTAGGTTCTTTTATGTTTCTTACTTAATTAACATTAAGTTGTCAAATTTTATTTTGAATAAAGACTCACATTTATATTTCCTTTAAACTCAAATCTGAACCTTCATTTTTGTTATCATTACTGTTGTGCTTGGTTTGTATATTCCCTCTTTTTTTCAGTTCTGGTTTCTCTTTGGTATTCCTACAGTATTTCTTCCCACTTCCTAAAGTTGTGCAGATTAGGTTAATTGGCCAATCACGACTGGTCAAGTATGAACAAGTTTAGCTCGGTGTGTGTCCTGCAATGGCCAGGCATTCCATCCAGGTTTGATTTCTGCCAAACTATATACAGCTTTTCTATCTACTACTATAATAAAGATATTAGTTTAGCAAATCAAAGGTTGGATGATTGCAAATGCCTTTTTTGTCTTCAGTATTTAATGCTGTATAAACCACAATGTGGCAAGGTTCGGTGAAGAAAGCAGAGTTGCTAATTGCCCTCCATGGTGGCCACCTTGTAATGATTAGTATGTGAATGTGATTTCATTAGGCAGATGCATTTTGTGCACAGGGTGTAAGGTGTGATGCCTGTCAGTTTCTTTCTTTGACCCCAAATTCTTGGTGACTTTCTTTTGTGTCCAGTTCTTTCAGGCTTCACTTGGCTATTGGAGTGTAGCTATTAGGATTCTTTTGTTACTCTTTCAAAATGGAGTGGGCAGTTAGGTTAAAGTTCAGGAAGTCGAGAAAAAGAACAGAATGAATCCGGGCAAAAGACATATACTTTTCTCACACAACTGAATGGTTGGTGTGTGCAAGAAACTCATCATAAAGACATTACAGCCTGCGAGTTGGACGCGCAGAAGGTTTGCATTTAAGCAAATTAGGAATTATCTGTTAGAAATGTAAATGTTGAATAAGGAATTGGCAATTCTTAACTTTTCAATTTTCTTTTTCTTTTTGTAATATGTACTTTTTAAGAGATTTATTGCCAATGTGTGATGGAAAGCTACCATATACATATGGTTACAAATTAAGGATTCAATGCAAGAATGTCTCATTATTTATTGTAAATACAGTAGGTCAAGGTACAGTAATCCCTCCTCGATTGTGGGGGTTGCGTTCCAGACCCCCCCCGCGATAGATGAAAATCCGCGAAGTAGAAACCATATGTTTGTATGGTTATTTTTATATATTTTAAGCCCATATAAACTCTCCCACACTGTTTATAAATATTCCCTGCACAGTTATACAGCATAATCCCTTTGTATTCTCTTAAATATTAGGTAAGATTAATTGAAATTATGTATGTAAACACACTGTTTATATACAGTAAAACCTAAATATTATTTTAAAGATATCGAGTGTCTCCGATATCACATATGTTACAGCCATTACGATAGACAGGCCACCAGCAATAAATACGTACAATGCAAGAAAAATTGTATACAGTAAATGTGTGTATGGTTACACTAAATGTACGTACATGTATTAAGTACTGTAAGTAGAAAATTAATTATGGTTACTCACCAACAATGACACGATGACTTGTCCGATAACGATGAGTTTAATTTTACTGCACAACAAAGGACAGCGTTACAGCCCTTCTGAAGGAGCTACTTCAGGCAACTGTGTAGCACTGCCGTTATTCTTCTTCAATCCAAATCCCTAAAGCAGATTCCATCCAGACTACTGCCTTATTACATCCACTTACAACTCATTTTGCACCCTGGTTAAAAGGACACTGCGGCCGTAGATCTTATATTCCTTTCCTACTTTTTAAATAAAAAGAATCGTAGCCTCATTGATGCTGTAATGGCGTCCTACAGTGGTGTAGCTTTTCCCTTCCTTCAACAAATCCAAAACGTTTACCTTTTCGGCAATCGTTAACATCTTCCGTTGGCGCTTGGGCACAGACCCTAAAGCAGTAGCAGGAGCAGATCGTTTTGGAGCCTTAATGAAGGGCTTGACTATGCACAAAGATAAACACAAAAGAGCACAAAAGTTAACTCTTTACACAGCGAAACACATGGATGCTGAATGAGCAAGACGAGACTTCCTGGTTAACACCACATTCACCACACAGGAACTTAACTGCGTGCTCTGATTGGTTAGCTTCTCAGCCATCCGCAATAGCATCCCTTGTATGAAATCAACTGGGCAAACCAACTGAGGAAGCATGTACAGGAAGTAAAAAGACCCATTGTCCGCAGAACCCGCGAAGCAGCGAAAAATCCGCGTTATATATTTAGTTATGCTTACATATAAAATCCGCGATAGAGTGATGCTGCGAAAGTCGAAGCGCGATATAGCGAGGGATTACTGTACATCAAACTGGGAACAGATTGGTTATAAGATAAAACTAAAGCTGCCAGGATATTTTTTTTACCAAAACCACACCTGTGTATTTGTTTAATCCTTGTAAAGGGGTAAAACAATATTTTACAGAAGAGTTTGAATGGTTTTACCCTAGATTGCAAATAAATAACAAAGTAGTAAAGTAAAAGTACAGTAGTTCATAAATTGTTATGGAAATGTTTTATTATAAACTTAAGTATTACAAAAAAGCTAGAAAATATTTGCCTGGCATAACATTTAGGGGCATTTGGGAAATAGGTGAACTTATTTGAAAGTTGGAACACTTTACAGTACATTTGTTTGTTACATCAATGAGTTAGTTATTTCATCATATTTCTGCAACAGTGAGTCATATTCAGAAATATCAGTGATACATGTCCTAGTTGACTTCATTAAATACAAATTTTTTAATAGCACTTTACAATATTATGTATTTAAAAATGTAGCCCAGATAGGCTTGTGGTAGCTCAATATCTTTCACAGCCAGCCGAGTCTAACTGAAGTAGATTAAAAATGGTATCAGTTGATGCTCTGTTTTTAGTTATTGGTTGTGGAGGGCCTGTGATTAATTGTAGTGCAACTTTCTAAAACTTCACATTTTAAAAAAAAAAAAAAAATTACCCCATGAACGTTTAAATCTCTGTTGAAGCTTTAAAGTAAAATTGTTGGCTGCTTTGGATCGTGATGGAGAGCAGGTCTTGAACTTTACAGATAAACTATAGTGTCAGAAAAATATTGAATCATTATAGTGTGGTGAATAATACAACCAAGGTGTTGTTTTTATTGTATCGTAGACATTGAATACACATTTGTATATTCTACGCTTACAGCATTTCTTTCCTTTTTCATTCATTTCTAAATAAATAACTCAGGCTGAAGGAGACATGAGCTGGTGTATCACTCTTAGGGATCTTTTCTTTTTTTTTTTTTTTGTGCCTTCCCAAGTTCTATTTTTCAGATCATAACATTCATTATTAGATTTTCTTGACAAACAAACCTATTTTCAATCGCAGTTTCTTCATTATGTGTATGATATTCACTGTAGTAATATATTTTTGCCATTTTGGCTCCATCTTATTTCTGGTTGTTGGGGCTGCTTCCTTGGAGGTTGTGACACCTTGCCAGTGACACAACGAGATAAAAGCTCATCAGCTTTACTCAAATCCCTATCCCATTTCAGATTCCAAAAACCTTTTCCATCCTTAGGTATAGGTTTTCTTTTTGTCATTTAATAAAAATATACATGCCCTCATCATGCAGGATAATCAGGAGCTCCTAGTTTGATTTCAGAAGCAGCTGTTGGTTGAGTAAAAAGAAAACAAACTGATACAAAAAATACAAGTTGAAATGACTTTTCTCAAAATAAATTTGAAACTGTGAGCTAATCCATAACTGAAGTCACACAGAATGTTTCTCTGCTTTAAGATAGACAAGTTTGCAAATTGATCAATGCTTTTCAATTTGAAATTTCAAAAATCTAAACATCTTTCTTTATTCAAGATATCTCAACAAAAACTGAACTTTACTGACAAATTTCCTTGAAGAATAAGTATATCAAATTTCAGCAAAATTGGTCCACTGAGGGCTGAGTTGTTTCGTGTGGAAAGCCAAACAGACATGACAGTCACAGGAACTGCTTTTCGTATTATTTGCAAACACACCTAAAAAAGCAAAAATTAAGAGTAGATAGAGAGTTTGCTTCACCACTATGTTTACCATGACATTCTCCAATATATGTAGTCCAATTCCATGTCACGGGGCCTAAAAACTATTCCAGTAGCACTGAATGAAAAACAGCCCTGGACAGGGTGCATATCCATCACAGGGTCAACTCATACTTGAAGAGGGTCAATTTGGAATCTCCAGTCAAACTAACCAGCTTTCCTTTGGTGAAGAAAACTGGAAGTATCTGGATTAAAACACATGCAGGCATGGGGAAAACATGCAGATTTTATGCAGACACAGTCTGTAAGCAAGATTTGAACTTAATCTGTAATGTAACAACGCTACCCAGTTTGTCTTACTATGTTTATTTTGTAAAAATGTTTGCATGTGTTGTAGCAAGTGTAATACTGTCATATGACTCAATGTGTATACATTTCCAAAAAACAAAAACTAAAATATAACATGAAAAGAGTTGACAACTTTGACATTGAGAAAAAAAGATTAAAAGTAGAATCAGAAAATAAGGAAGATGTGAAAAAGGTAGAAAGCTGAAGAAACAAGCCATCTGTTAAAAGAGAAGGCAGTGCTGCAGCAGTTTTGTTTTACTTTTTTTTATCAAGAACAAATATCTACATGCTTACTGGAACTAATAAATGCTACACAATGTTTGAAAGCTTAGTCATTTTACCGCAGGTGCAGTTTGTAACAATAAATATTCCAGCTACTTCTATACTAGATATTATATCAACATTTTCACTTGCCATTAGCATTCTGTTTGTGCGGAGTGTAGATTTTCTCTCCGTTTTGCAATCTCTGATGTAAGTGCTAAATTCTGAAAGGCAGATCTGCTTCAAAATTGCTACCAATTTAAAATACATTTTATTAACTGCTCTGCCTATAAGTCATTGTACTGCATTTTCAGTCAAGACTAGTCCTCGGTATTCATATTTAAGCTCCAAAGATTGGAATTTCCCAGATTAAACTGATTTTAATTTGATGCTGCATGTTTAACATATTCCCTGTGGGTATTTTTAGTATGTACAATTTAAAACCTGCTAGGTTCATTTGTGCTTTATTTCAGTGCTCATCAGTAGGCCTTAACAAACAATATAGAAAGGCTTTGTTCAAGATGCCATCATCTTACCAAGCTGAAGAATAATAAATAAATGAATAAAATAACAAGCCAAAAAAATCAAACAAAACAGTAGTAGTAAATGCCACAAAGTTATACAGCAAAATATGGCAAAAGGTCTCACTCCGAGAAAAGACTTCTACAGTTATAGTAAGCTAATGCAGTGAAGTAGGACCCATTGCAACTGATTTTCAGAGTATAAAAGGTAATAAATTGAGTGTTAACAACAACAACATTTATTTATATAGCACATTTTCATACAAATAATGTAGCTCAAAGTGCTTTACATGATGAAGAAAAGAGAAATAAAAGACAAAGTAAGAATTAGAATAAGACAACACTGATTAACATAGAATAAGAGTAAGGTCCGATGGCCAGGGAGGACAGAAAAAACAAAAAAAAAAACTCCAGACAGCTGGAGAGAAAAAATAAAATCTGCAGGGGTTCCAGGCCACGGGACCGCCCAGTCCCCTCTGGGCATTCTACCTAACATAAATGAAACAGTCCTGTTTGTATGTAGGGTTCTCTTGGAAGGACTTGTTGATGGTGGTCATGTAGACTTCTGGCTTTTAATCCATCAATGTAGGACATCATGTGCTTTGATTAGTTGGTGATGGTGCTGATCGGCACCACAGAAAACCGGGAAAAGAAATCGAAGAGAGAGTAGGGGTCAGTACGGATTTTAAAGCCACCATGAATAGTTATTATAATGAATTGAATATACAGAGTATCAGGATTAAATGAAGGAGAAGTTATCAGAAAGCCATGTTAAAGTAATGTGTTTTTAGCAGTTTTTTAAAGTGCTCCACCGTATCAGCCTGGCAAATTCCTATTGGCAGGCTATTTTAGATTTTAGGTGCATAACAGCAGAAGGCCGCCTCACCACTTCTTTTAAGTTTTGCTCTTGGAATTCTAAGCAGACATTCATTTGAGGATCTAAGGTTACGATTTGGTATATATGGTGTCAGACACTCCGATATATAAAATGGAGCGAGATTATTTAAGGCTTTGTAAACCATAAGCAGTATTTTAAAATCGATTCTGAATGACACAGGTAACCAGTGTAATGACATCAAAACTGGAGGAATGTGCTCAGATTTTCTTTTCCTAGTTAGGATTCTAGCAGCTGCATTCTGCACTAGTTGCAAACGATTTATGTCTTTTTTGGGTAGTCCTAAGAGGAGTGCGTTAAAGTAATCTAGATGTCTGAAAACAAAAGCTATATACTTAGTTATACTCCTTATGGTGCCTAACGTCTGTTTATTTCTGTATTTGTTTCTGAATAGTACCTGCATTGGATAAAGGAATACATACTGTATATGCATAGAGATTATTTTCCATGCTGAAAAAAATAAAAATAAGGCTAGAAACACAATGTTTTGGCCTAAGATGTACCTATTTTACTTTTCAGCACACCCAGTTACAACTATGCGCCAAATATGGACAAGCATTGGATTATGCAGTACACTGGACCAATGATGCCAATACACATGGAATTCACCAATTTCCTGAATCGTAAACGACTGCAGACACTAATGTCAGTAGATGATTCTGTTGAAAAGGTTAGTATGATTCAGGGCAGTTAGTTTCTCCACTTTTATTGAACTATATGTACAGCTTTCAGAAATGTTACATACAGTAAGTAGTTTGATCAGCATTCTGTGGTTGTTTGTGTACATGGTGCATATGTATATTTTTGCTTCAGGCATTAACTGGGGACTTTAAAGTATCCTAGTGTGAGAGTACGTAGAATTGTGTGTGAGCATGTTGTATAACTGGTGACCGATGGACGATCTGTTCAATTTTGGTACTGTACCTGCCTTACACAAAGCCTGCATTACAAAATAAGTATGTTAAGAAAATGAATGGATTTATTGTAAAATCACTTTAATGCTTCTTTTTTTGTCATAACTTGTACTCTAACAGGTTTGCAGCAAACTCATTTTTAGGTCTTTCCTATTCAACACATGAAGCTATGACTTTCAGCAAATCAACTGTGGATTACAAAAATTAGTAAAAAAATGTGCTAACCATAAAGATTAATCCTGAAGCCCAGGGCAGTCCTGTTCAGTGTGTGGTAGTGATGTCACTGTACCATGCAATGTTCACTCTTTCCTTAAGTTACCATGCGTATTAGCAGACCATTGTAAAAGCATATGACAGCTGTAAAAGCATGCTCTTCGTACAGCTTGTTTTTGTCTAAGAATACTACGTTAAATAAAAAATTAAAAGTTTTTTCTCTCTTATATAATGTGTTTTTCATAATTAAATAATAAGTTCAGTATTTAGAAAGCTTAAGTTATTTCTTCACAATCATGGTATATAGTTTATTGTTACATTACATGAAGTTGTATTCTAAAGTGGAGCACTTTTTATAAATTTTATAAAATAGCATGACCGTTCTTGTGGTTTAAAATCAGTTTAAATATATCATAGGCCATCTGAAAGGGTTAAATTTGTTATTTTAACAAATGTCTTAATAAGCAGTATCAGGTGTGTGCTGCATTGAAATGACTGCATTTTGTCAGTTTTAGTGTAGTATACAGGTATGGGAGTATATGTAATGGACATATCGTATATACATTTGTGTTATGTACATGAATAAGTGCATTATGGCAAAAGAGTTAATTTGTTTTCTTTAAAATGGTTTCTGGCTAAGGCTGCTACAGTATCACACTACAGTACAAGACTTGATGAAATCTTTAACTGCAGGACATGTCAGTTTTATTGACTGCAGTTGCTGAATCATGTTGCTTCTGAGGTGTGAAGTTCTAAGAATGGAAGGGGCTGACTGATTATACAGCTCTCTTACAACTGTTTATCACAGTTCTAAATCTACTATTATGTCATAAAGGTTTGGCAGCCAATCGGTTGAACAATTGCTTACTGAGTTCAGCCAAAATCTTGGCCTATGTATTTTTTTTTCCTCCTCTCTGTTGTGATACAGCAACACAAAATTTCAAACAGACATGTATGCTACATCCTTTGTTTGCACAGCCCCTGAATGCTTGATTTTTCCAGAAAATCACTGCACAATTTATGTAGTATTGCTCTAGCTTAACACATACTTGTGTTTATTTTATTATTAAATTATCTATTATTTTGCTTCTTACTTCTGCACTGTTGTGTTCTCTGACCTTTTTTCTTCCAAATTAATTAAGACCCTTAAACTGTGAAAGCACCAACATAAAATAAAATGCTTTAATAAATTTAAAAAAGTATTTTTTTAGTTCACAGACATGTTACTTAATATTAATTTAGCACTTAAAATGGACATGTACAAAGAGAAAAGCAGATGAGTCTGAGGAGTATTCTATTATCTATCTTTCAAACTCATTCCTGTATTTCATACATGTAACAATTGGATTTTTACTGAATTATTTTGGATTTCTCTTGTGTAATGATGTGAGGAAAGCTACAGTACATGTTAAATGTTTAATACAATTGTATTCTTTAATACAATTAATTTTTACCATGTTACTTTTAGACCCATATTAAACACAGTAAATGGATTCTTTTTTCAGATTTATGAAATGCTTGTTGAAACGGGTGAGCTGGAAAACACATACATCATTTACACTGCTGACCATGGCTACCATCTTGGACAGTTTGGACTTGTGAAAGGAAAATCCATGCCTTATGATTTTGACCTAAGGGTTCCCTTTTTTGTCCGGGGTCCTAATGTTGAGCCAGCATCTGTGTACGTTCTGTCATTTTCAAACGACTCACTGTATTCTTTTTGTGAAAGTTTTTAAAAAAAACTCAAGTAACACTTTGGTATCCATTATAAACAACTATTAATAGTCTGCATGTTATATCAAGTTAAAAAAACTAAATGTTTTATAAACCAAAAATAAGATATTTAAATGGCTTAATTTTTAAATGATAATTTAACAGTGATCATTTATAATTTCTATATTTGTATTTAAAAACATAACAAACCCTTAATTTTGAATTTGCCTCTTAGCAATCCGTCTGTGGTTCTGAATATCGATCTTGCACCAACTATTCTGGACATCGCAGGACTAGATACTCCCCCTGACATGGATGGCAAGTCAATTCTAAAACTACTAGAGATGGATAAAACAGGAAACAGGTTGGTTATTGTATGTCTTGTAAAAAATATAAAAAATACTTAAGACTTTGCATTTCTTGGATTGGCACATCAATTAATGACTCAGCTCCTAGCTTCTGGTTGTTGTCCATGTGCGGTTCACACATGCTCTCCATGCCTGTATGGGTTTTCCCTGGGTACTTTGGTTTCTTCCAGAATTCAAAAGATGTGAATGAAATGTAAGCTGGCATCTTTAAACTAGCATGGTATGACAGTATGTGTATGTTTGCCTGTGCTTGACAATGGACAAGTGGCTCATTTAGGATTAATTCTTTCTGATTGCCATTTCTCCCAGGATAGGCTGAACATATAAAAAACAAAAAAGAAAAAAAGTTGAATTGCAGTTTGAATAATTACCATTCTTTTGTAGTTCTGGACAAAAATTGAACAAGATTGTCGTAAATTAGACTCATTTGTCTCAGATCCAGATAGAATTAATTACAATATTGCTGGCAATATTTCAAATTGTGAAATGGAGTGAAGTCTAATTAAAGGAGTTATAACTCTTAGTTTGTCTTTCATATTGTATATAACAACAAAAGTCTAGATCTGAAGTTTTATGTTTAAATTTAGTTCAATTTATTATTATATACATAAATTATTATACTAATAAATTATATTAGTAGAGACCAACCTTTTTCTTTATTGTTTACTTCAAATGAATATGCTTTCATTGTGGGCAGCACAGTGGTACAGTAGCTTGTATTCTTTTTGTTGGAAGGTATTCTCTCAACCTGCATCTGGGTGGTTTTTTTGTCTAGGTACCCATTGACTTACTGTTTGGCTACAGCATGACTATAAAATTGCCTGGTGTGCATGAGTATGACCTCATTTATAGTGACCACCTTTTCCTGGACTTATTCCTACTTTGTACCTTAATGCTGCCAGGATGGGCTCCAGTTTCCCACTATATTGGACTAAATTTGGCTTAGTATGGGTATTTTTGTTACATTTAACCATTAGAATGAGCAGATCAAATACTACCTTGTCATTTTAGACAAAGAAGCTTATTTGAGTTTGTTTCTTTTATTTAGTGCTATTAAACCAGTCAATTAAACTGTGCCACAAATACTAGTCTGTGTAAGCACTACATGCTACAAAGAATGCAGCTTTGGTCTTTTACATCCTTTTCTCTTTCAGATTCAGGTTCAGCCGGAAGCCAAAAGTGTGGCGAGACACCTTTCTTGTGGAGAGAGGGTAAACTTTATACACAGTATTATCCATTTTATGCTGAATGTTTTCTTCAGGCACCACAGGTGATTAATGCAAAATGCGAAATCATAAAACTGCTAACATGTATGATGAAAAAGTAAAGTACTCTGTGGTCCTTTTCAATTGCAGTTATAGTATGTGCCTTATTTTTGAAGTTGTACAAACCTGTACACATTTGGGAAATCCCATCTGTCTTTCTTGGGAAATTCCTTTAATTTTGAGATAATATGTGTATTTTAATTATATTGTATTTTGTAGTAGAAGCTGAACTTAACTTTAATTAACTGTCTGTCTCTTCAAGCCAATTAAACTATAATATTTTTTGTCGTCACATTTCAAAACCAAAATTGCATAATATTGATCGCTCACTAAATTTTTTTGTGTTGTAATGTTAAAAGTCTAAATAATGAATTCAGAAGAGCAGTAGTCCAATTTCAATTGTAAGGATAAGTTTTGGTTAAAAAAGAGATTAGACTGACTATAGTTTTAATTTTGTCACAAGAAGACCCAAGGAACAGAAATTTTAGTTCACAAACCAGTCCTCTCTTTAACTACTGATATAATATCTTACCAAGAAGGGTGCTATATTATGTTTTATAGGAAGCTATATGAAACCAAAATAATTTTGGATATAAGCACTGAATTTGGTTGATGTAGTACATACGCCTGCAGCATTGGGTCTTGGTATTTCTAGATATAGAGAAGGCTTTTCATATAGTGGAATGGAAATATATCTTTATCTGTACTATTCAAATGTGGGCTTGGACCCATAATATATACATGAATCAATTCACTCTCTTTTTTTTAAAAAAAAAATCCCTCAGTCATATAAATAACAGAAATTCTGACTATTTCATATTCAGATGTGCAAGCAGAAAGGGCTTTCTACTTTCACCAATGCTTTTTGGAATTTCTGTTGAAACCCAATGGCTATTAGACATTAGAAACAATCAAAGATGTATGAAAATGAAAATGGAAATGAATTTAACAAAAAATATCTCCCTATACTAACCACAAAATATTCTTTAAATTGGATTCAAATTTGTAATTTCTAATCACATTGCCCAGTCAGCTCTTTTGCTTTTCATAGCACTTTTTATTTCTTGTCTCAGAATAAATTTAATAACTAAAAGTTAACAGTTTCAAGAAAATGTTTATATTCAGATTTATTTTCTGCAATATAATTAAAAGATTCAAACAATGTAATAATAGTCATGTATTCATCTACAGTATATTTAGCTGGAAGAATTTAATATATTTAAAATGAAAATCATTCCTAAGCTCTAATTTTTCTTTGAGGATCCATATACAGTACTGTACTGTATATATTCACCATTGGCCATAAGTTTTAGAACACCTCATTTTTCAAACTTTTATTGAAATGATACACATATAAACCGTAAACTGCCATAGGTTAAAAAATGTTTAGGTTACCAAGAAAAAAAAAATCTAAATTTCAGAGATGTACAAGTAATGGCTTAAATGTGTACAGCTTTTCTGTGGCATTGGAAGTTAATTAAACCTTAAAAGTTGATGTAAACAATTCCTAAGGTGTCCCGAATTTTGTTGATTACTGCAACCCTCTGTATAAAAGCAGTGCTGGAACAAACTGCATTGCTGTACCCTCTGAAGCATTATTTGGACAATATTGCACTGTATATTTCTATCATGATAGTGAGAAAAAGGCAATTAACAAAGCAAAACCAACAATCATTACATTTCTTAAAAGTGTAGGTCTTTCCAGTAGAGAAGCTGTAATGGAAAACAGTGAGTACAGCTTCTTAGACCATTGAAAGGAATGTGGATAAAGGAGGAAACTCTGACAGGAACAGGTCTGACAAACCCAAACTATAACAGAATCAGAAGTCAAGTTTCTGACAGTCAACAGCTTGCCTGATAGGTTCCTCACAGGACAACAGCTTCAAGCACAGCTTAACAGCTATGCAGTATCGATTATCTGTAATTGTTTATTTGTTTTATGCTTTAATTTCAGAGTATAGTGAGACTGGCAGAGGTTCCTAGCCAAGGCAAACCTCTTTTTCTTATTGTGCAAATTTAGCAATAGCTTTCTTATTGCCACTCAACCTGTGGAACTTGCAGCTTAATGTCTTCTCCTCACATCTGAAAGTGACACTTGCTTACTTTCACCACTATTAAGGTGTGCTTAAAACTGTTGTCATACTGTATGTACAATGATCCTATCTGAATGAAAGTCATTGACTATCTAGACCTTTAGAGACAAATTTACGGATGATGTGTTTTCATCCTTTCATCAGCTACATGTCAAATATCAACTTTCATCAACACTCTTTTTTTATGGAGAAATTAGAACCATTTTCAAAAGGAGTTAGCATAATTTCCCTAATGTTTCATCATAAAATATGAGACTATTTTAGTTGCAGATGATGAAAATATTATTAGTTACTCCACATTTTATCAACTAATTTTATGATGCACACTCCAGGTGATTTTAGACAATAATCTTAAAGGAACTTCATAACTGGTTTCTCAGACAATTAATATTTCAAATGTTCATTCTTCTTCACTCTATGCAAAGCGTGGTGAAATTTAACTTAAAATGTGTACATAGTATACATCTTTCAATATTAAACTTATCTTAAATTTACTAGGATCCTAACTGTAAACAGCGTCGTCATATACCAGGTAGGTTTTGGGAGTTTTCCCTATTAAGATCATTTTTGGAGAAAACATACACTGATTTGTCAGAATGTGTAGGATTCAAATAGTCCTAATCCTTTAATGGCATTATTTGGAGAATACTGTGCTAAATCTACTGTGATCTTATATACTGCACTGCACATGTGTCAATTTATTTTGTCCAACTAGAAGAATCCTAAGTCAATATCTCAATGAGAAAGTTATTTAAAACTAGAGAAAAATATAATTTTCATTATGAATTTATTAATAAATTTATTAATTTATTAATAAATTAACTCTGTAGGGCCATTACCTGCATTTGTTTTTTCTTTTAATGTTTGAATAGACAGTACATAACTGTTTTGTTTTTTTTGTAATTGTATTATGCAAGCATAAGTGAAAAAGACATCATCTCTAGTATTCATATTATACATACATACATACATACATACAAACCAATGCATGTATTCTTTAAGGTGGCAGAGTTTAATTTCAAACTTCTGCTACAATGAGCTTTTTTCACACAGACCAGCTCAGCATGTAGTCCCGTTATTTCCCTGCTTCTCCTCTTCTAAATTATTTTGCCTAATTTTACAGATAAGTGACATGATGGTCAGAGACATTCCTAGACTAGATGTCAAGATCTGAATGTGCTTTGTGTTGTATCTTAGCAAGTTCCTGCGCAAGAAGGAGGAGACCAGGAGCAATACTAATAGCATGCCGCAATCTCCAAACCATCTTCCCAAGTATGAAAGAGTGAAAGAGCTGTGTCAACAACCTAAATACCAGACCACCTGTGAGCAGCCTGGACAGGTGAGTTTTATGATGAAGGTAATATTTTGATGGTCTGGTGAATCCAGCTGAACCCAAACTGAGCCAGGACCATAATCAGTCTCATCTGCTTCTGAAAGTTTAGTGCTCACTGATAGCATTTAACTGTTTGTATGCTTCCTGAACTTGTACAGACTAAATGAAAATTGTGTAGGAATGGAGCTTGACATAGAATGAAAATGCAGAGAAGCTGCAGTGGATGTTTATACAAGTATCTAGTGACAAGTGCCCTGATCATATTTGATGGTAACCTAGTGGACTGTTCTTAAAGATAGTTTTAAGTCTATGTACAGTAGGTTGTACACTTATTTACTAATCCTGAACTTTATTAACTATGCAGGTTAGGATCCATTTTATTTTTTTATTGACCTTGTTCAATCCAAATTAGAGGAGGGCAAGGATATCCTATGCTGGTAACAGTGGGGCACAAGATAGGAGTCAAGTCTTTTTAATGTTTCCATGCTTCATCTCCATTCTCAGTTATAGTGACTAAATTTTGGATGTTAGCTGTAAAGGTATGGACTTTACTACAGGTAATCGTTGACTTACAACGACTACCACATCTCACAGGCACGCCAGCTCTGTATGCTGTGACTCATTCATTTCGATCTCAGTATATTACCTGCAACAATTTCGATTATATTTGGTTACATTTGTCTTATATTTACAGGAAGAAAAGGTAATTGATCTTGGCATAAAAATGAAGGTGATCAAGCAGTATGAGGAGAGGAAAGACAGTGAATGTGATTGCATTTGACTTTTAAGTTATGCCATTGTAATTGGAGTTAACCACACACACTGTACTGCAGCGCTCTTGCTTTGAATCTGGTTAACTTTGTGTGAACCGCCACAAAGGGATAATAAAACCACAGTGAACTCCCTTATCTGTTAATTTTTATTATTAATAAGCTTAAATGTTAAAACAGAAAGCATATAAGACTCAAACTCTGCCAGTACAATTCCTTCTCTCACAGTTAACACAGTGAACACAGGGAGAGGCTTACACTAATAACGTAACATAACACAGAAAAAGAAAGGACTCATGAAGCTGTTAAAGGTTCAGCACCCATGTGAGCAACAGTAATAACAAAACAAAATAATGAAAAATAATTTACAAGAAAAGATGTAAAATGTACACAATGTCCTAAGAATGATGATAAAATAGGATATAAGGCAAACAATATGACTTAAAGGATTTATTATACAGTACTATACATACAGTGAGGTTTGAATATATATACAGGTCCATCTTATGTCCAGATTGACTTACAACCGGTCTGTTGGAATTGAACATATTTGAAAGTCAATGACTACCCATATATGAACCTCTTTTATTGCAATAAGCTCAACCAAAACATCCCTGTATCTGCTGATCTGATTTGCTAATCAAGTTAGGAGAAATTTAGACCTTTTCCTCTTAGGCAAATGTTTCAGCTCATGAATATTTATGGGATTCTTTGTGTCATTAGCTCTCTTCTGGTCATGTCACAGCATCTCTTTCAGGTTGAGGTCTGAAGTCTGATTTGAGCACATTTTTTTCTGTTTAAGTCATTCTGTTGCTGTTGTACTACAGTGTTCTGGGTCATTGTCTTGCTGCATTGGCCAACTTCTGTTAAGTTTCTGGTGAAGAACTGCTATCCTAATAATCACCTGTATAATTTCTTTATAAAATTTCAAAGTCATTGTTCCCTTTATGCTATCATGCTGCATAGGCCCTGAGACAACAAAGTAGCCCCAAATCATGATGGCCCCTCCTTCCTACTGCAGAGTTCAGATGAAATTTTATTGTTGGTGTGCAATGTTTTTTTTTATTTTATGCAAACATAGTGTTGCACATTTGTACTGAGATTTCAACATTCTTCCACAGAACATTGTCCTAGACATGCAGTAGAACATCTGGTGTACAGCTATAAGACATGTACCACTGTTTCTTTCTTAAGGCAGTGTTTTTTTTTTTTTCTCTGTGGTGTTCTTCCTTGAACACCATTCCTCTTTAGGGATTTTCTTATAGTGGAAGCATGAACAGAAACTTAAGTTTGAGATTTCAGCAGTGCCTTTGCTGTTACCCTGGGGTTCTTTTTCACTTACTTCAGCATTGAATACTGTATTCTTTCTGTGATCCTTGCGGGATACAAACTCTCATGGAGAGGACTGAATTTCCACCATGTGTAAACAATTGGTCTTACTGTTGATTGCTTGACACTCAAGCCTTTAGAAGTGTTTTTGTAGTATCTTCCAACTTTATACAACCATACATTTTCTTGCAACTGTAAACTGTATGAAACTCTTTTATGTTATAGCTTTGTATGTTATAGCTACTGCAATTGGAGGGCCAGAACCTGCTCTGGTAGCAGCATTTCTTGAGTGGTGTAGCATGCTAGTTCATCATAAGGCACATGCACACACACCTACTGTTATTATCACTAAGACAACTTAGATGTTTCAGTCAACTTAACACACGTTTTTGCAACGTGGGAGAAAACCAAAGATGTGAATGAGAGCTGAAGGTAGCAGAAATAACTGCACCAGCATGCTTACTTGATATTTACTTTTGTTTTCTTCAAAAAAAACCACGTTTTTCCTAAAGAACATTTATTTCTATTCTGTTATTTTCTAGGATTCAGAGGGACATTAGGGGCACCCTGCTACACCTTGTAAAAGAATGTGTTTGTCTTTCAGCTATACAAAAAGAACATTTGTTAGCACTCAGCAATTTAAATAACAAACAGAATGATGGATTGAAAGCTATTTAAAAGGGATGTTTCCCAAGTAGGATAATGGTGTTAGGAAATTGATGGATGGATGTTTTGCAGAGAAATGACAGACAGGATTTAACTGATTGATTTATATCATTACAGATTTTAGCACTTGGCCTTCCATTAAATGCATCTGTTATAAATCCATATTCTCTTTAAAAAGTAAAATCTATAATACTAAAGTTATATGGACATAACTCAGAATGATCTTAGTTTCTTGATATGATGTTTTCCTCGTTAGGCATTTAAATAATACGTAACCTTTTTAACTTCAGGTTGTGAAGATGGTATTTGATTAACATACTTGGCCCCAAAAGGTTGTGTATTCATTTCAGTAAAGTTAAACATGGGACTTAAGTCTGTTATTTTGAACAAAGATGTCTAATGAGTATTACTCAAGTTGTTGCCACCTCATCTCTCACTACTAGTAATGAATTGTGAATGAATGGGTCAGGGCTAAGAAAACTTCAGAATTTTGCCATTGCAGAGGTGTATTAATAACATTTGAAATCAACATATTTTTACCCCATGTACGTATTTGTTTGTCTTACACTAAAGATGTGCTTAACCAAGCACAACATGACATGCAGCCATTTATTTCTTCAAGTTGTATCCTTATGTCTGTTTTATGGTGTGGTAAGCTGGAATCTCGCTCACAAGGCAGGAGTCGTCTCTGCACAGGGTACCAATGTGTCGCAGGGTTGCATGCACACAGAGGGCCAAGTTTAGGTCTCTGATAAACATGTGCAACATATGAGTATCACCCAGCGATAAAAACAAATACAGAAATGGAAAGGCTATAGAAACTCCACATAGTCAGTTATTGGAATTGGGCTCTTCTCAGTTTTTTGCTGCTACCTGTTGTGAAAATATGCCATTGTAAAGCTGGGATGCCATCAAAACCAGGGACAGAAACCAGAAAAACAAACAGATTGAAAGAGTAGTGAGGCATGGCTGAAGAACTGATTAATCTCTCACTCTACTACAGTATAAACATGTGACTGATGAAATGCAGCAGCAAATAAGAGTTGTGTGAATTGGAAATGAGCACATTGTGGTGGTAACAGAAGGCAGTGAGTGAAAGGATAGAGTGGTTAAAGGTGTAAAGATGGGTGTGATGATTGCTGTGTAACACCAATTAGCTGGTCATTGTTGGCTTTATTAAAACTTTAAAGCAGTGTGTGGGTGCCAGGGGACATCAATAGAGAATGTACAGAAGAAGTTAAATAGGTTAAATGGATGCTGCGTTATATGGCAATGTGGGGAGGATCAGTCAAGAGAGGTTATGCCTAAGCCATAAAACAAGCACGCTTGTGAGGTCTCATTCAAACCCCTGTGTCCAAATTTGGTCACCATGTTAGGAGAATGACACTGTAGCACTAGAAGAAGTTTGGGGAAGAGCTACTAGATTGATTCGAGGAGTGCAGGGCATGAGATGTGAGGAAGAATTGTAGGAGTTGAATAATTTGTAAAATCTGAAGAGAGTGAGTAGTGTGGAAGCCAGTTGCTACTTTACCAAAGATCTTCAAAAGCTTGTTATGAGTAAGGTTTAAAAATTAAAATGTTGAAAAGTTATTTTTTCCTGTAGAGGCTTACAGATACAGTGCTAGATAAATTATGTCTACCAAAGAGTGCAGCTGTAAGCAACATATTGGAGTTCTTGATCTTGACTCCGGAAGTGCTGGAATTGATGGCCTGGTCTCTTTCAAAATGTTAAGAGTTATTAAGGCAGTCACTTTCTGGGATTGAACCTACTGCCTTTTGGATTACAGTCCAATGATCAGTGTCAAGGCCCTTAACTGAAGAATCTGTGCTGAAAATCCAAGTGTCATCTACTAGTTTATTGGCAGTTTAATGGAGAAAAGTAAGTTGATGGAATTAGGAAGCTCCCAGTGACCATGCTCCCACAGTGTCCAGCATGTGTTTATTTCATTACAATACAATTTATTTTTTGTATAGCCCAAAATCACACAAGAAGTGCCGCAATGGGCTTTAACAGGCCCTGCCTCTTGACAGCCCCCCAGCCTCACCTCTCTAAGAAGACAAGAAAAAACTCCCTTGTAGGGAAAAAATGGAAGAAACCTTGGGAACGGCAATTGAAAGAGAGACCCCTTTCCAGGAAGGTTGGGCGTGCAGTGGGTGTCAAACGGAAGGGGGTCAATACAATACAGTACAATACACAGAACAGAGCAAAACCTCAATACAGTATAAAAATAAAAATTTTAGAAATATGGAGCAGAATTTAACAGTAGATGATATCACATAATAGGATTTGTTTAGAGTCCTGGAGACCTCATCCATCAAGCTGCCTCCCCCATTTGACCATTCCACAGCTGAAATAGCGCTAATCCGATGAAAGGACCCTTCTTTCCCACGATTCCTGCAATCCTCCATCAGGGATGACTTTACCTTAGGCAGGCAAAACAACTTGGCAGGTGGGCCGTGGCACCAAGTGCCACATTTGAGTACCAAGAAGAGAAACGGAATAGGTGAGGGTTAGTATCCAATTATAACTATCATGTTACTTATGTTTTAGTGCTAATGACTAACAACAGAGATGCAGTCTGTACAGTTAATCAGCAGCTGTAGTCAGGATATGCTAAGCTGAAGTAGTGAGTCCTCAGCCGAGATTTAAAAGCTGAGACCGAAGGGGCATCTCATATAGTAGAAGGCAGACCATTCCACAGTTTAGGGGCCCTGTAACTAAAAGCTCAACCTCCCATTGTTATTTAATTAATTCTTGGAATCGTAAGCAGACCAGCATCTTGAGATCTTAATGTGCACTCTGGTTTGTAAGTCACGATAAGTTCAGACAAGTAAGCCGGACCTTGGCCATTTAATGCTTTATATGTTAAAAGGAGGATTTTGAAATCTGCCCTAAACTTAACCGAGAGCCAATGTAAGGATTTAAGAACTGGAGTTATGTGTTTGTATTTTCTTGTTTTTGTAATAATACTTTCAGCAGCATTTGGATTAGCCGGAGGCTGCATAAAGAACCGTTTGAACATCCAGTGAACACCGCATTGCAGTAGTCAATCCTACTAGAAATAAATGCATGAATTAATTTCTCAGAATCCTGTTTATTTAGAAGCGCCTTAATTTCCCAACATTTTTAAGATGGAAGAAACATGATTTGGACAACTTTGTAATATGCGCTTTAAATGACATTAGTGCTCAGAATTCATTGCAGCCTTCTTGTTTCTTCATGAGTAGCTTTGTGGCAAAGTCAATTCTTTTGAAATCCGGGTGGTCCATCTGCGTCGTTGGTCAATAAATGTTTATGGTACCAAAATTATTTAGAGACAAAAAGATACAAATTACTAGAGTTTAATCTACCACCAAAATATGTTTAGATGTTAAAGCCATGAGTTATTTTTTTAATAATTGAAATGGCATTAAATCAATTAAATACAATGGAGACATTTATCACAAAGAGCAGAAACAATTTTCTTTGTTATACTATAAAGACCAGGATGCCCTCTGTATGTGTCTGCATTAAATTATAAACTAGGGTTCTCCTAAGCCTTATGCTTTCTGTTTCCATTAAACTAGATTCCATTCAGTTGCTCATCAAATATGAACAACCACAGAAGGCCTAGCACAACAAATATGGGACAGACCCAAATGCCACATTGTGGAAAATAAGAAAAATCTGGAAGCCTGACTGGCCTGAAATGTCCATTTTTTAAGTTAACAAATCAAGGCATTTTGACAATGTGTAAAAAAAAAAAATCTTTAAAAAAAAGCAGGATTATTTGTAGTTATTGATACCTAGACACCCAAAGATTAATGCATGTGTTGAGATCATCTATGGGTATAAACATACTTTAAGAAATGCAAAATTAGTTTAGTTTCATAATCTATTTTGAAGAGACAAAGCAGGCAGTACATTCACCAGACTCTGGTCCCTTTTAACAGTTGAGCTTGTGGGGTCCAGGGTGTGATGCTGCAGTTCTATAAAGTTGCTGTGAAGTCTTCTTGTGAAAAAACATTTTGGATTTTTTTTTCTCCCTAAATAATAAAAACCATCATTTAAAAACTGCATTTTGTGTTTACAACAACAACAACAACAACAACAACATTTATTTATATAGCACATTTTCATACAAAAAAATGTAGCTCAAAGTGCTTTACATAATGAAGAATAGAAAAATAAGAGACACATTAAGAAAATAAAATAAGTCAACATTAATTAACATAGAATAAGTGTAAGGTCCAATGGCCAGGGGGGACAGAAAAAACAAAAAAAACTCCAGACGGCCGGAGAAAAAAAATAAAATCTGCAGGGATTCCAGGCCATGAGACCGCCCAGTCCCCTCTGGGCAATCTACCTAACATAAATGAAACAGTCCTCTTTGTATTTATGGTTTTCACGGAAGGACTTGATGATGATGATGATCACGTGGACTTCTGGCTTTTAGTCCATCAATGCTGGGACATCATGGTGCTTTGAGTAAGTTGGTGGTGGCGCAGGCCGCCACCACAGAAAAACCGGAAAAAGAAACAGAAGAGGGAGTAGGGGTCAGTACGGATTTTAGTGCCACCATGAATAGTTATTATAATGAATTGAACATACAGAGTATCAGGATTAAGATAAAGTGAAGTTATGAAAAGGCCATGTTAAAGTAATGTGTTTTCAGCAGTGTTTTAAAGTGCTCTACTGTATTAGCCTGGCGAATTCCTATTGGAATTACTTGTTTACTTGTGTTATATTTGACTAATGGTTACATGTGTTTGATGATCAGAAACATTTTGTGTGACAAACATGCAAAAGAATAAGAAATCAGGAAGGGGGCAAATAGTTTTTCACACCACTGTATATGTTCTTGCCAACTAGCAACCGGTGTAACTTTCAGATCAACAGGCATGTCACCATTTCATTCAGACTTTCAAAGGATTAATATTTGATGAATATGACCAGAGCTCCATCACCTCTTTTGCTATGCTGTCAAGACACACCAATTTATAGTGAGCATAGGGGACCAAATGAATAACCTGACTTAACATCTGATCACTTTTTACCAGATCTGCTAGTACAGAGAAGATGCAAGAGATTTACTGCAATTATTTAACACATTTGGTGCCATTTAAAATGAGACCATGACAAATTGCACAAGCAAGAGGTGACCTTTCCGTCTGACAAGCTTGTTTGTTTAAACAGTAGCTAAGTAGGCCTGATATTTTATCCAGGCACTTTGACAATTTTTTTTTTTTTTTTTTTTAAAGTATCCAGTTTAGCTAAATCACTTGGTAGTTAATTCCACATTTTGAAGACCCATTGTGTGTAGATCTGTTACTAGTCTTAAATTCACTTCTCCTTAATTTCCACTGGTGTCCTCGAGTAAATAAAATTTAATTAAAATAATTCTGATGAATCAGTTTTAATATTAAAGACATTTTCAAATCTGAAAGTAATCATTTTAAGTTGAGAATGTCAGTTCTGATGTAGTGCATTGATTTTTAAGGTGAGATAATTACAGTGCATTGACACAAGTTTCACTTGTCAATTGAAATAACTAAAACACCAGTTTACGTATATATGTTTCATTACACACCAAAATGTGGAGACATATCCTCTCTTTTTTATCAGTTAGAGTTACCAATGAGCCTACCCTGTGAATTTGTGAAATGAGGCTGAAAACCAATACAGGGAGAACATGCAAGGTCCATGTATTCTGTGACCAGGTTGGAACATGAACCTAGAACACTGGGACTGTGAGACAGCAGCAAAAAAACTAAAACTACAGTACCACAGTGCTACCCTCATTAAACATACCTCTAGCTAATTTTGTGAACTTTTATGTCACAATGTTTGCTTTTTAATATGTCTTTTGTTATTCATGTGTGTCACTAGTACTTGTTCACTATAAGTGATTTTCTTGCAAATTTAGAAACTGACCACATTATATTTCAAGGTGGAATGTTTATCATCTTAAAATCATTTTCCCAGAGTCATTTGAGGATAAGTCGCATACTGATGCTGTCTCATACATTACAGCAGTCATGGTGTGGCTCTGCTCTTTAGGAAACATAAACAGAAAAATGGAAAACTTTAATTCCACATAAAAGGAGTCTTTTGCTGTAAGGAAAATCTGTACAGTAAATGATAATCACTGTGGCCTATCTTATATTTTCCCCAACCAACACCAAATCCACCCCAACCCCGCCCACAACACCCGGCTCCTTTCAGGAGATCATAGCACATATTAATTATTAAGTATTTTCATTTGTAACATTATTTATTTATTATTTTTTTAAATCTGAGGACACTGAAATAAAGTGTACTATATGCTCTGTCCCCTTCTTTCAGGTACAAAATAGTATCATTTTCTGCCAATGTTATTAAGTGTATATGTGGGGAAAGTGTCGTGTGAAGCGTGGATAAACTTTTGCTGCGGCAGCATATCAAGTCTCCCCCTCTGCTTTTCACAAAGCCACGTAGGTTTGCCGTTTTAACAGACAAGCCAGCTGCCAGTCGCCGCTGTCTCGTTCCGTGTCTCCAAACCTCCGTGCAAATTCGATACTGCTGCCAGACACATAATCTGCCTGTCAGAAAATGATGGCTTAACATGCAGTTTTATCATAGAAGCGCTGAGCTCGTTGGGACACTGTTTGCCACAGTTCTGAGAAAATGTTGGAACTGTGGTCAGAAAAAAATCTATGTAAATGTGATGAAGTCAGTCGTGTGCTTTTGTGTCTTTGAAGTTAGTTCTGCCAGTAAAAAGAAATTCATCATACTGAGTTGAAGAAAGTGAGAATTTTTAATATGTTCTTGTTTCTGAATGTTCAGGATAATAGTCATTAAGTTTCAGAATGTATTTTTAAATTTTAAAATGTTCCTACTCCATGTTTTCAGAAGTGCTGGGTTCTTACAACCAGGTGAAAGGGGTTCTGTGCTTAATAATAAACATTTTCTTTAAAATGTCTTGCAGTGGTCATGGAGGACAATGGAAGTTTTTCTTAAGTATACTTCACTCATCCACAGATGATTCTTTCTTATTTTAAACAGAAAATTAGTGGGGGTATGATGGCATAGAGGGTAGCACTGCTGTCTCTCAGCTTCCAGGTTCTTATTTACAATTGGTGTGGACATTTGCATGATCTCCCAATGTCTGTGTAGGTTTCTCTATAGATTCTTAAATTTTTACCCACACCTCAAGGGCATACAGATTATTCATGTGGGTGATTCTAAATTGTTTCTGAGTGGATATGTTCATGATTGAGTCCCAGTGCTGCTGAGACAGCTGCTTTGAAAACAGATGGATAAACGTTGTCCAAAATAAATAAAATTTATATCCATCCATCCATCCATCCATCAATCAGTTATTAATTACTGAACTAATCAGAGTAACTGTTGGAGGCCTATACTCCGAAGTTTCCAATTCCAACTTTAATAACATAAGCTCCTTTAGGTTTTGCATCACAGCTTGTTTCCAGAACATATAAGAATGTCAAGTTCTGAGGTGCTTGGATTTCCTCAGTTCGCTGGGTGAAAGTCAAATAGTGGAATGGAAAACTTACAGGTCCTTCCACCAGTGATTAAACTTTTGCGATGCTAATGACTTCCTTTATTTCTTGCCTTGCTAAGTAACTTTTAATGTTGAGATACCTTTACATGGATTCACAGAAATGGCAGTGCATTGAGGATACATCCGGTAAACTGCGCATCCATAAGTGCAAAGGGCCTTTTAAACCATCCTCAAGCAAAAAGAGAACCAGGAGTCTGAGGTCCAGAGGTTACAGCACCAAGCAGAAGGAGTGTAACTGCCAGCAAACTAACTACAGAGCTGCTAGAGATGAACGAAGAAACCCAAAAACGATACCTCCCAGCGAACAAAGTAAGTTGGAGGCAAAGAAGAAGGTGATTTACTGTAATGACCATGTGGCATCTGGGTTAAATAAACAATAAGGGTAGAGAAATGCATCCACAAGAAGTCAAAAGCTGAATGCTCCCTGCTACTTGAAAGGTTTTCACTTATTTGCTCACTTATTCGTATCTAGTCTTTGTAAATGCTCACTGTTAAACAGACAAGCTACCTCGGGCTGTGATGTAGAGCAGCAGTGACGCAGAGTTGAATATCTGTAGCGTGGAAAATATACTTTATAAGGAGGCTAGTGCCCTCTAATGGATTACATGATAAATGACAGTGACCAAGACATTAATGTAATCGTGTTAAGTACCAAAACAATCAAGTTAATTTATTGCTATGTTTACTGAATATACACTGACCACCATGCAGCATGCTCTCTGGAACGATGATCAAAAAATATAAAGCTTCCTTTCTTTCTGCAATGTTTCTATTCATGCACAATTCTGTATTGGCATATATTGGATTTTGACGATGTGTTATTTTTTATAACCTTATTTTTATTTTGTCTATCTGTCCACTAATCCATTATAAATACAAATAAACAGTGATAAATAGTGATTTTTCTATAGGGTTCAAGTGGCTTTGCATGCTCTTTAGTAATTTTAGTGCAATTATTTTTTTGTTTAATTCAAAGTAGGACCATAAACAGCTTAAGTGAATGTAGTTGAAGCTAAATCACCATCCTTGTGATTTAAAAAGGAAGTTAACTGGATTGTAGTGTGCGACATGTATTGAATTCAATGGCATATCTAAGCATTAATCAATCTATTCATTTTCTTATACTCTTCTATGGTTTGAGTTCACTGGGATCCAGTACTGTTATACTAGGATGCTTTTCATGGTAGGAAGAGGCTATACAGCATATAGATTTGAAGAATTCTACATGTGTTGCTAATCATCCAGCCATTCATTGATTGATTCATTTATTTTGTGCACCCTCAATATAGCCAGAGCCAGGGTCAACAAACACAGTCCCATCATACACTAATATACTCACCTACAACTATTCATTTATTATTTTAGGACTCTGCTTATTCTAGTATGTGTTCATCATGGAGTAGAAACCGTAACATCAGAACCAACCTTACACAGGGCGTCTGATGGTGGAAGTGTGTTTTTTTTTTTTTACTAACATTTCTTAGTTTAAGAGATCATTTCAAGAGGGCCTGGACATTGTGCGATCACAAGTATTTAGTCTCACAAATTGATTTTCCCTTCCATTCAGGCTTCCTTTATTTCTTTGTAATCACTGTCCTTAAACAACAGGTACTTTCACAAGGGATAGAAAACAACTAAGTAATAATCTTTTCAGTTCATCCATGACCAAATACCAAGGTTGTGTCACTCTGTTTAAATGAGAGCATAATAGGATTGATTGAATAAACAGCCTGTGCCTATCTTTGACTGTTAAGTGGAAATTTCCAAAAGATATTAATTATTTGTACATAATCTGATATACTTATACTATGCATTTTATTAAAGCAAAACATTAACATTTTGCAGGATATAAACCCCGTTTTGTGCACACCAGAGCCTCGCGCTCTCTGGCTGAGGACACAGAAGAGCTAGAATATGATGCTAACCCTGAAGAAGAGTTTGAAACCGTAGCAGCTTTTGAGCTGGAGGATATGAGTAGCCAGAGTGATGAGCTGGACACAGCCCTGGACATGGATGATGAAGAGGATTTTGAAGATATGCTAGCTGATGATACAAATGCTGTGGGCCCACCAAGCTCCATTAAAGTGACTCACAAGTAAGATGCTTTAGAAAAAAAAATAAACAAAAGCTATTCCAAACTCGAGGGTTAATTAAAGGCAATACACCATGGCTTCTACCTTCTAGTACATTTGTAATTTTGTAGTAATTTTTAACATACTGTAGACTTGTCCCCTCATTTATAAAAGTATTGGTGGCAATTATTATCACCCTGTTGTAGTGGCTTAAATATAATAAAACATAAACATTAATAATAAATTAAAAATACAGTGAATGGTTACACTGAGTTACCAATGTCATTATTCAGTCAGAGCTTCAGAGTTGTTGAAAGTGGTATTTAAAATAGGCATCTTGAGCAGGTACACTATCTACAGATTGTGTATGTGCAAGACAGAGGAAGAACAGGCAAGGATAAAGATTTATGTGATTTAGTGTACAGCACATTAGAGACAGCCATGGATCAAAAGAAAAGAAAACTAAACTTTACAAATCTGAATATCCATCTATCTACAAAGATTCTAATATAATATGATAAATGTGCACCTGAAAAGGTAATTCTGCAGTTCTTTATAAAAACATTTTTTATGGCAAATGAAAAAAAGAGTTATGAGTTAAAAAATGACTAACAAATCTTACTAATATCAACGTTTTGTTGTATTATTATCTATTCATTTTACTTCAATCAGTTTGAATCTCTGCATTATAACTCAAATGTTTACTGTTTTGACAGTTATGGTTTTTATTCTGAACAATATGATGATGCAGTTTAAACAACTGAGGTATCTTGTAAACATAATGTGTGGAAATTGCATTCTCAAGAGGTAGCAAACATTCGCATAATGTAGTAAAAACTGATGATCCTTTCACGGACTAATACAATAATTGAGCACTAACTTTATAATTGCCATTGTTGGGATGTGTCCATCCTCTTCCTTCATTTAATTATTCATCTAAAACTTTGTTTGAGGTTGAAAATGCTGTCAACTGTAACACTGAGGGCCTCTGTCAAATCTTACCAGTACCAGAATGATAGCAGTGAAGCCACAAATATCAAAATGGGTGCATTTGTCATAACAAACAGCAGTAGATAATCATTAGCAAGAAAGGGCCAAATGGGTACAATATAGATCCCCTGAACTCGCATTCACAGAAATTTGCACTACTGTTTACCTGGTGGTGCCACATACCACTCACCCACCTTTTGTATGAAAATGCTTAAACGTGTTCAGCAGATTCATTTACATATGATTCTGAATCATTCCTGGAGGTTGTTGTTCAGTGCCAGAACTCCAGTGATTACCCCTAAAAGATTGATTCATGTCTTCAGGATAGAGAGAAACAAAAGCACTGGAGGGCAATGCTTTCTTTCTGGTTCTGAGCCACCCTGCAAACTCTTTGTGGCAACGTGTATTGTGTAAAGACTGAGTTTCAAATTATATCACTTGCCTTTATTAAAATCTTAATGGAAAAAAAATAAAATGGGGAAGATGAATGATGAATTGTTAATCAGTAATCTGGCCTATTTTATTATTTGTTGTTGTTTTATAGGTGTTACATCCTGACTAATGATACAGTGCATTGTGAAAAAGAAATTTACCGATCTTCCCGAGCCTGGAAAAATCACAAGAGTTACATCGATCAAGAGGTAGAAAACCAATTTCCTGTGTGTTATAGCTTGTTTTTTTTCTAATTGTTTGAATTATAATATCAGTATTGATTTTTTCCCTAAAACATTAAACACAGATCGAAGCTCTTCAGGACAAAATAAAGAATCTAAGGGAAGTCAGAGGTCATCTAAAACAAAAACGGCCTGATGAATGTGACTGTCCTGGAAACAGGTTTGTTTTCTTAATTTCTGTTTGAGCTAACTTCATGTAAATTTTAGCGTAATGTTTAATATTCTGGAATGTTGGAGATCTAAGGCTATTGGCTTGAAAAGTAATGACATTATCCTTTTAGCAAGATACTTAATTTCAGCACTGATTTTGTTTTTCTGATATATTAGCATCTGAACCCAGCACTCACTACTCTTTTACTGTTATATTCTGCCATCAGTTACAAAACATAGCCACAAGTCTGCTATTGGACCTTCTCTGCTACAAAATCTTATTTCTTCATATATTATGGAGGACTTGCAGTCCGTATCCACTGTAAAGTCACACCTGCTTTTAGATACTACTTTTTCGAAGTGTGTCTCTGACAGAAATACTTTTGGCAAGTATCTTTATAACATTTACAACAAAACTGATTGTGAACTGAAAATGAATTTTAAGGAGGTGCAGTTTATTTGGACTACTGCAGATATCTGGTCTACACATGATAAAAGTTTTTTGGAGGATTACTATTCATTGGATCGATTCTGAACTACAGAGAAAAAAAAGCTACGATTCATACTGAAATCGACTAGGTAGATATTTCATAATCCTGGATTATCTGAAAACTGTAACCAGTGTGGAATGCCTCTGTTGATTTCTAAGAATTATGTACATCTTCTTACGACAGAATCTTCTCATGCGTTTCTGTCGATAGACTGTTCAGTTATGGAAGTCTTGGGCTCAGCTCACACCAAAGAGACTCGCCTTTAAGATTTTTGTTTTGAAAGATTGTTTCTTATATGAGAAATAATAAAGAATTGACATGATTCAGAAAAGAAATATGAACACATATGTCCCAGGATGGCATGGTAGCGCTGCTGATTCGCGGTAAGGAGACCCGTGCTAGCATCCTAGGTCATCCCTGCAGGAAGTTTGTGTTTTCCCCATATCTGCGTGGTTTTCTTCATATGCTTCAGTTTCCAACTACTGTCCAAAGACATGCATGTTATGTGAATTGATGATGCTAAATTGCCCTTGCTGTGTGGGTGTGTGAGTTTTCCCTGCAGTGGTCTGGCACCTTATCCAGGGTTTGTTCTTGCGTTGCACCCTGTGCTACCTGGTTAGGCTACAGCTACCATGAGACCCTGATCTGGATTAAGAGAGTTAGACAATGACATGACATACAGTAGATCCATAATATTTTGGGGACCTTGATGTTGTATTTTTGCTTCATTTTTACACTACATTTTTAATTTTTACTGTTGACTAAGTAAAACTTAATTTGATTGCAAAAAGTAAGACACCTGTCACATTACTTTGAAAGTTTAACAATTGCATAATTTAATAACTGTCAATTTTAAATTAGGTACATTTAATATTCAAAAATAGACCCCTTTTTATGTCAGAGTTCAGCACAGGTCATTTAATTTAAGACCAATAACGAAAAATACATATGCCTTTTATTTATTTATTGCCTTGTTGTGACTATATTGAAAATAGATGTAATTGCTAATTTGTGTTTGTTTGTGAGTGCCCATTCAATTCCAGATGTATCCACAAATGTACTGTATTATTTTTATGTATTTACTTGCTGAATTTTTTTAACATTTCATACATAGTCATTTATGAAGTAATGAAAGTAATAGAATACATAATATAATCTATCACTTGATAAAAAGTAATATTTTTGAATAGTTTGTATTACTTTTTTAAAGTTAATATGTAATGTTAGTCATATATTACAATTTAAAAGTAACTTACCCAACACTGGTAATCACTAAACAAATTAATAATTGTTGGGGTAACAAAATGGATGTTATACTGTTCAAGGCAGTGCATTTTTTGGTTTAATAGCACCAAAGTTTTTTTACCCCCTTTTTTTTTGATTTTATTGATATATCTCTTTTAGTAGCACTTCACTGACATTGCAACCCATTTATTTATAACTCTGTGTAGGATGTATTGTAGTTAGGTTTACAGGTGGTTGATACTGTACATAAAGCTGCATGGTAAAATGTTTTAACTTCCTTTAAAACCACACTTGAGTTTACATTCCATTACATTATCTTAATTTATTATTGAACTTGCATTTAAAGGCAAAATAAATTGAAAATGCAGTGTGGGCATTGTAAATCCCAATGTCTATTTATTTATGTAACATGTTAAAATTATATCCTTTTTTAGAGGTTGCATGGGCTGAGAAAAGCCAAATGATATGTTGGGTTAGAGGGCTGGAGTGAAAGTGTTGATGCTAGTAATTAAACTGGCACTTACAAAATGACCAGTTGGTGAGCAGGGTGTTCTTAGAGTGCAGCCCTAGGGCATTGGTTGACTTTTTGCACTTTAAAACAGACATGGATGGAGGACTTTTGTCTGTTCATTTGTGAAGCGGCAGTTCACACCACCTCCCAAGTGGAGATGCCTCACAGGCTTATAACTTGACGAGGAATGCAGGTTGGCTTAAGTGATCAGATATCACAGAAACTCAGCCGCCTCATGTTTCTGCTGGTTTTGGACTCCACACAATTGCTGGCAGGGATTTTGCTAATTTAATATGAGATTATATCTGAACCCCTGTCAACCTCATCCTGAAAACCCAGCACTATAAGACATTTTGACAGGATTGTCAAGTAAGTGGTCATTTTGAGGCCAATATTTGCACAAGAACAAATAAAACAAATAAAATTCCCTTTTGTTTTTTTTCTTTTTTTTTTTTTTTTTTTTTTTTTGCTTTTTAACTTTAGCTTACGTTGTTTAAATAATGGAATCTCTTCTACTGTGGACAGTTGCATATCTTGTCTTTCTTAATTTTAATTTTAATAGTTGCCAGTTTCAAAGCATCACTTTTTACTTATTTATTTATTTATTTATTTATTTATTTATTTATTTATTTTAAAAAGCTATTATAAGAAGGAAAAGGGGTTAAGAAACAAAGACAAGCTGAAAAACAGAAACCGCCAACTTCACCCTTTTAAGTAAGTATTATTTTATACTAATGTGTGTGCACTTTGTAGATTAGGGTAGTCACACTGAAATCTGGATTTTGGATATATCAGAATATTTAAATATTCAAAATTGAATTGAAAATGTAATATGTTTCCACTGTACTTCATGTTACTGAAGACTTCACTATGTGACTTAGTTGTAACTACCTGGTTTGATTATATTCAGGCATCACTTGAGGAACAGCCTAGCCAAATTTTAGTTGGATACCTTCTGATGTCCTAGACAGGTTTCTGTCCAATGACAAATAAAGGATGACCTGCAGAATTCCTTTATGTGTAATAAGAGGGAAAAGCTTAGTTTTCTTGGTAGAATAATAATTGATGGGGTTGTGTGAGGTTTGGTCACAGGAGGGTGTCATATTTGTTGGGTATTTAGCTTTAAGTATATTTTTGTAATGTTTCTAAATTGTGACCTCATGATGAAATAGTTTCTTACCTAGAAGAAAACAAAAGCAGGTAAATGGTTTGCATTCTCTAATAGTTCTGTGTTTTGGTCACTACAGTACTGATCTTGGGACAGCTGATGTAGTTGCATTTGCTGCTTTATCATATAGTGATTTTTATATTCTTTTCATTATAATGCTTCTTTTACCATCTTAAGAGCAGTTTGTATAGCTGTAAAACACATAATACCTCCCTTGTTATTGAGCACACCCATGTCAGAGTAAACTTTATAATCCCATGCATCAGAAATATATTTATCTGCATGTGTTTCAAAAATAGTAATAAAAATAAATAAAAAAATTGAATTACTCAACTTACAGACATCAGGGAATTCTGGTTGATGTTTAGTTTAGGTTTAGATTTATTTTTCTCTGGCCAAAATAATTTGTCTGCTCTAATAATTTAATGCAATCTAATCATTCATGAACTGTGAACATTCAGTAGGCCTACTGCCATTTTAAAAAAAAGGGGACAAATGTTATTTTTTAGGGAAGCATCACAAGGTGGAAGCAATAAACTGCAAATCTTCAATGAAAGCCGCCGAAAGAAGAAAGAGAAAAAACAAAAAAAGAGGCAGAAAAAGGGCGATGACTGCAGTCTACCTGGCCTGACCTGCTTCACACATGACAACAATCATTGGCAGACTGCCCCCTTCTGGAATTGTGAGTAATTACATTTTATTGTGCACTGTATTTAATAAGTGTAGGTTCTAAATGCAGAAATTCTGGTTTGTGTGTGTGTACATATATATACTGTATATACACATACACTTTATATCCATAGGTTTGAATCACAGTCTGATTATTTGGGTAGTCACCTACCAGGTAATGCCTGTGGTTGTGGTTGGCCCTGTCAGTGGCAAGAAAAACATTTATTCATATAGCACATTTTCATACAAATTATGTAGCTCAAAGTGCTTTAGAAGATGAAAAAAGAAAAATATAAAAATAAGATTTGGCAATACTAAGTAACATATAATAAAGTAAGGTCCGATGGCCAGGAGAACATAAATAGAGAAGGAGATCATAGGCATGTTATAGAGCACCTTTCAAATAATACAAAGAGTACATGACATGTGTTTCACCCTAATTGGTGCAAATCAGGTGAACACACCTTTGCTTCCCCTTGCAGGGATCGAACCTAGCGTTGTGCCACGGCGACTGGTTTGCTTACTTGACAGGGTGTACTTCAGAGTATTATATCCATAGGCCTGGATCGCAATTTGATTATTTGGGTGGTGACTACCAGGTAAAGCTTGTGCTTGGTCAGCCATTTGGTAAACATCCACCACACCCTCTCAGTTGTGAGAACACCTGATGAGTTGATGTCCGAGGTTCGGTCCCCGCTAGGGGAAGCAAAGGTTTGTACACTTGATAAGTCCCAATTAGGGCAAAACACATGTTGTGTACTCTTTGTATTATTTGACAGGTACTCTTTAACATACATACATACAGTACATATATATAAAGTATGTGTATTCATATATATACTGTATATAACAGCTTTTAGGTTTTAAAGTAAGAAGTGTTGAAATTCTCTTTTACTAGTTTCTAGCACTTTACCATCCCCCAGCCCCCTCTTCACAATTGATTAATTTTAGTATGACTTAAATTATATCACCCCAGAATTTTTTTTTAATATGTCTTAATTAACATTATTAATATATTTTTAAAAGCACTTTCGAAAAGTGAATGTTTTAGCAAACATTTTCCCCAAGTAATTAATAAAGTGGCTTATAGCGGTATTTACTCTAAAAGGAGCTACTTTTAAAATTGAATCTACAACATAGTAAAGTGTGCAGAAAGTGAAAGGATCTGAATTTTTCTGAATTAACTATATATAGCTATCAATTGGTTAGCTGAGCATTTTATGTAGTCAATTTTTATCAAGTATACACAAGGACGGGACTCTTAAATAGAAAAAGACAATATGTAAAAATGACCCAAAAAACATTTTAAGTGAATGTAAGTTTTACAGGAAAGTGTAGCACACAAAAATCTTTTACTTAAATGATTATATAGTGAAACTGCTTAAGATTTTACAGTTTGATGTATCTACTTCCCACTTCTCTGCTAGTTCATAAAACAAACATTATTTGGCAAGTAACATACAGAATATCTTTTTTGTGGTGATGAAATGAACTCAACAAAACACCAGCATTTTGTATATTTTGTGAAAATGTAAATGCACCTTTACTGAAATCTTAGTCAAAAGGGGCAGCTAAGTGATGCTGACAGATGGCATTTACTCCATAAACCTGGATCATTGATAGTCATGAATCAAGATGTACTAAGGCAAATGAGGATACAACAATAAGAGATGGAGCATCATAAAAACCGTTAAACGCAGTTAGCAAATTCCAGGATCAAGAATCTGTATGGCCAAATGGTTTTTCTTTCACACATATACACTCATGGAGTCTGTGCTGCATCCGTTTTTTAAAAGCTCTCACCACCACAGACTTCTAACATGCCTTGCCACAGCTAGATTTGAGAACACCAAAAAAAAATAAAGATTAGGCAATCATCGTGAAGTAACTCCACATTTACTTGAATTTAGAAGCTTTGCAAATTTCAATATAATGACTTGTAATGAGCGAGATCACATCATATTTAAATTAACATCGTCCTCATTTCCTTCATAGCATTAAACACTAATATTTTGTCTTCTCTTAACACCGGTTTACTTTAACTAAGAAGATTTAGCTCTTTCACTCACAACTTATACCCTATATTCCATGTATCATCTAGTTACAGTGACAATGAGGGTTTTTTTTTTTTTTTTTTTTTTATTTAACTTTAGGAATGGATAAGTTTTAAGTGAAGGTAAAATGTGTGGCTTATGCAAAAAAGAATGAAAGAAAGTAAAAGAGAATACACCATTAAACTCTAGTATTGGTGTGATTGTGTCTTAGAATATGTAAACATAATTGAAGCTAACCATGGTGGTTGAATGAATTACAGTACATGACAATGTGCAAATCATTCTTAGTCCTCCTTCCAAGTATGACTACTGAAAATAACGTTCTTTGATAGCTCAGACATGACAGGAGCCTGCATGTTTTGGCTATTTGTTACAGAATGGCGGACTATTATGTAATTTTAGTAAAACAGACTAAGATTAACTGACAACTTTACATTATTTGGGGATGATTTTTGAGGAATGCTGGTGGCTGAGAGGGTTTTGTCTTTTGTCTTATATCCTGGATGATGCTCATTCAAATAATAATTAGCGCTGATTTGGTTTAGAAGGGTCTGTAAGTGTTAATTCTTATTTGGAGTAAAACTTTACTTAATTATTAAGTTCAATTCAGTTGAGTTTGTTTTTTTTAATAGCACTCTAAACAGGAGTAAAGGGTTAAAGTGTATGGACAAATACACCACTGCCGTTCATTAAATTTGCAATTAAAGAAAATTGTGGAAATTGTATACTTCATGAGAAATAACTAAAAAAAATAGGTAATGAAATCAAAGTATGTCAGGAGATGCATGAATGTTTTAAATATTTTATCTTATGATTATATGCTGTGAAAGACTACTAGAACAGACCTAAATCTGTCTGCGGGCTTCTCTCAATAACTGTCAAAGGCAAAGAATGAACTTGCTCTTTTCAAACTTTAATTACAGTGGGATCATTCTGTGCTTGTACCAGTTCCAACAACAACACCTATTGGTGTTTACGAACGATAAATGAAACCCACAATCTTCTCTTCTGCGAATTCGCTACTGGCTTTTTGGAGTACTTTGACATGAATACTGATCCCTATCAGGTAAGAGCTCTTATTCCAAAATGCACTGTCACAGGAATGCTTGGTGGGGTGCAGGAAGTGTGCATTCTGATGTCTGCAAGTCCTTTAAAATAATGTGAAAGGAAAAGTTTGGTACCTTTACCTTATTGCCAAAGCAAAGGGTAAATGCTGTTATTATTTTAATGGGGTGGAAGTAATAATTTACAAATAACAAACAATAATGCAATGTGTTCTGCTGATTCGATCACTACTTATTTTGTCTCATTCTCCCAGCTGATAAATACAGTTCACACTGTTGAGAGAGGAGTACTGAGCCAGCTCCATGTACAGCTCATGGAGTTAAGAAGCTGCCAAGGTCATAAACAATGTAACCCAAGGCCACAGGGACCTGAAACAGGTATACTATAATCATTTCCTTTTAACCACTAAGCAATCAAACAAAGAGAGGGACCATTCTTGATCTCACTTTAAATCTGAATGGTGGTAAATGATTTTCATAGTTCTTGTTTTCAGGTTTTTAACAAGAAATTATTTTTTAGGTATCATCTCTTTAAATTGGTATCAGATTTTGTGTAGTAGTAAAGGGGAACGGTCTGTCCAGCATTTGACCAGCACCATATTTGCAAGTGCTTTAGCTGTGAACAAATATGCAACTGCGAATAAGATTTTCAAGTCCACAGCATTGCTTTAAGATTTTCAAATTATTTTCTTTGTCTCATAAATCTACTGAGCACCCACAGTTTTTTCTTTATAGATTCTTTTTTTGAAGAGAAGCAATAAGTGCATGTTTGTTTAATCCTGACACAATGATGGGAAAATTATTCAAACTTGCTTAATCCCAAATCTAACATCTAAGCCAAAGCAGGAACTAATCTTGAATGAGATGCCAGCATAAATAAGAATTCTACCTTAAATGGCAAAACCTTCACAAACCATTTCTTGAAAAATGAGAGTTTATGGAGGAGAAATAACTAGTATGAACAATAGGGGGCAAAAGAGGTTATGAATTATGCTTTGGGTAAAACAGCAAATGTATGGATATGTTGCATACAATTTGAGGATGTCCTCACCCTGTCAATTTATTGTCAAGTTTATGATGAAAATGAATGAAACACAGTTTTTTAGATGCTTTGACATCTAGCAAAAGTGGAAATAAATGTTAAAAACTAAGAACGTATTCCTTTTTTTAATTTTGAAAGTCATTAATTAAAATGAAATGAATTCTCATATAGATGTTTTTAAGTCTTTCCATTAATTAAATATGATGGAAACTGCCCCAAAAACAGGATTTTACAAAAGCAGTGACAGACAATTGAACGATTCAAAACCTATTTTAGAGGATGTGTGACAACAAAGCACTAAGAAATGTATTATTACCAAATTAGAGTAAAAACTTCTCCATGTAGTCTGCCCATACAAATTGTCTCCCTTTTGATTCCTTAAAAGCAGTTAGTTTTAGAATATCTGTATTTTATTATTATTGTACCTAATATTCTAAACATGCTTAATCCAATTCAGGCTTAAGCCAAAGCACTGGGCACAATACTACAACCAGCCCTGGATGGGTCAGTCTGTTAAAATGCTCTCTCATGCACACATTCACACTTATATTGGCCCAATTTGGAATCATCAGTTAATCCATCCTGCATATTTTTGGGGATGTGGGAAGCAACCTAGAATACCCAGAGGAAAACCCACATAGACTTTGAAAGAACATGCAAACTCCATGCAGACTTCAGGATTCGAACCCAGGATGCAAAATCCATGATGCAGTATTGCTGACCAAGCTGTCCACTGTGATATCCTTTTATTGTGAAATATACTAGTTTAATAATATAATATAATTAGTATAATAGTATACTAATTGGCAAATTATGCATTTGACATTGTATATATTATTTATCTAAATACAAAACAAAAATAAAGGTATACTGTATAAATAGACCATTGTAAACCATTAAAAACACAAGACAAAACCCTGAGAGATATGTAGGTTCAGTCAAATCATGCTCAATGTAAAGCTCTCTTTTGTGTTCTGTAATTTTGACGCACAAACTTTTTTTGACATTTACATTGATTCAATTAATTGTGCAATTGATTTGAATATTTTTACACTTCTGACAGCAAATCATCAAAATGCCAGGCTGTTGACAAAATTTGCTTTTTGTTAATTTTCTCTCTGTGGTGGGCTGGCGCCCTGCCCAGGGTTTATTTCCTGCCTTGCGCCCTGTGTTGGCTGGGATTGGCTTCAGCATACCCCGTGACCCTGTATTTGGATAATGGATAATGGGTTGGATAATGGATGGATGGATAGTTTTCTCTGCTATTTTTGTTTTTGACTTTTACTGCATTACATAAATTAGAAAGACCAACAGACTTGTCATCAGTGTAATTTTCAGTATAGACTTGTCCCCTCATTTCTAAAAGTATTTGTGGTAATTATTATTGCCCTGTTGTACTGGCTTAAATATAATAAAATATAAACATTAATAGTAAATTAAAAATACAGTGAATGTTTACACTGAGTTACAACTGTCATTATACAGTCAGAGCTTCAGAGTTGTTGAAAGTGGTATTTAAAATAGGCATCTTGAGCAGGTATACTATCTACAGATTGTATATGCGCAAGACAGAGGAAAAACAGGTGAGGATAAAGATTTATGTGGTTTAGTGTACAACACATTAGAGGCAGCCAGACAAGAAAGCATGTCATCGTGTCTGATACTGTTACACTTCTATCATAAATAGATGAACATCTGAAAAAACTTCCAGAAACAAAATTCTGATTGCTGTTGCTCTTGGGTCTAGGACAGAGTTAGAAGACAGGCAACAGTCAGCTAACGAGAGATTATAAATGTCCTGCCTAAAGAGAAACATCAGAACACACAATTTGCCATAATACCATGGATAAGTACAACAATAAACATTACAAAGTAGTTTCTCTCCAGTCAGCAGAAACAAGAAGCTATGGATCCACTAAACTGTAGAGTATAAACACTGAAGGACTGGAAAAGATTTGTTATTGTTCTAGTAAATACCTGGTGTCCCTAGTCTTTCATAATCGAGGAAAAGGCACAAGAATATAGCATGAACTTGCGAGTTTATGGATATGTCCAAACAGTGTCAACATAGTTTTTTGGCAATGGTGTAATTGAATGGAGGCAAAGAGCTGATGTTTATAGAATCATTTCTCAAAAAGGCATATTTTTGTCCATTCGGAATAACTTACTTACCTGCGAAATTTTAGCCTGATTGTTAAACATTTAGAGGTCACTCCATTCTGAGTGTTTTATTTATATTATTGCTACATATGCACTCTTGCTAAGAGTTCTTAACTGGCTCAATGACTAGTGAACAATAAAAACCAAATGAAGCAGAGAACATTGTAATCCCTCCTCATCAAGAGCTTCTAGTGCTGCATTTGCTTCATTATCAAAAAAGAGATATAAGAACATCTTCCAGTTCCCTGAAGTTCTAGGTGCTTTGGATTGATCTGACCTTCCAGACTATGGTGCTGTATTGGTGTCTGGCGCTGTTGCAAAAGCCCATGGCCTTGACATTTCAGAAATAACATTATATCAGGGCTCAGTCAGACAATAAAAATGGAAGACTAGAAGCAGCTGCAGGAGATAAAAAGAAGTGAACTCTGGGGTGTCCACTGCTGCTACACTGGGAAGGAAAACACTGTGATATTGTTGGAGTGAAGGCCAGTATTGACCATATTGCTGTTACTGTCACTGGGAATGGCCAGGAAAAACTTTTAGCAATTCTGGAAATGGACAGAGATACAGGATAGCGTCAGGCCAAGGCTTGTGTTGAACAGTTAATGTGATCCAGTCTTCAACAAATTTTGTGAACTGTCAGCATGTGCAACGATAGTGAACAATGCAGCTGAAAAGCAATACATTTCATTGAAAAGTACAGTAACTGAAGAAAGATGAGGAGCAGAAACAGTTTAGTCTTTGACTGGTCATAATCCATTGCAACAATTTTCTAACTTCATCAAAGACAAGGCTAATGTTGTAGACCTACAGTGTGGGACAGTTGTCTGCTGTTCAGTGCAGATAACATAAAAACTGGCAAATGGATCAACCTGTAAGTGTTTATTTTCATTAAAATTGTGTGATTGTTATAAATATGTTAAAGAATAAAACCAGTCTTGTGGAGAACTTGAATTAGTTTTTTTTTTTACTTTGAACCACCCTAGAGGCAATACACTATATCAGCACATGCTCCCAACCTCTCTCTCTCTCTCCCTGTAATGTGACCTAATTTGGAATTGACTTGTTGGAGCATAGTCACGCTACTAGCTGATGTGGACATGTTGAAGTTGATACAGGCCAACAGCTCTGTGCTTAATTTTTGACACTTTTTTAATACACAAAGTTGATAATTTTGAAGGCCAGTAGTGGCCAAACACAATGCAGTATGTAACTGCAAATCATAAAATGGTTGTGTTGTTTGTACAAGTTTATTAATAACTCCGTGGCAAGACTACCACAGATTTAAGTGCTGGATAAGTGCTGGAATGTCAAATTTTCTCCTGCTGGACTTTTTTTGTGTCAGCATGACAATGTACATAGTTTGGGTTGTTTTCATTTGATTATTTTGCTGTGTTTCTCTTGAATCTGTCAAGTAAATTATCTGTAACTCTTGACAGTTTCTTTCTGCTGCTTTCTTTTCTACTTTTGCTGTTAAAATATCATTAACACAAGTAACTCGCTCACTGTGTTTGTATTTTTTTTTTCTGTTCAAGCTGCCTCCCACTTCTAAGTGTATTTAACAAAAAATTATTTTTAGGTTCCAAAAGCTGAGCATAGAAGAACCACAATATAAAAGGGTTTATTTAGTTAACTTTTTTTACATTCATAATGTTCTAAAAAATTTAACTGGAAAACATTGCTTTTATTTTCCTAATCAGGCAGTAAAGATGGAGGAAGCTATGATCCACAAAGGTATCCATATTTTTGTTCTTTTTGGTGTTTTTTTTCCTATAACCGCATGAGCCAGTTCATTCCAACTAATATTTTGTGATGCCTTCAGCTACGCTTTCTGATGCATGCACGTTTGTTCTAATAATTGTGTGACTTAGCATTTCAGATTCATCATTTCACACTTCATGTTGATACAGTTAAATATTTTTTCCATCATTTTGTGCATGTTGTGTATACAGCTGCTATACTGGGACTTTGTCGCAGGAGCATTTGCTTATATTTGTACTTATGGTGCTCTCCTAAAAGCATGAAGCAGAAGAAGCTGTAAAACATTTATTTATAAACATATACTAATTTATTGAAACATTTCACTCCAAAACTGATTTAATAGCTCATTAGTTGTGATTGGCTTTTTTTGTATCATTTTTGTTTTTGAAACAGAATTTATTTGTGACAAAAAAAAAGATCCAAGTGCATTATTTTAGTCAACCATTTAAAACATTTAATGTTCGTTATTACCAGGCTACAGCAGCATTAAAAGCAGACAAAGCTGAGGAGGCCAGGCTTTTCATTTCTCTCTTTTAGTCATTTTGGAATATTTGTGTTACAAAAAATAATATTCCATGTCACTGTGAACCAAAAAATCACTAAATTTATAATAATAATACATTTTATTTATACAAGGTGCCTTTCTAAGCACTCAAGGACACCAAACAAATAAATAAAAAAACACATTATAAACAAAACTTAAAACATCAGAAAATATAAAAATTAAAACCAAAGAAAGCCACTGTAATCAAAGAGAAAAAGCCATTTTAAACAGATAGGTTTTAAGTTTACATTTGAAGGTTGAAAATGATTTGATATTTCTAAGCTTAGTAGGTAGTGAGTTCCAGAGCTTGGGAGCAGAACGGCTGAATGCTTTATGAAACCTAAGCCTTGTTACCTTGTCTTTAGGATAAAGGCGAACCGATCCTTTCTCACCATCATGAGTATTTGTGTGTAATCACAGTAATATTTATTCCCAAAGCCTTAAATATAAAAACAAATGATTTTAAAGAAAGAAATGGAGTTCAGAAACACCTTGTGTCCACTTTCGTCATTTGCTTTTTCCCTGTCTTCAATAGTTGAAGATTACTGCATGTTTTAGATGGCATGACATTATCTAACCCACTCAATCCAGACCAGGTTTACGGGTGCTGGAGCCTATCCCACCTCGCATAGGGCATAAGTTAGAAACAAACCCGGTACAGTCCATCGCAAGGCGAACACATGCATAACACTATCAGCTGTACCACCGTTCCTTCCATGTTGTAGATATTTTCAAGAAATAGTCCATCCACACTTAAAAACGTATTTGGCAGTATGTTTGAATGTGACACTCAGTTCTGAGCTCTGAGCCAACCATCTTCATTTTTTAATTTCAAATATTTGTTTTGGTGGTGTTACCTTGGCTTATACAGTATAGGCTGGTGCTGCTGGCATTTTCATGGATTCATCCATCTCCATTGGGATGAACTGAAAGTAATTAAAATAAGATTCCGAATTTTAAATTTTGAGTACCAGTCCGAGATGCAAGTTGAGATTTTGCAGATCCACCATAATTCCATTTATTGTTAAATGGCAAAATGTTGTTTTTTAAATGAGACCTATGCATTTGGTTGTGCCCCCTCAATGCCAACAGACACAACAGGTTTCTTCTGTGCAGAATGTGTCATCCTTTTTCCAGGATGGGCTTTGTCATTTCACACCATGCACAGAACCATACCAGACACATTATGATAGTTCTATCCATAATTCCATTTTTGAGACCACTGTTCAAGAAGCTGGAGTCTACCCTGGCAACACTGAGCATAGGTCAGGAATCAGTCTTGAACATGTTCTCATACCTGCTCACTGACTCATATCAATTAAAATATATTACTATTGCATGTAGTTTCCAATTCTGAATATTGTTTAAACAAATAACTGAAAAAAATTGTTTTCACATCACTTATCAGTGCTTTTTAAGATTCTTTATACCGTCTTTACATTCTGATACATGCAGAAGGCACCATGTTCAAGCTGCTATGCCTGCAAAACTTCTGAAATGTATATCAGATACTTTTCCTCACTTGTTTATAGTCCTTACATTTTTTTTTTTTTTTACTATATTCATATTCATTTTTGAAGATTTAAGAAAGACAGATTGCTTCACTGAAGGCAGATGACTGTATGGTTTGGATTTACTGTTATTTATGAAGCTGTAAAAAAAATCAACAGAAGACTTTAAAGCAGGTCTTTTTTGAAATAAAGACTTATGTTTTACACACTCTATTCTATAGAGGATTTTTTATAACTAGAAACATTTCAGAAATAATCATTTTAATAAATTCAACAATAATCAGTTATTTCAAAAATAGTCCACTGCAAATATCAGCTTTTGTCCAATTAAGTGTGTGTGTTTTTGTTTCTCTTTTGTCTTTTTTTTAGGGTTTTTTTGGACACAGTCATCTGCTTGCTTGTCTTTTATTTCAAATCAGAATTTTGATTTGTTTTTGTCCCCTCATGCAGCATATTTTTCCACCTGTTTGTTAACCATATTTCATTGTTCGATGACACACAAGGTTCTGTCCTCAAAGCAGTTTCTACATAATTTTTTTTCCACAGGAGCCATTGTTTTTATTGCTGCTAATCATATTTTGCTTTACAGATACTAAAATTCACCTGTGTTATTATTATTTTTTTTTTTTACTAAATTCTGCTTGCTTTTGCCTGCCTGCCTGTCCTCTTGCTTGGATTGGTTTACTGTTGTGCTGCGTGCTATAAGGCAGGTGACAGGCCTGAGAGAAGCACAGAGCCTTTCTAGAAAAGAGTAGTTCAATTATTACACTTAATGAAGTTGGAAATTTCATAGAAAGTACTTTAGGGATGTCAGAAGCATTATTTTGAGTGAAAATTGACGCATCTCGCCCATTGCTAGTTTTATATATTTTATTTGAATTTCATAAAGCACCAGTACTTATTTTAGAATGTTTTGTAGTAAAATGGCATCATTAATGTTTTAATTGAGACATTTTTTAAGAGAAAATCATTAAAAGTTGAATAGCAGGGTTAGCTCCCTCATCTCAGATCATCTTGTCAAGCTTTTTACTAGGTCATCATTTTTGGGTACTAAGCACAAGCTTAGATACTGTGGATTCACAATGAGTTCAGACCCCTTCACTTTCTGCACATTTTATTGTGTTGTAGATTTAACTTTAAATTAATAAATGTATTATATTTGCCCATCAATTTACACTCAATAACCCACCATAAGTGAAAACATTTTTTCAGAAAGGTTTGCAACTTTACTAAAAAGCTGAAATCTATCATTTTTATAAGTATTCAGACCCTTAATGTAGTACTTTGTTGGAGCCCCATTTGGCAGCAGTTACAGCTTCGAGTGTTCTTGGGTATGTCTCGATAAGCTTTGCTCACCTGGATTTGGGCAGTTTATCCCATTCTTCCTGGTAGAGCTATTCAACCTCCATTAGATTTATGTGAAGTGCCTGTAAACGGCCATCTTCAGGTGTTTCCACACATGTTATATGGGGTTTAAGTCTGGGGTTTGGTTTGGCTACACATGGACAGTCTGAGACTTGTCCTGAAGCCACTACAATGTTGCCTTGGCAGTAGGCTTCACATCATTGTCATGTTGAAAGATGAACCATCACCACAGTCTGAGGTCACATCCACTCCAGAGTAGGTTTTCTTCAGGAGACTCTCTATACTTGGATACAAATGATCTTTCCCTCAGTTTTGACCAGTCTCCCTGTCTCTGCTGCTAAGAAGCATCCTTCTAGCATGATACTGTCTCCATGATGCTTCACCTTTTGGATTGTATTAAGCAGGTGATTAGCAGTGCCTGTTCTTTGACAAACATAGTGCTTGGAATTCTGCCCAGAGAGTTCAATTTTGTCTCATCACACCAGAGAATCTTTTTTCTTTAAATGTCATCTGGCAAACTCTAAGCTGGCATTCACTTGCCTTTTACTCAGTAATGGATTCCACCTGATTGATGGAGTGCTGCTGAGATGGTTGTCATTCCGACAGGTTCTCTAATATCAGAGGGGGACTTCTTAAGCTCTATTAGAATGACCATTGGGTTCTTGGTCACCTCACTGACTAAGGCCCTTGTGGTGATTCCAGATTTCTTCCATTTCAGTTATTGCAGCCACTGTCCTCAGCACACTGCTTTAGAAATGGTTTTATACCCTTGTACTTATCTGTACCTAACTATAGTTTGATCACCAAGGTCTACAGAGAGTTCCTTGGACTTTATGGCTTCGTTTTTGTCCTGATATGCTGTGTGGATTGTGGAACTGTATATACACAGGTGTGTGCCTTTCTAAAGGACACATCTCATGGAGAATTAAAGCAAACAGGATGCACCTGATCATAATTTGGAGTTCCACAGCAAAGGGTCTTAATACTTACAGAACTGAGAGATTTCAATTTTTGATTTTCAATAAATTTGTAAACCTTTCTGAAAACATATTTTCAGTTAGTCATTATGAGTTATTATAGTGCTGGTCGAAACCCAAATTGAGCCCTATGTGTGTGCGTGTGTATGTGTGTTTTGTCCCTCTTGGTGTCCGTAGTGCAGATAGGGGAGGTTGTTAAGGTCCAGAGTGTGCACTGCTTCAGGTATATAAATGGTGCCCTTTGGCAGCCATCTATGTTGCCTAATATTTTGCTCGACTTTGAGTTACTGAGTATAGATTGAAGAGCAAAACTGGCAAATTTCTCCATTTTAAATAAAATCTACAAACACGATCACGTGTCCATAAACAAACATCATAAAAGGGTCTGAATACTTTCTAAATCCACTGTAGCCTTTAGTGTCTAATTATTCTTCCTCTAACAATATAAGGATTAGACATGGATGCACAAGAAATTCCATTATAGCCATGGAAAAAGACCTCCTCTTGCTTTCTTTCCCAAGATATCTAGATGACCTCTTGTAGATTGTAGGTAGCAACAGGAATAATCCTCTAATCAGTAAAAGCATTTAAGAAAAATTCAGCAGTCATCTTGCATTCATATTGTGTACCTGCATACGATACAAAAATAAACATTCTAGCAAGGTGCTTATACATTGAAAAATCTTGGGTATGTGGGGCTCCTAATTATTAATGCCACAGAACGGACTGCATGTTGGCATGTTTAATGAAATGTCTCTAATGGTATGGCACTTTGGCCCCATCCTGACAGTAATGTGTAATCTAAATCTTTGTTTTCGCTGCAGAGAAGAACGATGGGATGGATGGAAAGGCTAGTTTGGCTAGTTCCGCTGATGACAATGTCAACTGGCAAGGACTGGAAGATCTGTACAGTGTAAACGAGAGCTTGTTTCAGTATCGACACAGTAATAACCTTAGCCTGGATGACTGGACTAATTACTGGAAGGATGTAGATAATATGTTTGCACTGTTACAGCGTTTTCATAAATTAAATGTAAACAATAATTTTACAGCCTCTAATGAGGAGGTGATCGAAGCTTCATCCTCTTCAGCTTTTGCTTCTGGGGAAATGCCCTCTGCAGAGCTGGAAGAAGCTGAATCAAGTGGTAAGATGGCACCAGTGATGAGCCCATTGCCAGCAATCCCCAGTTTGGACTTGGGAACTCTTAACTTTAAAGCAGATCCATTAAGCCCTCTATTGAAACTTGAATATCCCAATGACATACCTGAGAAAGCGAGGTTTGATCCAGAGCACAGGAGGAACAATTATATTGAAACCTGGACCAAGCAGATGGTCAATGACTTGGATGGAAACAGCTTTGCCTTCAGTGGTAATGGAGTGGATGAGATAGAGGTGAGACATGGCTTTGTTTTGCAGTCAGTCTCGAGTTTTCAGCTGGACCAGGATGATGGTGAAAAAGACGACATCTTCAGAGGCCAGGCCTACTTACCAGTGGACTCGGAGCACCTCTCTGTTGACGAAACTGCAAAGCACACCACCCTGATGGGTGATGCTGCCCTTCCTAGTAAGGAGAGTGTGCATCAGAAAGGGAATGATGAGAAACAAACCTCTGATAGCCTAGAAGGCAGTGGCCCCTTCCTTCTCCACTTAACCTGAATATACTTTTCATCCTAGCACACCAAGATGGCGGACTTTCTTTAGATGGAAAAAATTAAACTGGGGCACTTGTTGTCTAGACTTTGGAATTAAACATTTCCAGGATTAGAAATGCAGAGTGAAACAAGTGTTACTTTTAAAAAGTAATTTATATGTTGTTTAACAAGAACTTTTATATAGTTGGATAAATGCTATTTAATGATTGTGTAACTAAACCAAATGTAGTGCATTTCTTCCTGAAGCCAATACAGATATTTTTATATGTTATATATTTAAATTCCAAGCCGATTACTGTATACACACAGATCTCTCCAAACACGGCTTCTTCACAGTGTGATGGCATGAAGCCCTTAAAGTGCACTCTTCAAAGTAGCTACCACTTACAGTTAAAGCTGCCTTCTTGATTTTCTTACACCTTTGTTGCACTTTCTTGTTTTTCAGTTATTTGTAGAATTTATTTCACTTTAGAAAAAAAAAACATTCAAAGCAGATAAAATGCAGATATTTCAAAAAATTATTACTTACTTAAACTGATATTTCTTGCCAGTTGTTTTTAAGCAAAATCAACACAAAATGACAAAGGAATGTCCATCATTCCTTCAGTGAACCCAGATGTTCATTGTCTTTGTTGATCAAAGTTTTAGAGTTTAAACATTCAATAAAGAAACTGTGTAAATGTCAAGTCCCAAGAAACAAACTGTCATCACTTTGGGGATGGCAGATGTACACAGTTTGATTGAGACAAGGGTATGCAGATGGATATGCATAAATAAAACAGTGTAATGATGAAACAAATAATCCAACCCCAGTCCTGAAAGGAGGACACCCACTCTGACATATACAGTATGTGTGCTTCATGGTGCCCTTCACAAATCTCATCAGCCTGAGTAGAACTTGAAAGCAGCCTTCTCATTATGGAATTGTGTGAAACCATTGTATTGTCGATGCAGTATGTAACAATTCTGACTTCGGGAAAGTCAAGAAGCGATTTGTTTTGCTTTAAGAAATAAAATATTTTTGTTTGTTTTTCATGTGTCTTATTTTTTGGCAGAAATATTTTTAAATGTTTAACATAAAGTAACATCATTTGTACTTAAAATTGTAGACTTTTAAAAGTATTTTACTTATTTACCATGCAAAAAAAAAACAAAACAACAAATCTTTTATTGAAAACTTTATACATCCATCCTTTTTGTTTTTTGAACCTGTTCTCTTTCGGGCATGTTCACAGGAAACTTGTTTAATAATGAAGTGACCCAAGAACAAGACATTAGTTGACCAGTGCTCACTCACCCATCCCCACTGGGTCAGTTCTGGTGTGTTAATCAGCCTGTTGGCATGACCTGAGCCTCTGGGGAGGAAGCTGCATCTGGAAGTCACTCCTGATAGGAATAAAACTGGGTTGAAAGCCGTGAGGTGGCAGTGCTGACCCTTACCAATGGAGATCCACTATTTTTTTTAAGAGATATTGTTTTGTATGCCATGCATGGTAGTGCAGATATCTGAGCTGCTTCCCTATAGCCCCAAGGACCTAGGTTCAATTTGTAGCCTGGCTCGCAGTGAACATTTTGGCACATTTTCTTCCTCTTGTCTATAAGATTTTCCTCCACCTCGACCATGATGGAACTTTAGGTTCCTTAGATGGAATCTTAATGTTTTTAAATGTTTTTGTTCTGCAGTGACTGCAAAAACTGCACTTTTTGAAACAAAAACTACATTTTTGAAGAAAGAGAAAGTAAAATAGGGAAAGTCTATGAATTTATTATACAAGGGTTTTATCAGAAGCTTATTTATTTTACTATGCAGTGAAGATATAAATAGGAATTTCTTCATGTTACTATCTACCTTTGTTTCTCAGCACAGTCCCCAGCCTGCCAGACTGAAGAGTTCTGTTTGCCGCCATTCAGGAGATTTAAAGAAATGCAAACCTGCATTCTGTTTATTTGGTTTCCAGATTAAAGTAATGAAGATAGCTTTTATCACCAATCATAATGTAAGAAAAAAAAATCCTGAAAAATCTTGAAAACAACACTCTACTTTAGTGACAAATAAACAATGAGATTAAAGTTAAAATTTTGAGATTAAAATCAACATTTTTACTTTAATCTCGACATAGACCTTTCTTTTCTTCACTGTGTCCCTATTTTTTTTTTTTCTTCTCTGTGGCCCTAATACGCTTCTGTATGACACTCAGACGGTGGGCTTGCGTCTCAACTTTTTATGTAGACTTTGATATCTGACCACTCATTTTTTTTATTTCAGGCACTGTGTGACTTTCTGAACTTGACCTTTTGAGTGCCTTCAACTTCACTGAGCAGGACCTCCATTTCACATTTGAATTTTTTTGGATGTACGCTCATTTCTAGTTTTGTCAGTATGCCATGTTTTAGTGTGAATTCTATGCAAGGCATTATGCATGAGACACAAGTTCTGTCAGGTTGGATGGAGACCACCAGTGGACAGCTATGTTCAGGTCTTTCCAGAGTTGTTCATTTTGGTTTAAGCCACTGCTGTGTTGTCTTTGCTTTGTGTCCTGTTGGAAGGTGAACCTTGGACTCATTTTGAGGTCCAGAGCACTCTAAAGCAGGTTTTCACGACAGATGTCTCTGTATTTTACTTTGTTCAGCTTACCCTATTCTCCTGGTCACTGCAGCTGAAAAAACAACCACATCACTATACGCCATTGCTGGAATTTGTATTGTGCAGGTGATGAGTAATTTATCGTTTCCTCCAGACATGACACTTATCATAGTTTTGTCAGGTCAGAAAATGTTGTTTCTCAAGGTCTTTTAAATTCCCTATTTCAAATTCCAAGCTTGCTTCTGTGTCTTGCTGAGAGGAGGCTTTTCTGGGGGCCACTCCATTGGTGGAGTGTTGCAGTGTTACCATGGCCCTTCTCCAGTGATTGCTCTGTTGGTCAGTTCTAGGAAGAGTGTTGGTTGTCATAATTCTTCTAATTAAGGATTATGGAGGCTACTGTGCTTTTAGGAACGTTCAATTTTGTAGCCTTCCCCAGATCTGTACTTTGAGACAATCCTGTCTCTAAGCTCTGCAGGCAATTCCTTCAACCTCATGCACTGGTGTTTGATCTAATGCACATTGTCACCTGTGGGACCTTCTGTGCACAGGTGTGTGCCTATCCTAATCGTGTCCAATCAATTAAACTGACCACAGGCAAGTTCCAAACAACATGTAGAAACATCTTACTAATGATTAATAGAATGGGATGCACCTGAGCCAGATTTCAAGTGTCATAAAAAAGACTCGGAATACTTGTTTCAGTGTGATATTTCATTTTTATGTCGTTCTGTTTTGTGTTATTTGATAAGGAACAAAATTAATTTAAATTATTTTAGCAACATAACATGTGCAAAAAGTGAAGGAACCTAAATACTTTCTGAAAGCACTCTAACTAAGGCAGTAACGTCCCTTTTCATTCAGCTGTAAGAAACGTAATGGAACTACCAGCTGTGATACCTCACCTTTTCATTTTTTCTGACATTTTTTTTCATAATAAATTAAAAGTGATTGGCCAGTTGGCAATAAAATCTAAAAAAGGAAATGTTGCAGAGAAAATTGTTTCTCTATAGGGAAAAAAATTCTTAATAAATCCACAATACATATAATTTAGGGGAAGAATAAAAGGCATTAATAAAAGTGAGTAGTTGTTAGAGAATGTAGGTAATCAAAATGATAGAGTATGCCTTCTTATTAGCTTAGTTTGCGATACTGCAGGTAATATGGTATGAAATATCAGATAATCTAGAAGTGGACATGTTACTCTGAATAGGCAGAAGAAGGTGCAGCATAGAAGAGGGAGACAGTAAAAAATCATAAAATAATAAAGTGTCTGGGGCAAAAAGTAGAGCTTCTCAGTTTTCCCTACAACAAAAATGGTATTTTATTTTTCTAAAAACGAATGGGTTAATAGTATTATCTAAGTGTATGGTTTCTGTACACTGACTATGTTTATGCCAGGAGTACTCACTCAACTCTGGTTCTGGAGGTCCACAGTGGCTGCAGGTTTTCATGCCAGTCAATAATTAGATGCCAGGCTTAGCAGATAATGAAACTAGAGATTTAATTATATGGCTTGTTAGTGCTTTCATTCTTCCAAGACAAATCTTTATCACATTGTAGATTTTTAATTTTCTGGGAACGTTATCCATATGTTTTGTGGTGCAGAACAGATTTGTACCTCTTTGTCCTTCATCTTCTCCCTCATTTATTTCAAAACCTTTTATTAACACAGATACTTCATGACGCATATACACAGCTTTAAACAGAGGCATATTAACTGAAGAGAAAATCGTTCCTTTGTCATTTGCAACGCATTATTAACTGATAGTTGGTTAAAAAACAATTAAAATCTAAATGCAGCTTCTTACAACTAACATATGCAATTAAGGGTTCTGAATTGTGGCAAATGAGTTAACTAAAATTAAGCCCAAATAACATATTGCTTAAATAGTAAATAAGAGGGTTCAATTTAAGAGCTAGATAAAGTGAAAACCCGTAGTGACTTGTTGACCTCTAGAAGCTGTCATCTTTAGAGTATAGTGACATTTCTGCTCTGCGGTGGGCTGGCGCCCTGCCTGGGGATTTGTTCCTGCCTTGCGCCCTGTGTTGGCTGGGATTGGCTCTAGCAGACCCCTGTGACCCTGCGTTAGGATATAGCAGGTTGGAAAATGACTGACTTACTGACTGACATTTCTGCTTATATGTGCTAATCTACATGCAAAAAGTCTGAAAAAAAAATGGCAGACGATGCTGCAGGTTAACACTGGGGTGCACATGAAACATTACAAATAATCTGAATCTAATCTGAAATTGAATAATCTGTTTGAAATGGGCCTTGTGGATAGAATTTGAACACTTGTATAAGAATCCTCACTCATGTCTCCCATAGCTTATACTGCATATAGCATATACTGCACATATCAAAACACAATCTGGCAGACCTGTAGTCGCAGAAGAGAATGTATAGGAGCAGAGGATCAGCCTCATTGTGCTGTTCTTCAAAACTAAGCAAACGTATAGAAATGGAATTTCAGCAAAGTTTCATGCCTTAGTCTGTGAGAATACTCCAATAATTGAATCATATATCTTTAACCTTCTTCTTCTTCTCTCGGCTTCTGCCTTTAGGGGTCGTCACAGTGGATCATCTTCTTCCATATCTTTCTGTCCTCTGCATCACCTTCATGTCCTCTCTCACCACATCCATAAACCTTTTCTCTTACCTGACAGCTCTATCCTTAGCACCCTTCTCCCAATATAATCTGCATCTCTCCTCTGCACATGTCCAAGCCAACGCAATCTCGCCTCTCTAACTTTCGTCTCCGAACTGTCCAACTTGAGCTGACCCACTAATGTACTCATTTCTAATCCTGTTCATCCTCATCACACCCAATGCAAATCTTAACATCTTTAACTCTGCCACCTCCAGCTCTGTCTCCTGCTTCCTGGTCAGTGCCACCGTCTCCAGTCCATATAACATAGCTGGTCTCGCTACCATCCTGTAGACCTTCCCTTTCACTCTTGCTGATACCCGTCTGTCACAAAATACTCCTGACACTTTTCTCCACCCATTCCACCCTGCCAGCACTCTCTTCCTCACCTCTCTTCTTCAATCCCCGTTACTCTGTACTGTTGATCCCAAGTAACTAAACTCATCCACCTTTGCCAACTCTACTCCCTGCATCCTCACCATTCCACTGACCTCCCTCTCATTTACACACATGTATTCTGTCTTGTTTCTACTGACCTTCATTCCTCTCCTCTCTAGACCATATCTGCACCTCTCCAGGGTCTCCTCAACCTGCTCCCTACTGTCGCTACAGATCACAATGTCATCAGCAAACATCATAGTCCATGGGGACTCCTGTCTAATCTCGTCTGTCAACATGTCCATCACCATTGCAAATAAGAAAGAATCATCTATCTTTAACCTCCTTGGTGTTAACCCCTGAGCCTCACTCTTGCCCCATCTTCTATGTACAAATGGTTAAGTTCGAGTTTGTCTTGGGATGAAATATTATGATCCAATGTGCAGTGTTAAACCAGAATAACAATCAGGATGGTATTCTGCTGCCACCTTGTGGATAAAATAACATCATGTTGCAAAAAAGTCATGAATATTTCTATGTATCTTTCCATGCTATTGAAACCAATCAATATTCATGAGAGGAGCAGAGCCTTCAACCAAAATAAACAATGGCGTGTAAATAAGAAGCTGTAAAGCCAGCTTTAGAACAAAGTGAAACTGAACCAGTAGTTGAATCAAGTGATAGCGATAATGTGAATTGGTTATCAGACTGGCTGATGCACACGCCACTGTATGACCAAACTGCTGTGATATGTCTAGTGTATTTGGTCGTGTGAAGCTTTTAATGGGGCAAAAAGGTAGAATGACTCTGATCAAGTACGATGACAAGAAAGATGTTAGCCTGCTAAGCACTGTTCACAATTGTGTCGGGGTAATGTGGAAGTCACTAAGCCTTGCTCTGTGGTAGCCTGCAGTAACAATAATGGGCATGTCCATCGTACAGGTCAGACACTGACATTCCACCCCATTAGGTGCAAGCAGGAGAAAAAATATTACAGGAAAAGTGCAGAAAGTGCACTCTTCTACTGTCCCAATTGCACGCTCTGTGTTGGCGAGTGTTGCAAAACATATCACACAATAGACGTGTACTAAATCAACTACAGTACAGCAGTGGGCACTAGACATATATATTCTAATGTTTCTGTGTGTTGATGTTTGCAATTTACATGTTTCTATTACATATAACATTTTTTCGTGTTGAAAAACATGAAATGTTTTTGGTAGTTTCTTGGGGGTAAACATAACGGTCCATGTGCTTTTTGGTATTTGAAATTTCATTTTAGAAGAAAAAACGAAATTGAATGGAATTTTCAGATTTAGATTTTTGATTAAAGAATAAAATGAGGGAAAATAAGGTATTTTTTAATTCTATGGTAACAAATAGCAGTCATAAACTTAAAATTACACATACTTTTCTAGATTTATTTGTGAATCAAATAATGAAAGTGTAATAGCTCAAAAACAACAAAACAGATGCATTTTCGTTGTCTGAAACTGGAAGTACTACTTCTTCTGTGCGATTTTTGATGACACGTGTGAACAGTCATCATTACAACACATCGATCGACGGCCTTGGAGTTACACTGCATGGCATCAGCAGAGGATGGACCATTACGTCGTTTTTCGGAACAGTAAAAGAGTGACACTCCAGGACAAGGACATGACTGCAGAAAAAGCGAGTTGCATCTTTCAGGTAAAAATACAAGCTTTGCAAACTTTGCCTCATTGATGTAGCAGCTCTTTTATGAATGTTATTGTTGTTACTTACTGCGAAATAAATAAAGGGTGTTTTCTCGTTCTCGTTTCTTGCATTTTTCTTTTCTGATGTGCGAAAGAGCAAAAGAAAAAAGTAATTGTTTTGCGTTTTTCATTTTTCCCTTTTAAGTTGAAAATCAAATAAGTGTCTCTTTTTCTTTTTTAAATGATATTTTCTGAAACGAAATTTCAAATACCAAAAAGTACATGGACCCATAACACTAAGGAGGCTATGGTTTCATTTTAGTTGTCTTTTTTGGTTCGTTTTTGTATTTCTTTTTTGATTATGTACCAGTTTTCAATAATATTTTGGTGTGAAATAATTAATTATCAGTATTTTAATAAAATATGTAACATATTATGAAATGTTTTACTGGTATTTATATTGTAAGTTTTATGTTGGGATCGTTTTAGATAATTTGAGCATTTGTATATGGGTTAACATTTTTAAGATGCTTAATATTGCCTTCTCTCCCGGTCCTTAATATGCTAGTCACAGTATGGTGGCCTTTCTAAAACATTACCTGCCATAGCATCAGTCTGCAGGTAGATCCTTTTCCACTTCTCATATCAGTTACTTGTGCATGTCTACCATTCCCTTTTGACTCTCCATTTGTAAAAAGCAAGAAATTTTTCCTCCAAGAATTATTTGTCGTGGCACTGAGGCGTGGTGAGGTGTTGCACGCTGGTCACTCACACAAGTAAGGATCTCACTGTACTCTATGGGAACCGACAATAAGACTACCATGACCACTACTGCCTAAAGGCGGGCGTCCGGGCTGAACTGGAATGGCCTTCCCTCCCCAGGCCTGACTGCTGCTTTGAAGCCAATGTTTTTGGTGAAAGGGGGTCTCATGACCATGAAATGGAGAAAGTGGGTGCAGGGGAGGAATGGCTGGATATTTATTTTGTGATAGTAACTTATGTCAATTTCACCAAGCCACTTAGACCCTGGCCAGCACTGTTTAGGATGTTCAGCTGAAAGGACTGCTTTTGTAGCCAGTTTTTAATGTTCTGCACTGGCACAGAATTATTCCTTTCAGCCACGTGGCCAAGTGATCATCCTGGGCCATGTACAACGGCTACATGTTCATCCCGTTTCCATCTCTCTTAAAGCGCCATTCCAGTCTCACTTAGAACGGTGATTCATGACAGAGTGAAGGCACACAGTACAGTGACTACTGCTTATTCTTTCTGCTTTCTGCATTTTATTGACAAATATCAAGTATTCAAAGTATCTGTAAACAAACTGTTCACAAAATTTATACTGACTTTGTTCCTGATGAACAAAAAGTAAATAACAGCCTTTAGATATCTATTTGCTCAAAATAAATACAATACTGAAAAAACAAAATAAGAAAAATAAATTTCCTATAGACTAATTAAAAGAGCCAACATTATAAACAGGCAATATTTCTTTTCTTTTTTCATCACAAATATACCACATAAATGTACAGTACAGATGATGAGATCACTTGTTGAGGCAGCATACCATTCACTGCTGTTCACACCATGCCCTGTAGGGGCACTCTTCATTTTTATTGTAGAGGTATGTGGTTGTGTTAACAATGCCCATTTATTACATGAACTACGAGTGTGAGGCACACACTCCAGCAGACTTTAGCAAAAAAAAAGAATAAATAAAATTCTCCACTTAAAAAAAGCTTTTCATAAAACCTTTCAAGAATTAGTGCAAGCACATTAGCAGGCTAAGCGCTTATTCAGTGTTTTCACGCAACCAACAAATCTGAAGATCAACGCAATTTTGTAAAAAGCTTCAATATTACAAAGGATTTTTTTTTTGTATTTTGCCAAAAATGTCTTGTGGAATTTTGTTCAAAAGCACTTAGACTGCTTCTGATTTATTAGTAAAGATATTGGTTTGAAGAATTTGGTTAACTATTGTGGCCACATCCAACAGGTGACCAACAGTGACTGACTTATCATCAGAGTTACACAAAATGGAGAGGCTGAAACGGGATGCTGTGTGTTATTTCCAGCTCACCTAAAGCATTCCAAAAATTGATGTTGGACTCTGTATGTCTTTGAGCGCTTTGGTACACCTGGCACAGGCTGGTGGCACAATACGTTTAGCTAAAGTGGGAAACTCAGTATCTATACATGATGAAAGATCAGTAGTTACCACAAATGCCTTCAAAGCCTTTTGCCTTTGGAGACTCATTTTGATCATTGTGTATGTTGCACTAACAAACTGACAGAAAAACAGATTTCTCAAGTACACCCCTAAGTGAACCAGGCTGTGGGAGAAGAGTAACCCGTTGAGCCTGTTGCATGTTTCTGTTGCTGCTGCCACATTAAAGCTGGCAATCTGAGGAAAAAAAAAATGGCAATGATGGAAGTAGAGGAGCGCAGCAGAGACCAAAGACACAGCCTTATCAGCTTTCACTTGCAGGGGATGAATGATTTGTTGGAGGTTCGACTCTGAATGGCAAAGCGCCTGGCTTCGTCGAGAGTCATCTTGATATTGTACAGTGTGCATCACGGAGCATTAAACAGTGTATCTGACGAAAGTTCTGACTAAATAAATCCACAAACAAATAAATACAGTGGCACAGTTTGTTTTTTTTTTGCTTGTCATTATTATTATATCTATTGATATTTTCAAACTGTTTTTTGGTATGCAGTACATGTGTGGACCAAGTGCGACAGTATTTTAGATCACCCACCGGTGGCACTGGGGCTGCCGAGGTTGAGGCACTATTAGTAACGAAGGTCCATGCTGAGCAAAAATGGACAGTTTAGTCTCCTGCCAAATGAACAAGAGGCCTACAAAACTGCAGAAATAGAAATCATACACGTAGATGCTCATAATTGATTGAAGTATCATGGTCACGATGGTTACCTTACATCAAGAAGCTTTATTTATAATGACTAATTATACTTTGACCTATCAGTGACTATATGAGATGAGATTTGAAAATTCAATTTTAGTATAATATATTAAGGGTACATGGTTCCAGAAGATGCAAACGATTGCATAGTACACTATATTATTTGTGCTTATGTAGCAGCTTTTTATTTTAATTGTTTACTTCTGATAGACTCTAAACCTATGGCATATGCAAAAGTTGAAATATCCTGCATTATTTCATCCATATAGCACCACAATTTATTAAACCTAAATACAATTTGGTTAAAATATACTCCTTTTCACTGGAGTTAAACTGATATGCATAATATTTCTTTTTCTCCATCTGAGTTCTTTACATCAGCCTCTTTCACGCAAGAGCACGAAAAAAAGAAAAAGAAAACAGCAACTTGAACAAAATACAAAAGAAACCAAAAAACAAAAAGTCTTGAATGGCGCAGAATTCTGAGGTGTCCAGCCCTCGCTTTCTGTGTTGAGAATCTGTCAGGTGGTTTTTTTGTCTACATAAAAAAAATTAAAGGTTCAGAGATTATTAAAACGAAAAACTCAGAAAAAGGAAGGCACAGCTTTTCAAACGTTTCCAGGCTTCAGGAATAAATGAAAGAAAGAGAGAAAGAAAATGACAGGAACAGAGTGAGTGCCTAGATTTCTGCAGTGACTTCTTCTAGCGTGTGTTCTCGGTGGGTTATTGCTTCCAGTGAATAGCCAGGACGACTCGGGCAGCTGTCCCCTCGATTCAGCGCCAGGCCTTCACTGTGTTCAGCCTTGGAGGTGAAGGCAGGACAAGATCGAGTCCGTGCATAGTTTTGCTGGCTGCCGGCATTTCCAACTAACTCACATACTGTATTCACTGGTGTTGCCCTTTGCCTCCATCGCTGCAGTCTGTCTTCTTTGTATTTGATAGAGTACCATGTCAAGAAGATAAAGATGAATCCCACAAACTTGAGGCTAGCAGCCAGTCCAAAATATACAAAGCGGAAGGAAGTGACATCATATTCCCAGCAGGAACCGTGCACTCCACAGTCTTGTTGCCAAAGCATACACGTTGTGTCAATGACTGCTCCGAAGTATATTGGTGTAGGGATGTATGCTAGACAAAAATAAAATTGAGAGGAAAAGATTAGTAATGCAGCACCCATTATTGGTATCACCTAACTGGCCGAACTTCGACACCGTCAATGTATATCACCTCCAGAAATAAAGTCCAATGCTCAGCCAACTTCAGATGGATTGGACAACACTGAACTGCCATTGTACTCATTTTGTTTGACCAAGAAGTTCAAAAAGTGATTGGGTGAGAAGAAAGACGAATATGACCACATTGACTCATGCCACAGCACACCCCACACATTGGGTAACATTGCTTTCTTCCCCATTGTCTGTTTAGTTTTGTGTGCAGCCTGACGATGATGATGGCGATATACACTAAAAAGACCTGTTCTTTTTTTTTACCCAGTTATTTTCTTTGAGAGCCTAGAAGTTGGACCTTTGAGCATTTCCTAGATTTATGGAGTCTATTCAATATATTTTAGACAGGCAACACAAAGAAAGTGCACTCTCAGAACCATCACACCAGATTTTCCATTTTTGACAATCTGACTTCCTTCCTTCAATATATTAAAGTTTGTGTTGTAAGGCATTAAAAAGAAGAAATCGAAATATTTGCCTTCATAAAAGAATTAAACATGCTTCTTTTTCTCTTGAACAAACTCAAAAAGGCCGATTTCACAAGTACTGTGCAGATTTTTTCCGAGTGTGAGTGAGCTTCATGAGCAATCTCAAAATCATTTATGAATGTGGATGAGGCCACATTTTTCAGGACCTCTTAACAGCTAAGTGAAACATAAGTGCTGCCAATCTAAAATGGAACTGCTAAAATTTCAGAAGGATCAGGCTAGAAAGTTGACAGATACTACAATCTGCTGAAGGAGTGATGCAACACACCACATCCTCAGCATACGTGAGCACAAAGCGACCATACGTGCCATTCGTTTCAAGGAACGAGTCACAAGGACTTTTTAGGAGCAAATTGTTATGGAGTCATCCTTGGATTTTTGTTGTGTCTGTCACAAGGAATTTCGCTGAAAGACATCTTAAATCAAGGTGGGCATTTTTTAGTAATTCATTTTTACATCATAAATGAAAACTGAGTGGCTTTTTTCTCCTGGTACTCTCCTACTTTTCCTTCCAGGCCCCAAGGTGTGTGTGTGTTGAGTTTCTAATTGGTGACATGAGCTGGTCCTGCCTAAGATGGAGTGGCTCCCCAGTCATGCCTGGTACCTGCTTTTAATTGATACTGCAGCCCATGCTCATGCCAACTTGTTTTATTAGCACAGCTACCCATATTATATTGCAGAGAGAGTAGATACATTTAAGAGGGGCACAGTGATCCAGTCCAAAGTTGTCCCTAGTGTGTGCTTGGTGTGTGTGTGTGTGTGTCCTGTGGTGGGCTGGTGCCCTGCCTGGGATTTGTTCCTGCCTTGCACCCTGTGTTGGCTGGGATTGGCTCCAGCAGACCCCCATGTTAGGATATAGCGGGTTGGATAATGACTGACAGTGATCCAGCAATTACAAAGTGAATATTATTCACCTTAATATCAAACTTACAATGTCAAATTACAAATAAAAGGCAACAGAACTGAAATGAGGGTTCTGTTCTAAATTAAACTCCTCAGTTACAGCACCTTCATGGTCCTGAATGCAAACAAGCACATCCAAAGAAATTAATAAAAGAGAGACAGTACATGAAGCTATCGGAAAGCTTTTTGTATTGTGTACTACTGCATTTGGACACTAGGTGGAGCAGGTTAGCGCACATTTACACTCTGGTAAGTCAGACCGACAAGAGTGAGAGCTGGCAGATCGGGTTAAGGCCGATTCAAAATGCGATGTTACAACAGCAAACTGCTCACCGCACGATGCTATGGACCCCCCAGCCTCCTAACATTTCAAGGTGTATTCTGTCAGTTGATTTCTTTATATAATATGCTCTGCCATATTGGATACAGCCTAACCTTACCCATTTTTAGTATTTCATATATTTAAGAAAGTGTTTGTCACTATGGCCCTGTGAAAGCCTCAGGTGTTAATTGTTAATTACTATGAATTGTGAGGTGATCATGTATAAAATACCTGGCACATCTTGAAACATGATATGGTGTAGAGTTTCATTCCTGAGACTAAAATGAAACTTTTATAGCATCAAACTTCAAAAAATGTATTTTATTTGAAAAAAATGACCATGCCAAGTTATGTTACATTACTTATAAAAAGTGTGATTTGTTGACAATACAGAAGGAAATGAACAGACGTGTTGCTCTTTTACATATCCAGCAGTTTGGGTTCAATTCAAATCCCATACCTGGATGTTGTCCGTATTGAGTTTGCATCTTCTTATCTATGCGAGTTTCTCCCGAAGGACCCCAGTTTTAACTCCCACATACCCAAAGATGTGCAGGCTAAGTAAACTGACAGTACTTCCAAAATGGCCCCTGCATACACATGGGCTCTGGAATGGACTGGCACTCTGGATAAAGCTGTTTTCTACCTTTGTACCCTGTGCTGAATGTAGTGAAATGAAAGATGGCTTCCCACACTGGGATGGTTGGGATGTGTGGCCTGATCACTGCCTATGTGCAGTTTGCATGTTCTCCCTGTGAAGTCCTGTCATATCCTGAAGATAAGTAGATTTGATCAAGAGGCAACTCTAAATGGGATTGGTGTAAGAGAGGTATGGGCATGAATGTACCCTGTGACAGACTGGCATTCTGTCCACGCTTTTATTCTTATGTTGCCAATAACAGTATGCACCATCACCAGGTGGTTAGTAGAGCTGACTGGATTACGATAAAATATCAAGCATTACAGTTAAAGATGACACAAGTAATTATATGTAGGTTGTAATTTGCAGAATAGACAATATAGCACAAATTATAATAATTAAGCATTCCAAAAAAATTGAATTTTAAACATTTCCTGTTGGCAGGGCTATTTCTAAAGATGACTTGGAGACCCACTCTGGGCTGGTCTGGTAATCAGTTCATCCCACTGTACTGTTTGCCATTGTATAAAATGATTGATAGAAACTAAAAACTAATTAAGGAAGCATTTTTATAAAACGAATACTGTAAAGAATTAAATTTCAGAGGGATGCTCCATAGCCATTTTTAAATGATATAATGGATAACAAGATGCCAACAATCCCAGACAAAACACTGCCTATAATACCTGCAAAATTTTAGTTCTATAATAGTCAGAGGGTTATAGAGAGAAGGCTTAAGAAAGAGATCACCACAATTGGGAGGAGCAGTTTGGTTTTATGCCATAGAGAGGTACAATTGATGCAGTCTTTACACTGAGACAGCTCACAAGCAAGCATCTAGAAGATTATAAAGGATTGCATATGGTGTTTATTGATTTAGAGAAGGCTTATGATTGAGTACCACGTCAAGAGTTCTGGAGGTGAATGAGAGAGAAAGGAGTACCAGAAAAGCATATGAGGATTGTCCAGGATGGTTAGTGAGGACTTTGGTTAAAAGTAGTGTTGGGGGGAATAGACAAGATACCAGTTAGAGTAGGTCTGCACCACTGATCTTCTTCAAGCCCTTACCTCTTTGAACTGTTTATGGATGTGTTGAGACATGGGATTATGGACCACTCTCCCTAGTGCATTCTTTTTGCTGATGACATTGTGTTGCGTAGCACCAGAAAAGAGAAAGATGGAAGAATGGAGAAGGGCTTTGAAAGATAGAGGGTTGAAGATAAACAGGAAGAAGACAGAATATATGAAGCTTAATGATGATTAGGGTTCAGAAGTTAACCTGCCAGAAGAGCTTTTGAAAAGAGTGAATAAATTTAAATATCTAAGAGTAGTGTTAGCCCAGATGGATAACTAAATGCTGAGATAACCTACAGAGTGCAACTGGAAGGAGATATCAGCAGTACTGTGTGATCATATAATTAAGGTGAAGGTTAAAGCTGAAGTTTTTAAGACAATGGTAAGACCAGCAATGAAGTATGGAGCTGAGACAGAAGCAGTAAAGGGAGCACAGGAGAAGACGTTAGATGTGGCAGAAATGAGAATGTTAAGATGGATTTGTGGAGTTACAAAAAGGACAGAATAACAAATGAGACAATCAGAGGTAAAACAAAAGAGGGAGAGATATCTAAGAAAGAAACAATGAATATGTGGGCAAAAGAGTGAATGGAATTATGAAACCATTTTTATAAGTCTAATACTGTAAAGAATGAAATTCAATTTCAGAGGGATGCTCCATAGCCATTTTTATTGAACTACTGGGATTTTGAGAAAACCAACCAAATTTACAAAAAGGCATGAAGATAAAGCAAAAAGCCCCAGGCATTGTGGGGATGTATGACTAGAAGCTGCTTAATGGGCATCATAAAGAAAGACTAAATGACGACCTGCCAGTGTAAATTTACAGTGTCTTGGAGATATAAATCTACACATACAGTAGTGTAGCCTAACATTATGCTTTATGTTTCACATACGCCCCATTCCTCTAATATCGAAACTAGTCCTGCATGCCAGCCTACAATTAAAACCCAATACACAAATGCTTAATACACAATATGAGGCATTTCATAAAAGAAAAGTAACAACAAATTTACTGCTGACAGCAACTGAACATTTCTGAAAATAAATGAAAGATACAAAATTCACTGTGCATCCAAATGTAATGACTGAGTGCAGGCCGGTGGGTTTGTTGATGCACAAGCAGCCTGATTTGGGAAAAATGCTTGCAGCTAAAAAGCCGTCAGTCATTCTGAGGCAATCACAAGTCAAATCTGCTGCATCATCCTCAGCAAGATTTGTCATCTCCACTGCATTCATAAGTGAATAAGCACACCTTATGAGGAATTCAGTTTGATGTTTTGATCTTGGACATGTGTAGAAAGGATTTCCAGGATGTATTCATATTTGAAGCATCTGCAGACTGATACCAGTATCACCAATGATTCAAAATAGTGAGGTACATAATATTCTGTGTGTGACACACTCAGACACGCCATCCATCAGTTGCGTCTCAGAAATGCTTGTCCTCAGGGCATAGCTGAACATGGTGGATACTTAGAGTCAAATGCAGCATGATTTAATAGAGATGAAAGGAGACTGGAGGAGGTGGAAATGTGCAGGTGGTAGTTGGCACATGAGAAAATAACAACAGAGGCCACTCATACAAAGAAGCACAAACATTAAAGACACAGGAAATACCAGGAATTAGGAACTGGAGCTGAGAAGAAACATCACAACTGAGCGCCAATGAGCAGGTAAAGCTGCTTAAATATGAAGAGAGCAGAGCGTGCAGGTGCGCATCATGGTAACTGTCGTTCAGTGTGAAAGGGATTTGTCTAACAAAACCTAGCCTCACACTTTTTGATTGTGCTTTTTGATTGAATGCGGTGGTCCAACATGGATAGCCAAATGTTATGCAAAGGAATTTACAAGAGGAGTAATTTCCGTCCTTGATCAAAACAGTAACAAGTGCAGACTTAAGAAACAAAAATGAACACCAAACCCACCATCACACTGAAGGAAAAACACTTCATGTAACATTCCCCAGGGTTTGTGACATGCAGGGATGGCCTGAACATATGGGTGACATCACCAAGTGTGAAATATTCTGATGCATTGTATGTTGTTTGGGGACATAAAATGAAAGTTAAAAAAGTGTGTGTGAACTCATGAAAAGCAATCATTTTGACCTTTAAAGATGCTACCTCCATTTAAAAAAAAACTTTCGGTCCAGCTGGCAAGCCGAACATCAGGGTGGCAAAACATTCATTAGTAAAAGTGTCTGAACTTGTTAACAGGAGCTTGGTGTGTTTGTCAAATTACTAAGGGGGAAACACTGATATGTCATGTGTGCCTTTTCTGTAGAAGTCCAAAGGCATAGAACCCTGACAAGTGCCACCCAGCTCCAGGAAACTGGTTTTCAAATCCTGACATGCTACCTCTTTCTGTGGTTTCTTTCTATTCGTATTCTAACGATGTGTGCTCGAGTGATTAGGGTCTCAGGGAGGGTGTTTGTGTAAGTTTGCCCTGTGAAGAAGTGGCTAAGTTTCTCCCTCATGTCTAAAAGTTCCCCAGATACGTTTCTGGTCCAATGTCTCGATGCATGCACAATAATCCAGGTAAGGAAATTCTAGAAAGTTGATTCTGTTCATCTGGACATAGTTTTTTTCCGATACATTTCATCATCCATCCAAGTGACTTCCTCAGTCTCCAGTCTCCGATGAAGACTGAGGAAGTCAATTGGATGGACGATGAAATGTATCGGAAAAAAACTATGTCCAGATGAACAGAATCAACTTTGAGTTTCTGGTCCAATATAAATGTAAAATTAGACTAAGCATATTCTGAGGATTCAAGAGTTCTGAAAGGTGTTAGGCTTCCACCAAGCTTTGTGACCATTTCATTTTCCTCTTTTACTCATCTGATAGCTGCACCTGAGAGTTAAATAAATCCTCAGTACAAGATTATGGAAAATTGTAGCAAATTTGTTTCATACTGCAGAGGTTAACTCTTTTTTCAGAAATATATGATTAAGAAATGTGAATTACCAATTATCAGTAGACTTCCACAACCAACAATAGAGTCGTACGACGTGATGTTTACATCACTTGAGTTGAATCTGGCATCTATACCAACTATTTCATTCATCTCAAACTTAACTGGCCTTGGTTTTTTATTACATGATAGTGTAAAGGGCTATTAAAGACATGTTTTATGTGCGTGGTGCCAGCTGTAGGAGATGTGGCATTCACGATATATACTCAGCAAAAAAAGAAACGTCCTCTGACTTTCAACTGTTTTTACTTTCAGTAGACTTAATGTGTAAATATTTGTATGAACACTAAAAGAGTCAACACCATAAGACATAAACTAAAAATGTTTCACAATGTGTCCCTGAATGAAGGGAGGCTCAAAATCAAAAGTACCAGTTAGTATCTGGTGTGGCCACCAGCTGCTTGAAGTACTGCAGTGCATCTCCTCCTCATGGACTGGACCAGATTTGTCAGTTCTTGCTGTTAGATGTTACCCCACTCTTCCACCAAGGCACCTGCAAGTTCCTGGACATTTCTGGGGGGAATGGCCCTAGCCCTCACCCTGCGATCCAACAGGTCCCAGACGTGCTCAATGGGATTGAGATCTGGGCTCTTCGCTGGCCATGGCAGAACACTGACATTGCTGTCATGCAGAAACTCACGCACTTTTTGCCACTCCTGTCTGGTCCAGCGAAGGTGGGTTTGTGCCCATAGGCGGCGTTGTTGCTGGTGATGTCTGGTAAGGACCTGCCTTACAACAGGCCTACAAGCCCTCAGTCCAGCCTCTCTCAGCCTATTGCGGACAGTCTGAGCACTGATGGAGGGATTGTGTGTTCCTGGTGTGACTCGGGCAGTTGTTGTGGCCATCCTGTACATGTCACGCAGGTGTAATATTCGGATGTACCGATCCTGTGCAGGTGTTGTTACACGTGGTCTTCCACTGCGAGGATGATCAGCTGTCCTTCCTGTCTCCCTGTAGTGCTGTCTTAGGCGTCTCACGGTGCGGACATGGCAATTTATTGCCCTAGCCACATCAGCAGTCCTCATGCCTCCCTGCAGCATGCCTAATGCACGTTCACGCAGATGAGCAGGGACCCTGGGCATCTTTCTTTGGGTGTTTTTCACAGTCGGTAGACAAGTCTCTTTAGTGTCCTGCGTTTTTAGAACTGTGACCTTAACTGCTTACTTTCTGTAAGCTGTTAAGGTCTTAACGACCATTCCACAGGTGCATGTTAATTAATTGATTATGGTTAATTGAACATGCATGGAAAACATTGTTGAAACAATTTACAATGAAGATCTGTAAAGTTATTTGGATTTTTAAAACATTATTGTTGAAATACACAGTCCTGAAAAAGGGACGTTTCTTTTTTTGCTGAGTATATAAGTGTAAAGGAACAAGACATGAGAGAAGAGAAGGGGGAAATGGGAGGAAAAGAAAAAACAAGTCGGCCCAGACGTGCAAGAAAAAAAAAAAGGCAAGAGTCGGGTGGGTGCATCAAGGGCAGGAGGAGGACCACCAAGGTGGAGAGAGTCAAGCATTAATTGAGTCTGCTGAGTGGTGGTTAAGAGACCAGAGATAACATTCAGGGTGAGCTCCATGCAAAGGTGACTGATGGCAATACTCTAATGGAATGGAGTGCTGACGCAGAAATGAAAAGTTAATGGGGGCTTTCTCGGGTGTTGGACAATGCAGTAACTAAGCTTTTTACATTGGGCAGGTTTCTGAAGTCTTTGCTGGATTACTGATCGGAATGCTGAATATAGAACGACTTTTGGGGAGGACTGAATTGTGATTTCTGGAATGCCTTTTTAACTGTTGTGTAAAATTATTTTTATTGAAGATTATTTATTGGAATGCACTTGACCACTTTTTTCTTATTGAATAAACATTGACTTGATGTTTGTACCTTTACAGTCGTGTCTGTCTTCTGACATGCTACTGATCTATTTCGGTTACTTGGGACAGGTGACCATTGAGTGTGGACATGGAGCATCACATACATAATTATATTCTAACATCAGTTATTTTGATGTCTGAATGATGCAAAACTATTTCAAAATCAGAAATGTGATATCTTTATCTCCGATGAAGTAAACTACAAAAGTTAAAAACGCCCCTGAACACACCTGAATATTATGCTATGCATCCATTCTATTACTTGCTTAGCTTTTACTCCATGTGCGTATTTAAAATGGAAACCAAGAGCCAAAAGGACATAAACATTACTGGAGAGAAAATAACATTTGAATAGTCTGTTGTGACAGATGTGGAGATGAAAACACTTCATACACAAAGGTATCTAATACATTATATTGGCTATTAGTTAACGAGACAAGCTTGAAGGACTGAATGGTTGTCTCTCATTTGTCATTTGTTCTAGTGTAATTTGAAAGGGGGAATTAAAACTGATTTTCCATATACACCATCAAATCTATACTGCAGGAAGTTATGAGACCTGCTATCTACTGTATGTGTGTTTATAGTTTTTTTATGTGGAGGGAAACTACTAAGGAATGCTGGGTGTGTTGCAGCCAAACATTTTCATTGGATCACGAGAAGACTCTATTCAATGTGGATCACATGTGTTTATACTAAGCATTTGATTCAGATCGGCTTTTGTAGGGAAAAGTGTGTATTGCTACTCACATTACCAAAATAAGCAATAAAGCAGATGTTTGGTATTGCACAAAAGATTTTAGGTTATTTTATTCAGTCGCACAAGTGAACAAGCAAACAAATTTTACGTTTGAGGGGGGCCACAAAGGCTAACCAAATTCAATGTGGCTGAAAGCAGCCTAGTAAGTTTGAAGGCATTCAGAAGTATTCAACCATTCAGCCAGGCTAACTTTAGAAACTTTGCTCCAACAGAACAAACAGACTGACTGACTCAATGAACAATTACTCGGTGCTTACCAAGAGTTCGTAGAAGTACAAACTGCATGCCTAGTGCAAAAGGCCTCTCCTGATCATCCACAGACCTGTACAACAGAAGAGAAGACATTCCACTATGAGCTTTTCATTTCATGTTAAACTTTACCAGTATATACTGGGAGAGCCAGCCCATCCTAATCCATGGTAATGGGGGCTAGCAACTGTGGCAACAGCACTGGGCACCAGTCTACTGCAGGGCCCACTCACGCAGATACTCACAGTCACAGCCCTTTTCTCTAATTTGACTGAATATGAAATTGCACACTGAAATTTTCATGAATGTGATATTTTTATTTCAGAGTATTGCTTTAATTCAGTTTAATTCTATTTTGTTTGTTCCATAGGTATTGGGAACCCTGACACAGATAACTGGGTTTATGGAATGGGTGAATAATTTGTCTCAATGATTACATGCACTTGAAGCTGGACGGATGGAACACAAGTATAGGGTGGTCCAGATCTAATTATGCAATTTTCATTACACTATAACTTATTAAGTTTATTACATAGAAAATCACCCGAAAAATCCCGGACCATCAAGAAGTGTGCGAACTGACGACATGAATAATCGTCTTAGCGCCGAACTGGAATCGTCCCCGCATAAATCAAAGTCATCCAGACGATCTGAATCTGCATAATTAGATCTGGACCACCCTGTAGTTAAGTTATACCCAGAAATAAAAGGAGACAATGTGTGCTTTAGCCTGGTGCTCATTTTTTCATGTCTATTTCAGACCACTAGAGTGTCCCAATTAAATAGTAATGTTGTCTTAATTCTGTCAGTATTTACAGGGGGTGCTCTCTAAACTGTCTTAACGTATAAGCAGGTAAGAATAAACATGTCTGAATAACAGAATCTCACAGTTACAGGATATTAGACAGTAATGGACATACAGAATGATCTTTTATACACAACAAATCCTTAAGCAGTTAAGTAAGCAGGAATTTTCAGATATATAGTTTCTGAGAAGGATTGCCTTACAGCAACCAAGTAACTTTAAGTTCATGTAATGCTATTTCCCATCACTGGTTCTACATATAGTAAGGTAGGTACACCCTTTAGGTTTTACTTACGAGGGCATACAGACGTGGACAAATTTGTTTGTACCCACCCGAAAAAAGAAGAACCCACAATTGTCTCAGAAAAAACTTGAAACTGGTAAAAATTGGCACCCATCATTGTTTATTCCATATTCAACAATAATAATACTTTGCTTTAGAGTTTTGATTAAACAGAATAGTTCAAATAATAACACAAATGAAAGTGGCATGGACAAAAATGTTGGGATCCTTAACTTAATATTTTCTTTCATAACCTTTAGAGGCCATGACTGCAAACAAGTGATTCCCGGAGCTCCTAATGAAACTTCTGCTCTTTCCCCAGGTAGTTTGGCCCACTCTTACTGTGCAAATTGCTTCTCCCTTCTCCAGTCTGCATGTTTCAGTTCTTTCCATTGATGATCGATAGGATTCAAATCAGAGCTCGTAGAAGGCTACTTCAGAATAATCCAGTGTTTTGTTCTTAGCGATTCTTGGGTGATTTTAGCTGTGTGTTTTGAGTTGTTACCTTGTTGGAGGGTCTGTGACCTGCGACTGAGATAGAGCTTTCTGACAATGGGCAGTATGTTTTGCTCCAGAATGTCTTGATAGTCTTTCATTGTTCTCTGCACAGACTCAAGACACCCCATGCCAGATGCAGAAAAGCAGCCCCAAAGCATAACCAAGCCCCCTCCATGTATCACAGTAGGTATGGCGTTCTGTTCTTTGAAAGCTTTAATTTCTTGTCTGTGGACTTGCCAAAAACCTCAAGTTTTGTCTCCCTGAAACACTGAGGCTTGTCAATAAGGATTTTAGCAAATTCTAGTCTGTCTTCTTCTTCTTTTGGCTGCTCCCATTAGGGGTTGCCACAGCTGATCATCTTCTTCCAAATCTTTCTGTCCTCTGTATCTTGTTCTGTTACACCCATCACCTGCATGTCCTCTCACACCACATCCATAAACCTTCTCTTAGGCCTTCCTCTTTTCCTCTTCCCTGGCAGCTCTATCCTTAGCATCCTTCTCCCAATATACCCAGCATCTCTCCTCTGCACATGTCCAAACCAACGCAATCTCGCCTCTCTGACTGTCTCCCAACTTGAGCTGACCCTCTAATGTACTCATTTCTAATTCTATCCATCTTTGTCACACCCAGTGCAAATCTTAGCATCTTTAACTCTGCCAACTCCAGCTCTGTCTCCTGCTTTCTGGTCAGTGCCACCCTCTCCAACCCATATAACATAGCTGGTCTCACTACCGTCCTGTAGACCTTCCCTTTCACTCTTGCTGATACCCGTCTGTCATAAATTACTCCTGACACTCTTCTCCACCCATTCCACCCTGCCTGCACTCTCTTTTTCACCTCTCTTCCACAATCCCCATTACTCTGTACTGTTGATCCCAAGTATTTAAACTCATCCACCTTAGCCAACTCTACTCCCTGCATCCTCACCATTCCACTGACCTCCCTGTCATTTACACACATGTATTCTATTTTGTTCCTACTGACCGTCATTCCTCTCCCCTCTAGAGCATATCTCCACCTCTCCAGGGTCTCCTCACCCTGCTCCATACTGTTGCTACAGATCACAATGTCATCAACAAACATCATAGTTCACGGGGACTCCTGCCTAATCTCGTCTGTCAACCTGTCCATCACCATTGCAAATAAGAAAGGGCTCAGAGCCGATCCCTGATGTAATCCCACCTCCAACTTGAATTCATCCGTCACTCCTACCGCAGATCTCACCACTGTCACACTTCCCTCATACATATCCTGTACAACTCTTATGAACTTCTCTGCCACTCCTGACTTCCTCATACAATACCACAGCTCCTCTCGAGGCACCCTGTCATATGCTTTCTCCAGGTCCATAAAGATGCAATGCAGCTCATTCTGGCCTTCTCTAAACTTCTCCATCAACATCCTCAGAGCAAACATTGCATCTGTGGTGCTCTTTCTTGGCATGAAACCATACTGCTGCTCAGTATTCATCACCTCACTTCTTAACCTAGTTTCCACTACTCTTTCCCATAACTTCATGCTATGGCTCATCAGTTTTATTCCCCTGTAGTTACTGCAGTCCTGCACATCCCTCTCATTCTTAAATATCGGCACTAGTACACTTCTTCTCCACTCCTCAGGCATCCTCTCACTTTCCAAGAATCCATTAAACAATCTGGTTAAAAACTCCACTGCCATCTCTCCTAAACACCTCCATGCTTCCATAGGTATGTCATCTGGACCAACGACCTTTCCATTTTTCATCCTCTTCATAACTGTCCTTATTTCCTCCTTGCTAATCCATTGCACTTCCTGATTCACTATCTCCACATCATCCAACCTCTTCTCGTTCTTTTCATTCATCAGCCTCTGAAAGTACTCTTTCCATCTGCTGAACACACTCTCCTCACTAGCGAGTACGTTTCCATCTTTATCCTTTATCACCTAACCTGCTGCACATCTTTCCCAGCTTGGTCCCTCTGTCTAGCCAATCGGTACAGGTCCTTCTCCCCCTCAGTGTCCAACCTCTCATACAACTCATCATACGCCTTTTCTTTAGCCTTCGCCACCTCTCTCTTCACCTTGTGCCTTATCTCCTTGTACTCTTGTCTACTTTCTGCATCTCTGCGACTATCCCACTTCTTTTCCATCCTCATCCTTTGTATACTCTCCTGTATTTCCTCATTCAACCACTAGGTTTCCTTTTCCTCCTTCCTCTTTCAAGATGTCATGCCAAGCACCCTTTTTGCTGTCACCCTTACTACATCTGCTGTAGTTTCCCAGCTGTCTGGTAACTCTTCACTGCCACCCAGTGCCTGTCTCACCTCCTCCCTAAACTCAACCTTGCAGTCTTCCTTTTTCAACTTCCACCATTTGATCCTTGGCTTTGCCCTCACTCTCTTCCTCTTCTTGATCTCCAACGTCATCTTACAGACCACCATCCTATGCTGCTTAACTACACTTTCCCCTGCCACCACTTTGCAGTCTTCAATCTCCTTCAGATCATCTCTTCTGTATAGGATGTAATCTACCTGTGTGCATCTACCTCCACTCTTGTATGTCACCCTACGTTCCTCCCTCTTCTTAAAATACGTATTCACCACAGCCATGTCCATCCTTTTGGCTAAATCCACTATCCTACAGTATGACCTTCATTCCTCTCCTTGACACTATACCTACCCATCACCTCCTCATCTTCACTGTTCCCTTCACCAACATACCCATTGTAATCCGCTCCAATCACCACTTTCTGTCCCTTGGGCACACTGTTCATCACTTCATCCAACTCACTCCAAAAATCTTCTTTCTCACCCATTGCACACCCAACTTGCAGTGCATATGCACTAACAACATTCATCATCTCCACCTCCAATTTCCAGCTTCATAATCATCACTCTGTCTGACACTTTTTTTTCACCTCCAAAACACTCTTGACATACTGTTCCTTCAGAATAACTCCTACCACATTTCTCCTCCCATACATGATAGAACAATTTGAATCCACCTCCAATCCACTTGGCCTTACTCCCCTTCTATTTAGTCTTTTGCACGCACAATATATCAACCTTCCTTCTCTCCATCATATCTGCTAACTCTCTCCCCTTACCAGTCATACTGCCAACATTCAAAGTTCCACTCTCTTTACTTTCCTCCTCTCCTCCTGCCACTGGAAACGTCTCCCCCCCTCTTCTTCTCCTTCGGCCAACAGTAGCCCAATTTCCACCAGCACCCTATCGGCTAACAGTATTGGTGGCGGTCGTTGTTAACTTGGGGCTCGACCGATCCAGTATGGAAATTTGTATTGTTGTCCGCATATTGATTTGGCAAAATTTTAGACCGGATGCCCTTCCTGACGTAACCCTCCCCATTTATCCGGGCTTGGGACTGGCATGAAGAAACACACTGGTTTGTGCATCCCCTGTGCATCTAGTCTGTCATAAGTGTTTCTATTCTTTCATTTTCTTCTTCCATTGAGCCCACTGTGACTCAAAAAGCAACGGATGGTGCGATCAGACACTGCTGGACCTTGACCATGGAATTTAGCTTTTATCTGTTTGGATGTTGTCTGTGGTTTTTTGTCCACCATTCTCACTATTCTTCTGCCCATTCTGGGGATGATTTTACTCTTGTGGCCTCATCCAGGGAGGTTGGCTATAGTCCAATAGACCCTCTTGATAATATTTTAATCTGTTGTCACAGGAACTTCAGACTGCTTGGAGATAGTCTTATGGAGTTTACCTTTAGCATGCTTGTCTCTGATTTTCTTTATGATCTCCTCAGACAACTCTCTCCTTTGTTTTCTCTGGTCGAGTTTCAGTGTGAGACATACAATGATACCAAAGAGCAGAGCAACTACTTTTCTCCATTTAAATAGACTGTGGACATGTGTGATACTAATTAAAGAAAACAGCCAGTTTGAAAAATCACTCTAATCCAGTTGTTTATGATCTTTTCTAGGGTTACCAACAAATGTGTCCAGGCCACTTTAGAATATCCTTGTAGAATAAGCAACACTTGATTTCTTTTCAAACTTTACTTGATGACATTTCAAATACATGGTATACATGGCATGATTTCTTTTCATTTAATCACTTAGACATACCACAGTTTTTCAATGAGCTATCCATGTATTTACATCATTTAAACATTTGTGTCATTTTATATTGAATAAACAATGACAAAATAAAATCTGTTATGTGTTGATTGTCACCTGATTTTAGGATTTGTTGAGGATTTCAAGATGGCTAGCTGAGCTGAAAAAAAATGTACTTACTTTTTCACATTCCAGTACTTTCACTAAATGCATACTGTATATCTGAGGGTGATCTTTAGCTAAGGCAGTGATCCAAGAATAGCTTCCAAAGCCATAAATGTACACTATTTAGCCCGAAGTGCACACATCAGTCAGTTAGTTAGTTGTAGACACCTAACATGAGACACTGAACTTCAGGCTTATGGTGGACCTTGGTTATGTTTACATCATGACAACTTTGCCCTAGTACACAATGAACAGTATATGCACTTGTACCTTGGCTAAGGATGAAAACATGGCACCATTCAAAATACACATGGTGTCAGCTACTTTAAAAAAAACCCAAAAAAAACGGTTATTCATAGATTTTTACACATGTATCAGGTAAAAAAAAAAAAAATAATTTACTTCCTACAAAGAAAATTGCTTAATCACCAGAAATCAGCATCTTCATAAGTATTTGGAAGTAAACGCTGATGCAATGAAAACACTGGCAGACTTACCTGAGTGTTACAATGATTGCAGATGGTTGAGCGCAAGCAGTAATGAGAGTGACGATGAATAGAAAGATCAGGAAAGGTATTAAGGTATTGCAGGTGCGGTCACACTTGCCCGACACAGCGTAGCCATTTTCGTTTAGGTAGGTTTTCACGATTACTAGCTGGAGTTGGCTCCTCTGACCCACTGTGGGAGGTGTGATTACCTGTCGACTCTGCACACAGGCACACTCAGTGTAATTCCGCATCTGAAACACAGAATCGAGTAAAGGAGTCAACACACTCTTGCATGCTTACTTGACTTTGTTTTGTGCTTTTAAGTGTTATTCACCAACCTTAAAAAGAAAGGAGACTCAAAGCTAAAATGGAGAGATGTTTACAAGATTTAGCTTTGAAATTTTGTCATTATTTACTGTAATTCATTGAATATTAGCACTGAGTGTCACCCCAGGTGAATTTATGATCAGTAAGGTAAATAAAGAGCAGGGAGGATTATGGGAACTAAACCACAGGACCTGCATCACTAGAGTTGAGCTCATGTTTATTTATTTATTTATTTTTCTCTCTTGCTTTGGTTTTCTATAGCAATGCAAGCAGGTGGGGCAACAATAACCAAATGGTCTTCTTCTTGCCTTTTTTGGTTACATAGGTGTTCGCAAATACAAAATAAGTTATTACATTTGGCCTGTAATTGTTAAGAAAAATGTAGAATTCTTCCAGACAAGAGGAAAAAGAGGAATACATTATTAGAATCTAGCCTTACAGACAGTATTTTGTTTAATGAATAAGAAGCAATACATAACTGAAAAATACAGGAAAGAGCCGTTGTCTTTCAGTTAAGCAGAAAGCAAACATTTTGAGTTATTATTTACAGCTCCATATATATACTGACCATGACCACCATCTCATATAAAAGCAAATATTTGATTTTTTTGCTCATTTGTGCACTTTTCAGATTGCAAAAAAAAAAAAAAGGTACAAAAGGGAGTAGGACACCTGGCAACTACATGAGAGCAAAAAAGGATCAACAGACCCTGAGGAGAAGGCAGCGTCTTATGTGACAAAGTGATGCATTTATCCCAAAGAAGATTTTACCAGCACATGGATGTTTTAGGGTTCACATACAGTAGGTTATCCAAAAGAGAAACTGGGAGGATGTTGGAAAATACGATGACTCTTCTGTCTGGGGCACTGGGTAGGGTAAGGTAGTTGTAACAAACACGGAAGTTCTAACCACAAACATGCCAATGTATTTGAAATGAAACACTCTTGGTACTCGGCTCATAACCCAGTCTGATATCAGGCCAGTTTTGAGCTGCAAATCAACCAGTCATGCGTGTCTTGGGGAGGAAGCCCAGTGCTGGGACACAGGAGCAGCCAGTACACCTCCATGTTTATTATGAGATTCCTTAATTTCAGCAACTTCTTTTTTTTTATAATCCTGGCTATTTTTAAGCATATTGAAGTGGCAAAGAGTTAATTGCTTTATTTCATTGTGTGCATTTATCTTAAACATTTTGATTTCTGTTTTATCACTACAATAAATGTTAATGCAGTATGGTTTACTAAGGTCAGCATGTCTGTCCTGACATTCTACAAATACTCGGCCTTCTTCGGTTATCAGCCAAATTTTCTATCTATAATTAAAAGGTCCACAGACACAAATAATCCTTTGTATAAAGGACTGGATATTGACATTTCAAAAATCCTGGCGATCTTACCACCATTTCTACTGTGTGTGTCTCTGCAGGAGAAATTAACCTCTGGGCGCCAGGAGTTGTATTGGGTTTCGCTGGCCCTGCATATGAAGCTTCAAGTGAGTTATTGGCCTGCTGTGTTTTCGGCGTCTGCACTGAGGTCACCTTCTAAAACGGTAAGTGATAGGATGTAAAACACCTTACATAGGCATTTTTCACTGAAGCAGTATTTTTTTCTGCAGATCAAATAACCATTATTGAAATGTGCTACACTGATAAGGACAAAAATACAAATATTAAGGGAATTGAATTTGCTGTTGCAGAATGCTGACGTAGGATTGTCATTTTTGACATGCCAAAAAGACATTTACTTGGTGTAAGAAAGTTATAGAATAAAACAGAAATGCTGTCTGGCTCCTAATATTATATATTTTTTTCTTTCTTTAATGAACTCGATACCCTTTGCCGTGGTGGTGTTACTCTGTGTCAGCAAAATAAGGTCTAATGAACCTGCTTCAAAAAATTCAGCAGAGACGCAGTGGGAGAAGAGTCTGAACAGCTCATCAGAAATAAAATTGTTAGCTTTAGCAGGCAGAGGAAGTCTATTAGTGCAACGTGCAAGTACAGCAAAATTTCAATTTTGAAATTAAATGCACAAAATAATAATGCTTAGTGTACATGCTGTTAAATAATAACAAAGAAATCTGTAGACTTCCATGGTAGAACCATCTCTCACAGACAAAGTTGGTGTTTGTGGGGAAAAGCAGATTTCCTTTACTTTTGTGTGTTCTTTTACATTGCAGTGTCCAACTTCAATCCTGGAGTGGCTGCAGGTTTTCATTCTAACCCTTTTTTAATTAGGCTCCAGTTTTTGCTGCTAATTAACTTCTCTTGCATTAACTTTAATTGACTTGCTATTTAAGACTCAGCCATCTTAATTGTTTTTTTTTTTCTTAATTAGCAGCCAAATAGAAATGAGATACAAAACGAGCCAGCATATGACCAGCGAACCTGTCAATCATATTATATCTGAAAATCAGGAAAGGTGAAGGTCTCAGGAATGTTGATCTGCTCAGGTCCACAAAACAAAAAAAATCAACTGTTTTGGAAATGTCTGTTGTGGCAGAATGAAAGCAGCAACAAGCCATGGAATTAAATAACGGGTTTAATTAACAACAGGACTTGCCTTCTAATTAAGAGACTAGCTGGAGTGGAATTAGTTAGAGTTTGAGGCCTTAGCTTAGCTGGTCATCTGTTGGCTCACTCACAGCTCATTTTTATTTGGCTGCCATTTAAGGAACAAAAATGCAATTCAGAGAACTGAGACTTAAACAATTAAAATGAATGGAAAAGAAGTCCATTAACAGCAGAAACTGGTCACTGATTCAGAAAGTGGCAGGAAGAATAAGCGGCAGCCACTTAAGGCTTCCAGTACTGGACTTGTACACCCCTGCTGTACATCTTTAAACTATAACCCCATCAAACCTGAAGAACATTGACATCTGAACTTTGGCACAAATATGAAAGGTATAATTGGTTATCTATTGTCTTTGTAGTTTTTTTTTTTTCAAATCTGAATGTGGCCAGTCCCAGTCCTCCATGTTAATGCATTTCTTTTTTTAATTTTTTATTGATTTTATTAAAACCAAATAACATTCCATACACATAACTCAAGTCTTACAAAAAAAGGTCCTAAACAAATCAACCCCCACCTCTGGGAAAGAGAGTTAGGCCTGCAGTGTAAAACTTTATGCTAGTAAAGATAAGTGAATAGATAAATTAATAAATAAGTAAAGATATATGGAGTAAAAGAGGGAGGGAACCTGCTTCAATTTAAATGCTTATTCTAAAATGTTATTGATTAGATCCTGACAAGTTTTGAAAAGTTCTGCACAGATCCTGTAAGTAATTTGATTTTTTCCAGTTTCAAATAGTATATAACATCAGATACCCACTGACTTAGAATAGGAGAGTTAGGATTCTTCCAACTGAGCAAGATAAGTCTGCGTGCCAATAGTGTAGTGAAGGCAATCACAGTTTGTTTGTCCTTCTCCACTTTAAGACCATTTGGAAGGACCCCAAACACAGCTGTTAGTGGATTAGGAGGGATTGTGACACCAAGGCTGTCTGAAAGGCATTTAAAGATTTTGGTCCAGAATGATGTTAATTTGGTGCAGGCCCAAAACATGTGACCCAGTGAGGCTGGAATTTGATTGCAGCGTTCGCAGGTTGGATCCTCCCCTGGAAACATTTTGAACAATTTTAAACGTGAGAGATGCGTTCAATATATAATTTTGAGTTGAACAATATATTTATACATTTCACATGCAGGCTATCAAAGTAGCATATCAAGGCAACAAGCATGGAAGCCCTTATCTTGCAAAAAGCAACATAAGTGGAGATGCCACAACATTAGACTGCCCAGCTCCCTTTTTTCCGAGACAAGTTTGACTAGCAGCTAGGCCAAACTCAGAAAGCTCACATTGGCCAAAGGAAGCATTTCAAACACACCCCCAAGGCCTAGCTTACAAAAGATCTACAAGGCACTAGTTGTGTCTATTATGGTACGGCCTGACACTCTGATGGAGAGATAAGGGAACCCAGATTGGCAGAAACAGCTCCAGGATTGGCGTCGTCAGCCACACACAGATAACCTTCACAGACATCATTCGAGACAGAGGGGAGGACCAATGAATTTTCACAAAAGGCAGTGTGCAGTTCTTTTGGCTGCTGTATTTATATAGTCAAAATTGAAAAGAAGCAAAGGCAGCCTAACACATTTATTTGTTGCCACGCTGACTCTCCTTGGTAATAAGATTAGAGTGAGCCTGTGTAATTCTGCCTACAGTTTTAGCATCCAAGCCTTAGACGAGCCGCTGTCAACATGTTTTTTTTTTTCACCAATCAGGGTGCTGTGCATTTCATATAGAAGAAATCATAATTTCAATATTTTATGTCTTAAATTGCAAGTTCATTAAGTCAGAATGTTTTTTGATTCGTAACGTGATAGTATCTGCAATTTTGTTTTGTCAACAAAAATATCAGCATATGGATATGATTTAGCAGCTGTTAGTCAGACATAAATTGTTCACAAAATGTTAATTCTGTTACCAGTAGCTAATCGAGTCTGTCAGCTTTAAATCGTCTGTATGTTTAATGTAGGAGTGCAAAATGAGCCACATCACATTTCACTAGATATCTGGGAACCAATGCTTCAGAGGTCCGAATACCACATGTGCTCTCCCAGAGATTGAATGGCTTTTCTTCTGGGTACTCTGGTTTTCTTTCCCAGTCCCCAAAGAAGTGCAGGTTAGGCTAACTGGCCACACTAAACTTACCCCAGTGTGAGTACAAGAGTGGAAGTGTGAGTGGTATAGGGGTCTTCAGTAGACTGGTGCCCTTTCCGAGGCTGTTTCCTGATTTGGTCCAAGTGCTACCATGATAGGCTCTGGCATCTACAAACCTGAACTGAATTATGTTTGAATATCTGATAAACTTTATTATTATGGAAGGAAGGAACTGAAATGTAGTGTTTATTTTAGACTACTGATCACTTCATGATGGACTGGGTCCTACAAAATGGAACCCTGTCTTCTGAACTGTCTAAATGTACCAATCCACATGAGTTATTTATTAACACATCCTGTCACCATTCGCCGTGTATTACAGATGATTGCTTGGTCATATTCTTAACTCATTTCTTTCTTTCGACTTCAAGACAGCAGTCAGGATGTTCTTTACTCCAGTTTGGTCTAGATGAAAGTAGGGTGAAATGACAGCTTTTATTGGCTAACTAAATAGATTACAAATGCAAAAGGTGTCATTTCACCCTACTTTCTCCTGTATCAATCTATGGCTAACATGATACAACACTCTACTCCAATTTGGTCTGAAATAGGAGACCCTTGGTTTTTGTAATAATGTCAAGACTTTTGTAATAATGTCAATAATGTGACTTTAATCTGAAAGATCCCCGATTCAACTTCCTTTCAAATTTGTACTCTAATTAATCTTTTCCCTGGACAGAGATGTAAGATGCTGGAGCTTATCTAGCAATAAAAAGCACTAGTCACACCAATTAAAAATCATTAATCGGCCTAAGAGCGCCTCTTTGAACTGTAAGAAGAAAAGTAACAGTCTGGAGTTAAACACGAATGAGCACAGGGCTTCCAACCTATGGGGTAGAATCACTAGACACTTCACAAATCAACGCGATTACAATTTAAGCTGCCACAATGCAATTATGAAGTGATTGAACCTGGAAGTATCTCTGTTTTTGACTTGCTTACATGATGATGGTGACCACATGCTGTTTCTAAAACCAAATCATAAAAAACGAAATGCTGAATTTAATATTCAGTAATTCTTTATACTCAATATTGTCTTCCAGAGTGACTGCCATGACTAAGAACTATATAACTGTACACCTCATATTTCACAAAGCTACTGCACAATTCAAGAAGTGAGGCTCAGCGCTAAGCACTTCATGGCAGTCTGGTAGGAGACGCTCTAAGTGCATGGACAATATTTTTAGTGGCAGAAAAAAAAGATTAGCATACAAATATTGTAGAGGAATAAAAAAAATAAGAGCAAGGTTTGTCATTATAAAGGTATGATTTAGCAGCTGTTAGTCAGACATAAGTTGCTAACAAAATGTTAATTCTGTTACCAGTAGCTAATCGAGTCTGTCAGCTTTAAATTGTCTGTATGTTTAACGGAGTGCAAAATGAGCCATATTACATTTCACTAGACATCTCTTTCTTTTAGGTCGGGCTTTAGTGCCATTTATCATGAGCTCTGTTTTGTTAACTTTAAGAAGTTGTACTCTTACAGTAGTTCATTTCTCCAAGGGCAGGTTATGAGTGAGAAGATCTAGGATGAACATCAACATTTAATGCTGAAGTTAACTGGAGATTTGTCCACAATAAATCACAACTGAACATCAAACTTTAAGGATACCAAGGTCAAGTGTATGTGTGTGGATAAAGAAAATCAAAAGGCCCAGGACAGACCAGTGGGGAAATCCTTCAGTAACTGGTGCCATGGTGGACTGGCTTTTGCCTGGCACTCAGTTAGGACCTAAACCACTGGAAAGCAAAGATTCCCAGGATGCTTTCTGATATTCTGGTATGTAAAATGCTATGATTTACTCTTCTTATATGCTTCACTATGCGACTCTTCAGTTCCACCCGGGGGGTAAACGTTAACATTATTCAAAGTTACTGTCTGTTATACCTGCATTTTTATTACTCTTTAATTTAATATTTTTTTTAACAGTATGCTGCTGCTGGAGTTATATCTATCTATCTATCTATCTATCTATCTATCTATCACTAGGGTTTAATCTAATATTAACACTGATTACTTAAGAGTTTGCTGATATTAGTGAACCATTAGTTACTCAAAGTAGTGACGATTCACAACTGGATATATTATGTTCTGAAGCTGGAGTGTAATGGTCCCATCAGGTTGTTGGAGTTACATAACTTTTAAGATCTCGATGTAAAGTAATACAGTACAAATCAGGAGCTGAACATTTTTAATGTTGGAGTAATTTTCATTTCATCTAACACAAAGCTGAAATCTGTGTCTATTAATATCGTGACAGTCTGGACAAATACATATAGGCAGGATCTGCTAAGAGTACCATGGATGATGCCAACACACAAAAAATATTCCCCATTTTACTGATCAGGTGGTTAGAGGATGAAAATGAAACAATTAAAAAAATTCTTAAAGAAGCAGGCATGAGTGGCATTACTGTAACAAGCTACTCTTACCTACACCACTTGATATAGTAATTTACGAAAATATTTTTCTACAATATTACTTTGGGCAACTCTTGTGTGTTTAACCTATTTATTTCTTTAAAGAAAAGTTAAAAAAATCAAATCTGCACTTGGCTCTGTCATTGTCACCTACTCCTGCACATACTGTACAGTGGAGTCAGAAAGCATTCAGACACCTTCAATTTCTGTACAATTTATTATATTGTAGATTTAATTTTAAAAGCACAAATTTGCCAGTTTTGCCTCTCAATTTGCACTTAATAACCTATAATAACAAATTGAAAACATGTTTTATACTTGTATTTTACCTGAGAACTTGTTACCGTGCTCTGAGAAAAACATGATACAAAAATAAACTGAAACAAACTGAATGTTTTCAGAAAGGTTTGTAAATTTATTAAAAATCAAAAATTGAAAAAAAAGTATTCAGGCCATTAATTCAGTACATTGTAGAGGCCTCTTTGGCAGTAATTACAGCTTTGTGTCTTTTGGGTAAGTCTCCGCAAGCTGGGCAGTTTATGCCATTCTACATGGTAGATCCTTTCAGGCTCTGTTAGTTTTAATGGGAGGTATCTGGAAACTGCCATTGGCAGGTCTCTTCACAGATGTTCTCTGGAGCTTAACTCTGGGCTTTGACTGGGCCACTCAATGACAGGCATTGACTGAATGCTTGATGTCATTGTCACATTGAAAGGTGAACCATCACCCTAGTCTAAAGTCACATGCACTCTGGAGCAGATTTTCTTCAAGAACCTCTCTGCATCTGGCTGAATTCATCCTTCAGTTTTGACCAGTCTCCCTGTCCCTGCCACTGAGAAGTAGCCCTATGCATAGCATGATGCTACCACCAACACACTTTACTGTAGGGATGGTATTAGGCAGCTGAAGAGCAGCACCTGGTGTTCTGCTCAAAGAGTTCAATTGTTGCCTTTTTAGACCATCTTTTTCCTCATACTGTCAGAGTCATTTAAATGCTCTTTGGCAGACTCAAAGCAGGCTGTCATGTGCCTTCTACTCACAAGTGGCTTGATCTCACCATTCTAACATAAATGCCTGATTGAAGAAGCGCTGCTGAGATGATCGTCCTCCCAACAGTTTCTCCTATCACAGCAGAGGACATGTGAAGCTTTGGTACCAATGGGTTCTGTGTCACCTGCCTGACCAAGACCATTCTTGCCCAAATACTCAGTTTGGCTGGTTGGTCAACTCCAAAAAGAGTTCAGGTGGTTCCAGACGTCTTCCATTTTACAATTACTGAAGCCTCTATCCACCTGGAAATACTCAAAGCTTTACAAATGGTTTTATCCTTTTGCCCTGATCTATGCCTCATCACAATTCTATCACAGAGGTCAAAAGAGAGTTCCTTGGACTTCATGGCTTGGTTTTTGTCCTGATATTCACTGTAAATTATGGGACCTTACCTACAAGAGTGTGTGGTTAACAAATGATGCCCAATCAATTCAGTTTGCCACAGGTGGAATCCAACACGTTCTAGCCACATCTCAGGGAGAATAATGCAAACAGGATGCATTGAATTAAAATATGGAGTTCTATAACAACATTACTTGTATAAATTAAAGATTTCAATTTTTTATTTTTAATACATTTGTAAACCTTTCCGAAAATAAGTTTTAACTGAGTGTACATTGATTAACAGAAATGGAAAATGTATCCATTGTGGACTATGGCCGACCACTCATCCCAGCCAGTACCCCCACGCCGCGAGATGGAGCCCTTTCGGCAGCATGCCCCGAATTCCAGCAGGGCATCATGGATATTGGAGTTTTCCTTCACAGCCCTGCTGGATACCATGGGGGCCGCAAGGGGACACTGCAGGGAGGCCCAAAGACACTGGTGTTTACTACAATCCGGAAGTACGTCATAGTCATGGGAACAGAAGGACCAACGTACTTCCAGGATGAAGAAAAGAGGACTTTTTATGTAACCCGGAAGTGATGGGGAATCATGGACTGAGGGACGAAACACTTCCGGGTTAAGCAATATAAAGGACTCTGGGAAATCCCAGACAAACGAGCTGAGCAGGGTGGCAACGCGTTTGGGAGAGAGGAGGATTATTGATTATTGTGAATTGTGTTTATTTATATGAGTATCGTGGAGAGGAGGGTGCTTTGTGCACATTATTATTATAATAAATTCATAATTTGGACTTTTATCGGGTGTCTGACATATTGTCTGAGGGTTCAAGGGGACAACAGTGCCCTTATCTGTCACACCATCTAAAATTAAATTTTAAATCTACAACACAATAAAATGTGCAGAAAGTAAAGACGTCTAAATACATTCTGAATCCACTGTATCTGAATTCTCAATCAATTTACTTAAGTACTGATATCGGTATTTTCCTGGGCACTACCCAATAAGCTTTCATAAGTCATGGCTCATCATTTCACTTTATTCACCTTGGGACTGCTACGATTTATCTATTGCCAATTTTCTAAATAAGGAGATGAAGCTATTTCAATGTCCATCTCTAATTTGAGAGAACCATGTTGAAAAAATTGTTCAATTTTCTATTACCAAAAACTTGGAGGGTGTTTTTTTTGTGAAAATTATAGCCCTGCCTTACTACTGTCCATTATTCCTTCATGTAGCTTAACACTTTCATTTCCAGTTCAAGTGTACTGTCTTGGGTACAATGAGATTCTTACAACTACTAATATTAAATGCAGCAGAACAAAATTAGATGTATAAGAAACACACATTAGGTGCACATATGCAGTTATCAGTATGAATAGCTGTTGAGTAGTCTTATGACTTGAAGATAAAAACACTCCCTGAATCTGACGGAGCACATATTAATGGTTCATTACTCTTTGTCAGAATAGAGGTGGGAGAAAGGTAACTGTTTACAGTCAGGTTCCATCACCCATCATAGATGTATCATTTCCTATACTGTACCTATTAATTCTTTTTAAGTGTCTCAAAATTACTTTTTACATTACAACATTTACAAGCTACAGACTAACGTCTAGGCATTTCTATACTCAGTGCAGTTTCTAGAGATATGAATATGTACTTTGCACCAAGTTGTCACCAACTTCCCTGATCTTTCTCTCTAGATATGACTACCAGTGCAAACTTCATTGTGCTTTAAAGACCTGTACTGTGCTAAAAAACAGTTGTAACTTACTGCTTTATTCTTCATTCATGGTGTAAACAAGAAATGTGTGTCCAATATGTAATGTGTACAGTCCTACAGAGATCCTGGCCAATAACCAGGATGGAAAGTTATTTTGATAATACTTATGAACTCAAAATTCTATTAGTGGTCAAATTACTTAGCACCAGATAATGAATATCAGGAACAGAAAAGCCACTCCATGTTCTCATCCTGTCCTGTCTTCATCTCTGTATCTGTAAACTGTACTCACTGCAATTCTTTCTTTCTTTCTTTCTTTCTCTTTCTTTACACAACTTTAATGAATCTGAAGCATTATAATTCATTTTAATTTTTTTTTTCTGCACCAAGGGCACATATTCATTCCTGTAAATTTAAGTAGCTGTCATTTATAACAGCTGTGGAAACTCATTATCATTACTTTTATTTTTTTTTTATTTATTAAGTACACATTTTTAGACTGGGTTTTATGGATTTTTAGTGGGGTTTGCAGAATATATTAGTTGTAACACTATTTTTATCCCAGTCAGGTTATAAAACTTTTATGATCGAAAATAATGGATCTGGTAACGTCCATAAAACTGAAATCAATACTTCTAGCTCTGTTGTGTGACGACCTTATGGTCTGAACCCCGTGTGCATTTGTGTTTTTTTTCTTTCCAATTTCCTAAATCACCTTCAAGTAAATTACAGAGCCCTATACTTATTGTAGCCATAATGAGTTGCAAACATCCTAGGAAAGCTTTCTTGAAGTCATTTTTAGTATAAGATGGATTTTCATATGTTCATCAAACATAATTTTCAATAAAAAGCATTATGACCTTGTTGAATAATAATTAAGTCTGTTTTGTTTCAAAATCTATCAGAAATAGGCTCTTTGAAGTAATCCAGGTTAAATCCACTTCCCAGATATTGTACACACAGTAGAAATGCTAATTATCCCAGGGTTCCTATAACGGGAATGCTGTCTTTAATTTCCACCTCTTCTCTGGTGCTGTCTGAATTTCATTTTCATTTTCGACTTGCATGGGCTAAACGTTAAACTTAAAAATCCTTCTATATAAAAGCGGTCGGGATTGTCCTTCCGTCCCGTGAGTGCTACGCAGGCGCTGAGTTTCACACACGCCCCGTCCATTTTGCAATGCACGATGGGATTTGTAGTTTCGTTTTTCCAGGTAAAAGATGATTTTCTACTCCAGACTGTGCGATATCTTCTTCTTCTTTCTTACTATATAAAAGCAGTCGGGATTGTCCTTCCGTCCCGTGAGTGGAAAGCGTAGCGGTATTCCGCTTATCACAGACTTACTACTTGCAGCTTGCGGTACGAAGCGACATGATGTGAGCAGAGCTCTGGTGCTCCCATTGTTCCCTTGCTTTTGTGCGCGATGTGCTGAAAAAATAGACAAAATTATGTCTCTGGAAATAATTAATGTTGATGGAGTACAAATGCCTCACCGCGTAGTAAATATCAGGGGGGTTCAAAAGGGTGACCTCAATATAGAAAAAAAGTTTAAATTTCACCACAAAAATAACAGAAACTACGAGTATTAAAGTAATACCGCTCAAATGCAATATAACCAAATTGATGAGTTTGTATAAAATATCAAATTGATCTACATATTGAATTGCCTTAAGAAGTGGTCAACTTAAAAGTCGGTCGCCTTAAAAGGCGGGTCAGCCTAGTATATCAGTAATTACTGAGGCTAGTAAGAATTCTGGCACACAGATGAGCCTCTGCATTTTAAAACAAACTGTAAATTGTGACTGTATTCAAAACCATTTTCTTACTTATGATGCATGAGTAAATCATATTCTTTTATTTACATAAAGAGGCCATTAACAAGCGGGAGTGCAATGTCAGCAGAATAAAGAATGTCACCTGGTCCCATTTGACTTAGTCTTTAAGTTGCTTGTTCAACTGCCCACCTCTACAGTTATTCAGGGTAGTTTTTAAAGTCTTCTTTTTACTTTTTATTGCCTACTTCTTTTACACTGCTGTATTGATTTCATATGGACTTTAATTTCTAAAATGAAACGTACAACATGTTTCATAGATCCAGTGCCAACAAAACTAGTAAAAAGCACAACAATGTTCTTGCAGCACCTATTCTTAGCATTTTCAATAGTTCATTATTGCATGGCACAGTATCTGATATACTAAAAGTGTCAGTCATCAAACCATTGCTTAAAAAGTCAGACCAAGGCTGACATATACTTAATATTTATAGATCCATTTCAAATTTACCCTTTCTAGCTAAAATACTTGAACAAGTAGTCACCAATCAACTTCAGTCTCACCTTACACATCACAAGCACAGTATTTGATACCATTGACCAATCTATTTTACTACACAAGCTGGAAGCTCACATTGGGCTTATAGGCAAATCCTTGCCTGGTTTAGGTCTAATTTATCAAATCAATTCCAGTATATACAGAAATGTGCTGACAGTACTCAGTCATTATACACAGAAGTTAAATATGGTGTCCCGCATGGTTCAGTACTGGGGCCTTTACTGTTTTCACTTTACATATTTCCACTGGGATCTATCATTAGAAAACATAACATTAATGTTCACTCATATGCTGATGACACCCAGTCATACCTTTCAATCAGACCAAATCACATTTCTCAGATGTTGTAGTTAATTTGATGTGTTAGTGAGATAAAGGAGTGGATATTGAAGGGAATAATGCTGATCGGAATGATATTTTGTCATTATTTAACTCAGTTGGAATCACCACTAGTTTTGCTGAAATAGCCAGCAATCTGGGCTTTATCTTTGACATTAGCATGTCTTTTAAATCACACATTACAGAACCATCTAAAACGTGTTTTTTTCCATCTTAAAAATGTTGCAAAATTAAGGTGTTTTCTAAATAAGTATTTCTAGTAGGGCTGAATACTGCAATGCAGTGTTCACTGGCTGTTTTAATTTGGTTTTTTATACAGCCTCCAGTTAATTCAAAATGCTGCTGCAAGTATTGTTTGAAGAGCAAGAAAATACAATACAAGAGTGATTTCCACAATTGTAGGGAGACCTTAACTCCTCAGGTAAATTACCCTTTAATTTCTGGCCATCACTGTTAAAAGGACCACAGATTATCATCCAGAGAGAAGTTGGCAAGTTTAAAAGGATCAGGTCAGCTTCTGAAGATCTCAAGGCAGGCATCAATAAGATATGCCATATCATATTATTCTCTGACTTGTGACAGTAGAATGTATCACCGTCCCAGTATGCTGAAAGAGTTTTAGACTAGAATACTTTTGACATGCACATTTTAGCTATTTTTATGACTTAGCCAAATAAATGGGTACTTTAAATGAGTATTGGTTTATTGGAAGGCTTCCCTAAGGCTTTTCTTCAGACTGCTATGATTTGTATGTGGAGAGTTGTGGACTCTCCTTTATCATTCTACACGCTGTGATGAGGCCGGCATTTACAACCCACCATCCCTATGGCATGTACTCCAAAACACTGTGCAGAGGCAGTTACGTCTCTGGCAGTCCTTTAGGACATACAACTGCTTCAAAGGTGGAATTTTCACTTTAGTGGTATATTCATGGGCTGCTGAGGTCACAAATGACTTGACACGAATAAAACCAAAAACAAAATAAACAACACTTCTATGCATATCGAACAGGTATGGGTTAAACATACTCACTCCTGTGCTATCGTTCCCAACACTAGTACAGCCAGCCAAGCAAGGGTTGAAATATGTGATGCCATCTGAGCCACAGACTGGTGCATATTCGTGGATTTTGCAGCCACAGTTGACGTTGCAACTACCAGTTAAATTCCTATGAGCCATGGAGAGGGTCGGCCTAAAAACCAATGGACAAAGAGAATATTCAGCAGAGACAGACATTAGTAGAGTGCCTGTGAAAGAGAAAGTCAGGCAGGCAGATACGTAGGCAAAGAATGAAAGCAGGATTCCAACCAGCCACCTTTGCGTGGTGTTGCATGGAGCAGAGCACTTGACATAAAAATGAGAAGTTAACTGCTAAGCAAATGCATTTTATACTTCGAATCAGTTGCTGAAATGAAGATAACACATTTTTCACAGTAGTGGTTGCATTGTTATGTGTAGAATGTTCAGTGAAATTCTCACAAGCTTACTAAAACAACATGTAACACATCGCCATAATAAACCAGAATGATTTAAAATCCATGTTATTTACACATATCAACTACTGTATATGATATATATTAATTGTATACTAGAAAACTATATATAAGACTGTGAGATATGTATTGTTACAGAGCACCCCTGTGTACTAGCCTCACCTGGAACAAAATGTCCAAAAGAAAGGTTTTAACATAAAATAAGATAAGGAGGATTGTAAGTAGGAGAAACACAAAAATTATAAAAATTTAAAATTGTAAAAAACAAACACATTTGAAGCAAAAAAATTCATTGTAAAAAAAAAAGAGATGATTTTGGCAAGATATCAGAGTGCCGCTGTTACTGGTCTAAAATTCTCAGGGTATTTTGATCCATCCAGTTTTTTCGGTAACTGTGACTGTTTGTGGATAAGGGTCATACGCAAAAGTATGCAGAAACGAAGGAAGACCAGACCCATGTCCTCACAGACTGATGCCAACTTGGGCTGAGAGATAACGCCATTCACAAGAGAATCTCTCACTTCTGATGTAGTGACACCAGCAGCTTGACAAATCTTTTGATGCTAGATCTCCAAGGCAGTAATTATCTCAAGCTAAGTCAGTTGTAAATAAATATGAAACACAACTTAATCTAAAGTGTCAAATAATTATTTAATCATAGTGCTGGAATAAATTAAAAACAAGTTCCTAGCAGGCTGCAATGATGGTGTATAATTTTGAGGATACTGTTTTTCCGGGTTTGATATCCAGTCATCACATCTGCATTTTCTTTTAATCAATGATTTCCCTCACTGTTTTGTTCCAGAAATTGAGTAAATGTTAAGTAAATGTTTGAACAGAACACATCACTTGAACTGTTTTGTTGGATTAGAACACATTAATCTGCTCCTCACCCTCCACCCACCATTGCTTCTTGTACAGGGTAGATGCACAATGTTTGGTTGAATGTGCCAAAGGACAGCATTCATCATCAACAGGAGTCCACACAACAGTGACAGCCACCTAGGATACTAGCAGCCTGCACCCAATCCCTTCTTTTCTTTTGCGATTATTTATTATTCAGTTATGTCCTGGTTAATGTGCAGATCTCTCAGATTAGGTGTTAATATTACATGTTAAAACAATAGACTTTTCAATGGTAAATGTGGATGAATAAACATCTCTCAAGGAAGCTTTAATTAAGAGAAAATTCACACGGTAAATTATTTGTATAAAGTGACAAAGTGACACCAGTTATTCTGTGATCTACTATAATACTTGATGGAATTATAGTAAATTCCAAATACTCTCAAAGCAAAACGAAAACTTTACAGGGAAAGAAGTAAAAATTAAAAAGCTGCGATGACTAAATATGACAATCTATGCGACTTGGTGAAAGGTCACACTTGAATTTACAGTGATTTGTGTTACCAATCACAAGAAGTAATATCAGGTTTTTTGTAACTCTTAAATCTTTTAGCACTCATCTGTCATCTGAAGTGAACAGTCCCGGTTTGTGATGCACAGTGGCATATCATATGTTTTGTTCCGAGTTTCATTCTGAACCCTTAAAGTTCTGTGCTGTTAAGTAAACAAATGGGGAAAGGCTCAGTGGAAAGGAGAGGTGCTATACAGGGTGGTCCAGATCTAATTATGCAGATCCAGATCGTCTGAATGACTTTGATTTATGCGGGCACGATTCCAGTTTGGCGCGAAGACGATTCTTCATGTCATCAGTTCGCACACTTCTCGATGGTCCGGGATTTTTTGGGTGATTTTCTATGTAATAAACTTAATAAGTTATAGCGTAATGAAAATTGCATAATTAGATCTGGACCACCCTATAGATGCAAGCTTAGCCACTATGCGTGGTACCTGGTCACCTACTATAACTGTTTGCTTCAGCACTGAAATATGAAATGGCTACAGGGTGCACAAATGGCTCTACAATATCTAGTTCAGTGTCATTTACAGATATGGGCTAAAGGTGGAAACCATTAATTTTAGCATTTAGCATTTATGCAGGTGATCTGGTGCTGCTCACCACAGATTCATGAACCAGGGTTCAAGTCTCCCATTGACCACTTGGGTTTCGTTCCTTATCCCATGTTGGGTTAACAGGTGTCTGTACACTTTCTTGGTTGGCATGTAGATAAGGTGTGATCACGAGTGTACCCAATGATAACCTGAAGTCTCATTGAACAGGCCTGACCACATCATGTTCTTATCTACAAGGCTGTTATTGACAGCAGCAGTTCTTGGCTCTCTTGTTATCCAAGCAGAAGTACTTACTGTATGTGTGTTTGGTGGATTGTTGTTTTATAATGTTAGTTGTTTCCTTGAGCTTCTGTAGCTAAGCATTTTACTACAATTTGCACTGTTTATAATTGTATGCAACAAATAAAATTTGATTTGATTTGATTTGATAACTAATTCCAACTTTGGATTGGCTTTGACTCCTCATGGCTACCTTTCATGTTTCTGCTTCCATTGATTCATAAACCGTTGTTCAATTAGGAAAGGTAGAAATTAAGATGCAATACCACCATAAATAAAAACTGGACGCTAAGTTGGGATGCTGCAATATAACTAAGTTTATGAAAGCTTATGTACATTGTAATACTAATTTTCATAAGATATTAGATAGATAGATAGATAGATAGATAGATAGATAGATAGATAGATAGATAGATAGATAGATAGATAGATAGATA
>JANRMT010062819.1:51555005-51570830 GCA_026402145.1 Polypterus bichir lapradei | reverse complement strand
ATAGATAGATAGATAGATAGATAGATAGATAGATAGATAGATAGATACTTTATTAATCCCAAGGGGAAATTCAAAGAGTTTACTGCAAAGAGTTTACATTTCAGACAAAAGTCGTATCCTCATACAAGGTCAATGGCACATAGCTGAAAAATAGTGAAGAAAATCCATCCATTCATGCATTTTCAAACCTTCATAAGATAATGTAGGGCTGTAGGTGCTACAGTCCATAATGGCTGTATTGGGAAGCATTGTAGCAGTCAATTAGCCTTACATGGAACAAGCTAAACTGGTGTACCCCGCAAAAACAAACTCCACAGGGAAAGCAAACCTGGGCTGCTGGATCTGAAGTAGCAGCTCTAATGGCTACATCAGTATACTGCCGCAGCAAAGAATATCTCCCTGAAAGAAAGCTGCAAGATTGAATCATTTCCTAAAAAAATAAACATTTAATAGAAAGGAGAGGGAAGCTGAATTAAAGAGCTCTTACCCTGTCGTGTATGGTATGTTGATGCCACCAAGATTAATACTTTCACAGCCAACAATGAAGAGGGTAGAAAAACACAGCAAAGATACACCACTGCAGATCATAGCCAGCTTAGCAGATTCTCTGGCTCCAAGTTTCAGTTTTTTGATAATGTACCCTCCAAGAACAATGCCAACCCCAGCACTGGGTACTATAATGAGCCCTGAAAGAAAGGAAGATCAGTAAAGGAATTACTGGAGTGTTAATGGTTCTATAACAAAAAAACAGTGGACTGAGCTGTTGGAGAGAGAAATCAGCAGTGAAACGGCTGCAGACAATGTCATGATCACCAGATAAAGAAAAGATGTCAGATTCTGAAGACTACACTACTTTAGTTTTTTCGTATGATTTAAGTTGTATCAAGCATCAGGGTCAAATTATTAGAAATACAGTACAATTAAATCTATACATTATTTCCAAATATTAACATTTAAAATTACAATACATTCGAATTATAATCAATAATTAATAATGCTCCCCTATGCAGTACAGAAGAGAAAGCTAATTATGACTGTCACGTAATTTTAAACATCAAAAGAGAGAAGAGATGACATTCAGAGGCCCAGCAGGTTGGTTAATCAATTCTCACCAGAACATACGTCTTAACAGAGAGCTTTGGTAGTTTTCAAGTTGAAGTCACTTCTTCACAATCACGAAGCATATTATTTTTCCATATGAAATTGTGTTCAAAAAATGAAGCATTTTCTAAACTAAAAAAAAAAGCCTAGTCTTTTATTGTGTTTGAGGTTCGGAGTCCAAATGTAAAAACAAAATACAAAAAACTTACCAAATACGTTTATCTATGAAGCCAAGAGAGTTTTTAAGTTTTGGGTCATGTCTTGAGATTGCACACATATTGTAAACAGAGTGCCCAGTTAGTTTTAGGAAGAGAGAAAAAAACTGCAATTTTTTTTGTTTGATTCAGCCATTTTATAAGGAGACAGGCCATACACTTCAACAAATTGCTTGTCTCCCACTGCAGCAACCTTTCAGCCCCAAGGCCATAGTTTCCATCTCACCCCAAACACTTCTTTCTTGCTGCTGTTATAACTGACATTACTAAATTTTGTTGTCCAGGAGTTAACTGCCATTTCTGTCTTGTAGACAGCTAGACAATAATCACTGAAATAATGACACACATAATTCACGATCATGGTCTTTAACAACAGTATGCGTCATGAAGAAGAGCCAGCTTCCCTTTAAAAATTCTGAATCTTACAAAAATGTTTTGCCTTTTATTTTCTTCCTAAAACTACATGGCTATGCTGTTTTACAATATGTTTGCCATCTCAAGATTCAGAGCAATACTCAACAACATTATTGGCTTAAACAAAATGGCCGTGTTCAATACGTTTTTGGGCTTTTATTTTTACATTTTGAACCCAACCCTTCAGCTCTGTTTTAAAATGTAAGAACAGGCTAGGTATTTCTTAAAATGTATTCTTCACTTTAGAACACAGTTTCATGTAGCAAATTGAAATTTACTCTTATTGACTTATACTAAACTTATCCTTTATGGAAAAACAGATTTATTTTGTATAATTAGACAATATGTGACATCCTCTTTGAGTTTTGAGGGCGGATTAGGATCCTTTCAGGTGATTCAAATACATTAATAAGCAAACAATGTCATACAGTATATTTGAGTACATTTTGATAGCATAATCTTATCCAGCTATAGTTACTTCAAATAATACTATTAATGGCCAATTCAACACTCACTGACAAATGAGAAAATATCTTCCCTCCAAAATGGTCAAAACAAAACTCAAAAAAAAAATAATATGCCAAATCAAGGATGTTGTTTGATGACATGGTTCATGGTTAGGGTTAGGGCTATCTTAATAGATTTTAATCATGATAGATTTTGCAGTGCCCACATTTAAGTTGTGCACTGCACAGTTTGCAAAGAGTGAATGTTGTTGAATTCTGCTCCTAACCTAAGATATTGCAGAAATTTGTCATCATTACCTACAGTAAGCACAGACACCTTGAAATAGCTGATAGACTCTGGAAACACTACCAATATATTACTATTTAAGCATAGATAGTGATAGGAGGTAAGGGAAGTCGGGTAACATTCTTTAAAATGTGTTTCTGACTTGTACATTGAAAAATTAGAGTGCCACTGGAGGTATACATTTGAAAAGTATTTATTCAAAGGATGCTAACACAAAGTCAAAAAAGAGGTATATAAAGATACAGATATCTAATGAGTTCCATATATTAAACATTCTATAGATTAAAGATGGCTAAAATATATAGTTATCCTGCACTGGAGCAGCAGAAAAAGTATTTTCACCTCTTTTTCAAATTAAGTTTTGAACCTACAGATCCATTTCATAAGTATGACTGGTAATGATGAATCTGGATTTGTGATGAAGAGTGATGATCCCCTTTATCTCTCAGACTGCTCCCATAGCCGGAGGTTCAATAACAATTATAACATGCATTAAACTTGTCTTTCCATCCATCCATCTATCCATTTTCCTAACCTGCATATCCAGGGCAGAGTTGTGGAGAAGCTGGAACCTATCCCAGCAGTCATAGGGCACAAGGCAGGAACGAATTAGAACGGGGCACCAGCCTATTACAGGGCGAACACACAAACACACACACATAGGCCAATTTAACAGCACAAATTCACTGATACTGCAGGTCTTTGGAACTGTGGGAGGAAACCAGAGTGCTCAGAGGAAACCCATTCCAATATAGGGAGAATATTATGACTTGTGATGTTCAATATTTCTTTCTGATCATTAGAACATTAGAACATTCTAGACGAGAACAGGCCATTCAGCCCAACAAAGCTCGCCAGTCCTATCCACTTGTTTCCTCCAAGAAAACATCAAGTTGAGTTTTGAAAGTCCCTAACGTCTTACTGTCTACCACACTACTTGGTAGCTTATTCCAAGTGTCTATCGTTCTTTGTGTAATGATCGGTAATTTTAATCCTAACTGCATCTCTGCAATTGAATTCCAAAATTAATTTTTATGAATCTGTTGCACTTAAATCTCATTAGCCTTTTCTCCATCCTCAAAATAGGAATGCTATGAATTTATAATTAGTTGCTATGTTTTCTTTGTGACCAAAATATTAAAGTCTGTTTGTACAGTCAGAAGAAAAAAAAATAAAACCAATAAAGAAAAATAATAAAAAAGAAACAGCAAACTATGACAGTTACTTATTACTTAGAGTTACTAAGCTATAAAGCATTTTACTCTGTCAGGCATGCATGCTTGGAGATCTTCCGAGCAGCTCAGGTAAGCCAAGTGATACCACTGCAGGGCAGAAAGGGTTGCTACCGCTAACTGTGTCTCTGGTTTCCTCTACAGCATAGACCTGTCACCGAGAGATGACATCAAGCCACACCCCCTCCTGGCATCAAAAGCACTGCCCCTTCCAGGACTGGGATGCTATAAATAGGGCACACTTGTGAGCCTGAGACAGAGATCTCACCTCAGAGTTATTGTAAAGAGAATGTGTAAGGAGAACAAATTGTTTTGTTTGCTTTGAGTCCTACGGGAAGCTGTTTATTTAGAAAACACTTTTTATTAAACAGTGAGTTGGCACCACAAAGTTTTACAAAGCTTCAAAAATTCTTTACTTCATAATTCATAAACATTTAAATTAGGTCAGGGCAGCACGGTGGCACAGTGGGTAGTGCTGGCGCCTCGCAATAAGGAGACCTGGGTTTGCTTCCCGGGTCCTCCCTGTGTGGAGTTTGCATGTTCTCCCCATGTCAGCGTGGGTTTCCTCTGGGTGCTCCGGTTTCTTCCCACAGTCCAAAGACATGCAGGTTAGGTGCATTGGCGATCCTAAATTGTTCCTAGTGTGTAGGTGTGTGTGCGTGCGCATCCCTGCGGTGGGCTGGCGCCCTGCCCGGGGTTTGTTTCCTGCCTTGTGCCCTGTGTTGGCTGGGATTGGCTCCAGCAGACCCCGGTGACCCTGTAATTAGGACATAGCGGGTTGGATAATGGATGGATGGATAAATTAGGTCACTTGAACTGTTTTCATAAGACAGACGACAGCACAGAAAACAGAAAAATGAAGGAAATATTATTATTGTTTAATTTAGTGATGTTAAACAGAGTAGTATAAAAATGCAGTATTAAGTATTGCGTATTAACAACACTTTCATTATATAAATGTACAGTCCAAGGAATTTATATTAGTCATAACCTGAATGTTTCAAGGATTTATATTCCTATATCTCATGTTTCACATACAACAGAATATTAAATCAGTGTTCTTTTTAGCATATTAATTCATATTCTCTATTCGATCTGTTCCAGCTCAAGGTTACCCCATTCAGGTTTTAAAAACTGTAGGACTGAACCTTTTTAAGTTTTTCTCCAACTCTTCTGCACAGTTTAATGTTGAATGTGTATACTATATGTGTCCTTCAAGACAATTCTTCAGCTTAGCTGGAAAAATAACAGCATAATGTATATCTGCATCAATAAGTCACTAACTGCAACATATGTAGTAAATGTACACAGTTTATCTAATTATTTTCAAAACAAATTCAGTTCTCTCTGAAACGGAGCAAAACATTTCAGTTTTCCAAAGGTCTATAAAATGTAACAATAAAATCCTTGGTAAACTATTTTGCTGTTTTAATTTGCAGTTTTTTGTGACTTTGTGACCTTAATGGGATTTCCACATTCTAAACCCTCTGGAATTCCTACATGTCTAAAATATTACTTCTTGCCGTGGCTTCTAAAACAGTTAATTTATTCCGAAGAGTTGTGCATTTGCTTTCTAGGGCAGTCTGCCTGTTGTAAACTGTATTAGACATTTGTTTCAGCTTTTCAATGTGGAACGTTGATGTATGCTTTATGTTGTCAGGTGTTTCACCAAGCATATTCATTTCACTGTTCTTTTTTTCCTAACACACTCTTGTAAAAATTACCTATGCACTCCTGCTTAGTATCATTTGAACCCTCCGTTATTATTTCATTCATTTCTTTCATGTCCTTCTTCTGCAATTATCAGCTTCATTAAAATGAGAGGCATTTTCTGTGCATCATTTCACACAATACTCTGGCAGTGTTTCATAACCAGACGGTGTCTGTATATGGCTTACAGACTTACGTGACAAATGACCACCTGTTTTTCTTTTATGAGCTGCATATGAAGAATTGTCACTGCCAGTCTCAGCTTTCCTTGATTTTGGCTGGCCTAAGAACTCTGCTACTTATGGATATGGAATGTGTTGGTCAGGTTTATTTCACAACTACAGAGTAAGGCAGAGAGTACAGTCTGTTCATCACTTCTTTAATCTCAGCAGCCCGCAGCAAACCAAACCACATTATTCATTTTAGGTTTTTTTGGTTCTTTAGAAGATTTTAGTTACTTTGTACTGGAAGGAGCCCCCATAAAACCCCTGGTATTAAAATGCAGGATATCTCAAATATTAAAAAAAAAAAAAAAAAAAACACTTCTGTTGGAGGAGAGGATGTCTCAAGTGTCCATGCCTAACAAATGACAGAGAGACTAAAACTGCTCACCTCATACAATTCTGGCAAATGTTACGGAACTCCATGTACCTTTAACTTCTAAAAGAAGACCATTACATGGCCAGTTTAATTCAATCAGGAGTGCAATGTGTAGGATTAACATATCTGAATGAAACAGAATATTATAAACCACATGTGAAAGCATTAATTAATCACTGCAATAAACAATAAATGCACAGTACACTAATAAAATGGACTGGCAGCATTTCAATATCTGACTATTTGGTTATTCCCTCTTGAAGCTCCACAATTGAACTTTTCAAAGCTTTTATTATGCCCAAATTCCTATTCTGCTCAGACATTTAGTAATTCTAAGGGCCAAATTTCTACTTCACCTGACAGCACACTTTTGCTTGAGTTTCTGAAACTAAACAGCACATCCACAAGAAAGAACAATTCCATTAGGAATTTAATAAAGCTTATTGGGATGGATTATTTGTTATGTTTGGATCTGATTTAGTTTAACTGTTACTTTTGTGAGGTCATCACATGGCCATTTTAAAGCTCCGTTTTCATTTGGTGTCACAATTCTGTATGGTTATTCATATTGTAGGTTATGCCATTTTGTGTTGTGGCAGACGGCCGGGGCCTTTGCCTGGCCAGGACGCCTCTTCTTTATATGATTTTGGGGAACAAGAACGGACTGAACAGCACCTCCCCCAGGATGCTAGATGGCAGTCCCCCTGGGTGGCAGTGGTGCCTCGGATTCCTGCAGGGCTCCATGGGAAATGGAGTTCTCTACAACCCTGATGGGATCGGGTGGTGCTGCCAGGGGGTGCTGCAGTGGTTCCTGAGCCCATGTTGGCAGTTCTCACACCTCACCTGGAGCACTTCCGGGTGGGCTATAAAAGAAGCCAGCAGCCACCACTCCAGGAGCCAGAGTCCAGTGGCAGTGGATGAGGCTTGCCGGAGAGGAGTGGTAGAGAAAAGAGGAAGAGAAGAATTCTGTGGTCTTGTGCTTATTGTAACTGTGTTGTGCCTGTGGGAACCGGGAAGGCATTGCCAACAGGTGAAGAAAAGAAAAATAAAACTTTTATGTGTTTAATCAGTGTGCCTCCTGCATCTGTCTGTGTCGGATTGAGCACTGGTATAGCGGCATTGTCACACTGTGTCTACTGTAGCTGCCATGACGCTTTGTGGTTGGATGCATCATATGACCTGTGACATCATGATGCCCAAAGAGAAATGATAGCTGCACACAAAAGCATGTGTTTGAACTTTAAAATGATAATAAGTAAAAACACTATTAATTCATTAACTTTGGACTTTGTTATAGTCTGATTTGTGGTTTCTGGTTAACGTTTTGGCTATGGTATTTTGACATATTGAGAATTCCTGTCTCATCCAATTAAACTTATCTGTATTTCTGCCACTCACAATCCCCTAATGGTGAACATAACCCGGTCTGTGGGGAAAATGTGTGAATACTGTCAATAAGCAGTACAGCTCTGAGGCACAAACCACTGACTATTAAAAATACAAGCTTCCTCTTCTTTGTAAAGGTAATCTGTTCCTGAAAACCCTTTCATAGGGTAAATTTTCATAATGCAAAGACATAATTGTTATTAAAACGTAAATGGGCAATACTGTAGCTGTTTTACAGCCCCAAAAAATGACACTATTTTTGCTCAAATACTACCAAAATGAATGGGAATTGACAGTTTCATAACAGCATTTCCTAGTAAATCATTTTCCCTTCATGAAATATAGTTTAATTAGGCTGTTTACCTTCAATTTAACACTCCAACTTCAAACGCAGAGCAATTTTTCACAGTCATTTTAGGTGCGATTAAATGACAGTAAAAAAATTATACCTTGTGACTAGAGCCAGAAAAGACTGAAGTTTATATACAATTAATTCACAACTAATTGGAATTTCTGAAGTCCCCACTTAAAAAAACTGCCACCAAGATCATACTGTACCAGCCATTACTTGTAAATCTAATAAGTAATCAAATAACCTTAATCTAATAAATAAAATGAAAAAGTTCACAGCTTCCTTCTTACTTTAACTTAGTTGGATTCAATTAGTAAATAAAGCTTAAACTCAGAACAAAAGCCTTGTATTCTACAAAATATGTTACGTGCTTATATTTGATACTTTTTATTTTTAAATGTGATAATTTTACAAACTTTTATTATTACTTTGTGCCTGCTGTCCCTTTGTAACATGAATTGAATTATTATGTTTCAGCACCAGCAGGACAGATATGTTTCAATGTGCCATATGATACAATGACAATAATTGAACTGGATTTTAAAAAATCTCAAGCATGTAGCCGGACATGATATGGTCTAATAGAGCAAAGGAGTTCTTCTACTATTACATTGTTAATATCACAGCTTTCGATTTTATGGATGATATACAGTACTAAATGTGAGTATTGCTTGTTTGTTTGTTTGGGTGGTAGTAAAGAATTACCAGACAGCTGGGAAACTACAGCAGATGTAGTAAGGGTGACAGCAAGAAGGGTGCTTGGCGTGACATCTGGACAGTGAAAGAAGGAAAAGGAAACCTGGTGGTGCAATGGGGAAGTACAGGAGAGTATACAGAGGAAGAAAATGGCAAAGAAGAAGTGGGATAGTCAGAGAGATGCAGAAAGTAGACAAGAGTACAAGGAGATAAGGCAAAAGGTGAAGAGAGAGGTGGTGAAGGCTAAAGAAAAGGCATATGATGAGTTGTATGAGAGGTTGGACACTGAGGAGGGAGAAAAGGACCTGTACCAACTGGCTAGACAGAGGGACCGAGCTGGGAAAGATGTGCAGCAGGTTAGGGTGATAAAGATGGAAACATACTCACAAGCGAGGAGAGTGTGTTGAGCAGATGGAAAGAGTACTTTGAGAAGCTGATGAATGAAGAGAACGAGAGAGAGAAGAGGTTGGATGATGTAGAGATAGTGAATCAGGAAGTGCAATGGATTAGCAAGGAGGAGGTAAGGACAGAGAGAGTGCAGGCAGGGCGGAACGGGTGGAGAAGAGTGTCAGGAGTGATTTGTGACAGACGGATATCAGCAAGAGTGAAAGGGAAGGTCTACAGGATGGTAGTGAGACCAGCTTTGCTATATGGGTTGGAGACGGTGGCACTGACCAGAAAGCAGGAGACAGAGCTGTAAGTGGCAGAGTTAAAGATGCTAAGATTTGCATTGGGTGTGACAAGGATGGATAGGATTAGGAACGAGTACATTAGAGGGTCAGCTCAAGTTGAACGGTTGGGAGACAAAGTCAGAGAAGCAAGATTTCGTTTATTTGGACATGTGCAGAGGAGAGATGCTGAGTTTATTGGGAGAAGGATGTTAAAGATAGATCTGCCAGGCAAGAGGAAAAGAGGAAGGCCTAAGAAAAGGTTTATGGATTTGGTGAGAAAGGACATGCAGGTGATGGTGAAACAGAGCAAGAGGCAGAGGACAGGAAGATATGGAAGATGATGATCCTCTGTGGAGACCCCTAACGGGAGCAGCTGAAAGAAGAACAAGAAGAAGACGAAGAAGAGTATTGCTTTTTTGCATATTTATTTTTTACCGAATGTATGTTTCTCCTCATCTTAGTACATTCATGTTTTACATGAAATTATACTGACAGAACCTATAAATATCCCCTTTGTAACACACAGAAGTGAAGTAATGTTAAACGTTAACATCTCCACTGCCATCCAACACAGCTCCAAATTCACAGAGGAGCGTCAGTGCGACACTCTCAAGATCACAAAAGCCAGGCAATGAAACCTAAATGGATTTTGGTTGTGCATGCTGAATTACTATATACTCAACGTGTCACACAAAGTCCCCTTTTTGGGGACTTCAATCCAAACCAATTTGTGGTGAAGAATGTTGGATGCATCAGATAGTGTCTGTGTTAAGCACATTCCATCTAAGGTTTGGGTCACAGGCAACATTTCTGGAAAGCTTTTCAGTCAGAGCCTTTTTTTATTTTTTATTTTTTTGTTCTTCATTTTGCCTTATACAATTTCTTGTATTAGGAATGTGTTAGTTTTCGCATACTAGAGCGCAGGGTCAGCCATTGTACAGCGCCCCTGGAGCAATTAAAGGTTAAGGGCCTTGCTGAAGGGCCCTGCAGAGTAGGATCTCTTTTCGCAGTGACGGGGATTCAAACTGGCAACCTTTGATACCAGTGCAGATCCTTAGCCTCAGAGCCACCACTCCGCCCCATTTTGGAGGTTGTTAAAATGACATATGTTAAAAGTGAGCAGCAATAAATCACTAAATAATAAAACTTTAATACAAAAAGCACCTTCTGTAGACTGTTAGTGCTTAACAGAAATAGCCTGGTGACATTCATCTTGAATCAAACGTTTGTTTTTAGCTTAAAAATCTTACATTTCAGTATTATATACAGAAAACTCAATACCAAATTGAAGCCTGCCAACAGAAAGTAATGCCAAGCATGAGACAACTGTTGTTGTGGTTGGCATGTAGAAATATTAACAACTGATCACCACCTTGTAACAAGTATTATAACAATACAGTTTATTTTTGTATAGCTCAAAATCACACAGGAAGTGCTGCAATGGGCTTTAACAGGCCCTGCCTCTTGACAGCCCCCAAGCCTTGACTCTCTAAGAAGACAAGGGAAAACTCCCAAAAAAAACCTTGTAGGGAAAAATGGAAGAAACCTTGGGAAAGGCAGTTCAAAGAGAGACCCCTTTCGAGGTAGGCTGATCACCACCTTGTAGCAAGTATTATTAAAGAACAATCTCAAAATAGCTTTGTAGGCAACTTCATTATTTATGTTCTGTTAATAAACATGCAACAAATAAAATAGCAGTTACTGGACTTATTATCATGGTGTTTTTGTGGTAACAAGTAAAATATAAAACTATTTTCTATGTAAGATAATAGGATAAAACAAGCAGCCCTGTCCAGTATCTGAAGCTGAGGGGATTAGCTTTGGCTATCTGCAGTGTTGCTTCAGAACATGGATGGCGCCGGTGTTCCTAACCAAGAGTAGTAATGTAGACACCAGCGTTTAAAACATATTCAGTCTGCCCAAGTGCTGATGTATGGGATACGCACTCTACTGTAGCTCGTGACTCACCAAACTAGCTGAAATACGATCAAGAGGAGGGCATAGCTGGGATTGAAAGCCTGTTATTCACATTAACAACAAATAAAATATCTGCTTTATGTTCACGGCAGTTGCCTTGCATCTCCAGAAACCTGCACTTAGACAGTCACCAAGCTGGGACTTGAGTGGAGATTTTATTTTTCTGGTTTGTCTTCTCTGGCTGCAGCAGTTGCTTCCCACTTACTGTGGACATGCAGGTTACATGAACTGCTGACCCTAAATGGTATTCTTCAGTATGTTCTGTAATAGAGGGGGGGCTTTTCCCTGCCTTGAACCTGATGCTTCTAAGAGAGACACTGGCTTCCCATAATGGTGTACTAGAAGATGAATGAATGAAGGACAAAAAAGGCATCCCTATGTTTATCACTACCAAGAGTTAAATGGCCAGCAAACTGAAACAATGTTTCATTTTTCTCCCTGCTTTGCTATAGAGGCCTGGTCAGAGGAGCTGGAGTCTACACTGTTAACAAAGAGCACAGGATATGTTTACATACACAGGTTATGAGCATGCACTGATAGCACGATGAACCACCTGGATTGGGACCCGAGTGGCTGGAGTGCCAAACCTGCCACCAAACTCCAAGTTTCCCCTGTAATGCTTGCAGGGCTGGATGCAGGTTAACGTTATACCTAGGTACGTTTACAATTTAGAGTTTTCAATTCATGTGTCCTGGAAATCCTTTTGACGTTGGAGAAAACCCCAAATGAACACAGGGAGAACGAGCAAACACCACAGACCTACTGACGGCACCTTGAATTGATCCCAGGTCCATGACGTTGTGAGGCAGCAGCTTTATTCACTGGGCTAGCTCAGTCTACACCAGGGCAGCACATCTGCTCGCTCCAATCAAGAGCATAGATGGGGTGACAATGCAGAATTAAAGCCCAGCAAAGTAGCTGCACTTTGTCAATAACACCATTGATCCTGTGCTTGACCTTTAGAGCCATGTTTGAAGTTTTACCATATTTCAATTGTCCATTGTCTTTAAGGCAAAATATTTCACCAAGTTGTGCACTTTTCACTCACTACTTACTCATGTGCGATTATTTAGTTTTTAGTCTTTACAACTATAATGAATTTTGGAGGCTCTGCTGCAATATAGAAAATATGCCACTTAATGCATTAAATGCAAAGTAACGCACCTCTTTAAATCCTGGTCATTTTCAGATGATATGTAGTCATGGTAACTAAAACATTGCTTTCTTTGCCTTGATAGCCGTATCCAGGCAACTGATGGAAGTGCCTGATTTAGCAAATAACCAATCCGTATATTCAGAGTGGAGCTTCAATCGAACACGATGGGCACAGTAAGCACACTTCTCAACAGGCCTACATTTTCTAGATGGTCGAACCCAAACCCAAGTCCCAAGGACTCACTGTGGTTGCTGGTTTTCTATCCACCCAATGCTTCATTTGGAAGCCAGAACATGGTTTTTAGTGGGACATCTCATTCTTGCTCTCATTCTGCTGCATTAGTTCTTCAACTGAATTCTACTTGAACAGATATAAATAAATATTTTTAATTCTGAGTTTTCATCTTTACTTTCAAAATATTTTACTAATATCAGATACTTTCTCAAACAGGTTTAAATGCGGCCCATTAAGAAAAATCTCCACAGGTTTCCTTCTTAACTGGCAGAGAAAGGCCCTCTTTGTAGCCATTTGCAACGAAAATAAATTTAATGAGGCTGAAGTTAAAAAAAAATGTCACCTTTATCTTATTTAAATAGATACAAAAGATTGCAGAGGACTGGGAGAACACAATATACCAAGGTAACTGGTAAAACAAGAATTCACACTGCATATTCTGCTGAGTTGGCTCCCCACTTCCCTACCTACCAAGTTAAGGACACAGATATTACTGAAGATAAAGCAAAAGTCAAAACCTAAAACAAAATCCTACCACTACGGCCTACTGGGGGTTAAGCTAACTAAAGCTAAGCATTCTTTACAAGTTGTGCTATCCACCAAGGGATAACATTTATTGTGAATTCTGCCATATTTATACAGTAAAACCCAATATATCATCGGCACAATGATCGAGGTCACATGCTTTATAAAGAAAAACAAGTTGTTAATGAAAATCAGCTTTGAAAATTCAAAGCAAAATGTTGAAATAATGGCAGAATTAGATTTCTTGCATTTCAAAATCCTGGAATATGTATAAAAATATGTATAAAAGTTTGTGCGATACTATCCTATAAAAGCACTCTCTTCCTCATTTCCTAGCCTTGCTTCATTCCCAGGTTAACAATGGACCTGAGTTTTCCTTCCAGCTCTGTTGACTAAAAAGAGTCTCCAATGAGGAGGTCTTAAACCACTGCTGAAATCACTTTCAGGCAAGTCCTAGAATAAATATTAAAATAATCCAGACAAGAACAGGCCATTCAGCCCAACTAAGCTATCCACTTAATTATTCTAAAACAACATCAAGTTTTGAAAGTCCCTAAAGTGTTAACCGTCTACCACACTACTTGGAAGTTTATTCTCAGTGTCTATGGTGTGAAGAAAAAATTCCTAATGTTTGTGCGAAATTTACCCTTAACAAGTTTCCAACTGTGTCCCCGTGTTTTTGATGAACTCATTTTAAAATAAGAGTCTCGATCCACTGTACTAATTCCCTTCATAATTTTAAACACTTCAATCATGTCACCTCTTAATCTCCTTCTGCTTAAACTGAGAAGGCTCAGCTCTTTTAATCTTTCCTCAAAAAACTTATCCCCTATCTATCTATCTAGTTGCTCTTCTCTGGACCTTTTCTAGCGCTGCTATGTCCATTTGGGCAGAGTGGTGGCTCTGAGGCTATGGAATTTGCACTGGTAAATGGAAGTTTGCCGGTTCAAATCCCATAAACACCAAAAGTGACTCTACTTTGTTGGGCCCTTAACCTGCAATTGCTCCGTCCTGGGTATGACGTTAATCTTCATCCAGCCCTGCATGTAGGCCCTCCAACCTGCTGGGGAAAACCTGGGGGTTGGTGGCAGAATTGGCACTCCAGCCACCATAAAAACCTTACACTGTTCCACTCCATCTGACCTAGGGGTCTGATGCTGAGGAACTGGGGTGGAGAATCACTTTGAGGTGATATTTAAGATGTCCGGTGGCATGGTGGTGCAGTGGTAGCGCTGCTGCATCGCAGTTAGGAGGCCTGGGTTCACTTCCTGGGTCCTCCCTGTGTGGAGTTTGCATGTTCTCCCCATGTCTGTGTGGGTTTCCTCCGGGTCTTCCGGTTTCCTCCCACAGTCCAAAGACATGCTGGTTAGGTGCATTGGCGATCCTAAATTGTCCCTAGTGTGCTTGGTGTGTGTGTGTGTTTGTGTGTGTGCCCTGCGGTGGGCTGGCACCCTGCCCGGGGTTTATTTCCTGCCTTGCTACCTGTGTTGGCTGGGATTGGCTCCAGCAGATCCCCATGACCCTGTAGTTAGGATATAGCGGGCTGGATAATGGATGGATTTAAGATGTCAAGTGGACATGCATACCAAGCATAAAGGAGTTAAGTTAGTGGAACAAGCTGATTTCATTGTAGTTTTTGTATATTTTATGTTCTCCTTGTGTTGATTCCTCCCCAGGGTGTTTTACTAATAAAATGAAAGTGTCCTTTTTGAAAAATCTGGACCATTAGTCTGAGTGTGATAAGATGCCAGGAGAGTCTTTTGCCATTGAAAAGCAGACAATAACCCCATTCTACACATGCAGACTGTCCCATTAATTTTATCGGTTAGTCCACAGAATAAGGGCCTGAGTGAACAAAGAATTCCAGGAAACTCCACCTGAAGAATTTCTCAGGTCAAGTTCTAAGTGTAATTTTTGGGAAGGTAGAAAAATGGCTAGGTAAAAGGAACAAAATGTTACATCATCCACACCAATAAAGTGTTATGTGAATGAAGAAGCTGTAAGAGACATGAATGATTTGTGTGGCCATTTTGCTGAAGTTTCGTTAGTTTTCAAAGAAAAAATTGTTTGAAAAGTTACTGTAGAAGGAAAAAAAATGATATTTAGAGAAAATTTCCATTCAGGCAAAGAAGGCAACGGTTGAGCCCGGTTCTCAGTAGACACATTTGTGCACTGCCTTCTCATAGAAGACAAGAAAAAAAACAAAAATGTGTTCAGTGGATGTCTACAGAGATTTTGTACACTTTTTAGAATCTTCCCCCCTCTTTCAGGGATTTCACTGCGGACACAAGGAATTGCTAGGTCACACCGCTGTGTGTCAACAAGCAAGTCCCATGAATACTCGAGAATTTACCCTGTCACATGCGAGAAAGGGGCTAAGGATTCAGCTGATATGTGGCACTGCTCGTTTACTTTTAGGACACAGCTCCATGTTTATTCTCTTAATGCTTACTACTTGGCCTTCCAAAATTGTTATTTCTTTACTTCAGAGCAAAATGCAGAGATAAATTCATTGAGGAAGGATATTTTTGCTGCTCAATCACGTACAATTAGCTTCTCTGAAAAAGTTACAAATTAAAGCAATTTAAGAAGATTTTGTATTTGTGTTTTACTAAATGGTGGATCTTATGAGAGTCCACAAAATGTTTACGGTTTTGTTGCATACCCAGCTGTTGAACTGAGGTCCCATAGTAAACTCGAAAATTTTAATGTAGCAAACAATCTTTCAATATTTGGACAGATAGATAGATAGATAGATAGATAGATAGATAGATAGATAGATAGATAGATAGATAGATAGATA
>JANRMT010062819.1:51500957-51554995 GCA_026402145.1 Polypterus bichir lapradei | reverse complement strand
ATAGATAGATAGATAGATAGATAGATAGATAGATAGATAGATAGATACTTTATTAATCCCAAGGGGAAATTCACATACTCCAGCAGCAGCATACTCATAAAGAACAATATTAAATTAAAGAGTGATAAAAATGCAGGTATAAATAACTTTGTATAATGTTAATGTTTACCCCTCCTCCCCCCCGGTGTAATTGAAGAGTCGCATAGTGTGGGGGAGGAACGATCTCCTCAGTCTGTCAGTGGAGCAGGACAGTGACAGCAGCCTGTCACTGAAGTTACTCCTCTGCCTGGAGATGACACTGTTTAGTGGATGCAGTGAATTCTCCATGATTGACAGGAGCCTGCTCAGTGCCCGTCACTCTGCCACGGATGTCAAACTGTCCAGCTCCGTGCCTACAATAGAGCCTGCCTTCCTCACCAGTTTGTCCAGCCGTGTGGCGCCCTCTTCTTTATGCTGCCTCCCCAGCACACCACCGCGTAGAAAAGGGTGCTTGCTACAACTGTCTGATAGAACATCTGCAGCATCTTATTGCAGATGTTGAAAGACGCCAGCCTTCTAAGGAAGTATAGTCGGCTCTGTCCTCTCTTCAGGGATCTGCATGATGACTCCATTGTTATATGACCAAGTCATTTGAACATTGTGGGCTGAATTTGTAAGAGACATTGGACTTCAATGAAAACTACAAGTGCAGTATTTTGCCATGATATGTATGGTGTAACATTCAGATGTATTTGTAAATTTAGCTGTTTTTAAAGTTGGATTATTTTAAATTTTTGTTCATTTACATCATCAAACGGGACAGATATTTTATATATATGTTTATTAAAGATCTTAGTAACAATGAGTCATATTCAAGAATAATACAGCGATAGCAGGAACTAAGTACATATGTTAGCACATTAAATATACGTTTTTAATAGCATTTCAGATAATCAAGTAGTTAAAAAGGATGCGGCACTTGGTGCTACTGCTCTACTGCCAGGCTGCACTGTTGCATATGGAAAATACATTTCACATAAAGGAGCATTTGAATTATCAGATGGAAAGAGTCTCTCATCAGATTGGACAGCCAGTAAAGACTCCACCATAGAAAGCTCAGGAAGAGGTAGGCGGCCAGTTGGTCGAGGTCTCCAGGACTGTGACAGTGTCTGACTTTGTTTTTGACTTTCTCTTTTAAAGTTTTAATCTCCTCTGTTGTGAACTGGACATGGGACATCAATCAATTAATGGACAGATATTGTTGATTTCAGTTCTACCTTGTTCACATTTATATGTGTATTGTGGCACCAGAACACCTTTACACTGGAAGGACCAGGAGGGGAGGGAGCGTATCCAGAGCATTACCTCCCCTAAAGAGCTAGATGGCAGCTCCTCTGGGTTGCAGTAGTGCCTCAGATTCCCACAGGGCTCCATGGAGCTAAAGTTTCGTTCAGCCATGTTGGGTTCCGTGGATGCTGCCAGGGGGTGCTGCAGCTTTTGCTGTGCCCCTGATTGCAGCATTTCTGCCACACCTGGAAGTGCTGCCGGTACTAGACCAATGAGAACCTGGAGCACTTCTGGGTGCCTTATAAAAGGAGCCAGCAGCCACTACTATGCCGGGAGCAAGAGTCAGGTGGAAGAGGATGAAGCTTGGCAGGAGGAGTGGAAGCAGATGGACAAGAGAAGAAAAGTGTGCTTTGGGTTTGGTGCTTGTGTTGGAACTGTGCTGTACATGTGGGAAACAGCGGAAGGCGTTTCCAATGGGAAAAGAAATATATATATATATAAATAAAAGCGTGTGTCCTCAATTTGTGTCCCATGACTGTCTGTGTTGGGTACAGAAATAAGTTGTATTGTATTGCAAAACATGAGCCCAAAGACGCTTATGGTGGCAGAAGTGGATTTCAAAGACAACAGATTCCAATTTAAGTTTTACTAATTATAGTTCATATTTCTTAAAGGAATATTTTTGAAAGAATTGCCTAATAATGAATATTGATTTCCCAAGCTAAAATTGATGGATGGAATGGACCACAATAGATACCAGGTCGTTGTAGAGCCTTGTGGATAATGTATATTATCAGAGAAATATTGAATTATTATAATTTGAAGATAATGTAGCTTTGAGGTCATTTTCAGTGCATCATGTATACTATGTGTATATGTTTTCAATTTATGCATAATGGCTTTTGCTGCCACGTTTATGGAGGCCCTTCCCTCATCCATTCATTCTAGATAAGTTAAGTGTCTTTTGCTCTCCTTGCTTGAATTTTTATACGTTAATGGTTACTAAGATCACTTAACTTACCTGGTACAACTTCGCGTAGCAGCAGAAATGAGTTGAGCCGCTGATGTGGTATTTCAACAGCTTGTGTTGGGGATCTGTTTTGCTGTCAGGTGTGGCCATCAAATAAGTAAAACAGAAAAATATATATAAAATATTCAAGTTGAAACAACCTCTACCAGGTTAAATTTAAACAATAAATTAATTCATGTCACACACAAAGTTTCTCGGTTTTGAGACAATTTTAAAAAATCTCTTTTTAAAATGGAGGTTTTTTAAATTTCAGAAATGTGTACAGCAGTCTACTTTCAAAATTTTGCACTTAACATTTAATTTTTTTGAAAACATTTGTTGAACAAGTATTGAATACCACAAAACAACAAAATCTGTCAACTAGCAGATTTGTTTCATGTGGTCAGGCAGACGGACGGGCATGCTGATGAGAGGGGGTGCTTTTTATATTTAATGTTGATTCACCTAAAATGTATCAATATCTAAAAACTGTTTGCTGCTAGTTTGAAATGATAATCAGGGGTTGGCCATCATCACCTTTAAAGAAGAACAAGACAGAACTCTGATTTCTACAAATACGGGAGCAGATATCAATGACATTGCTGCCGGCTAATAGTGCTTAACATTACAGCTGACTAAAAACATTTTTTTACATTCAAGTTATAAACAAGTTGAGTAGCATTGAACAACGTGTTATACTGTAAAGCGGATGAGCTGTTTTGGGAAGTGTTTGTTCTTTAACACTAGAATTACCAGAGCCTACGAAAAAACTCGTAGATCCGTCCCACCTTAAATCACTTCTCACCTCTCCGTCAGCGACTTTTGTCCTTTAATCAGTTTTTTCCTGGGCTTAATAATTTTTCCTGGTGGATCTGTTATTTATCTCTTAGGTTTTGAAGCTGGTGAACTTACTGTAGTTTCAGTTTTATTTTTTACTTTTGTTTTGATCAGAGGATTTTACTTTTTGACTAACATATTTTAAATTTACTATATTTTTTTGAGTTATGTATGGTGCTAGTTTGTGTGAACTTTTCACTTAGATGCTGCCATCAAGGAAACAGCCCCACAATCTGCACTGTGCAATGATGTTATCATGATGACATTTATTCTGATGCTCTACTGTACCTCCAAATCTGTCTGTGCTTACAAAAGATTTTTGCATGTGTTTGGTTAAAAAGAGTCCCCATTATGTAATCTTTAATGGTAGGTTCATGAGATTGATTTTGGTGACCATTTTAGGTTTCGCCCTGTTTGTTTCCTCACTCACATTTTGTGTGCATTTGTTATGCTCAAGTAGCACAGAAACTGGCATGCACTTCCAAAATGTTGATGCTCTGCAGATGTTGTTTGGAGTTTTACAATGGTATACAGCTTACACCTTTGTTTAACTTGAATTTTTTTCACCTTCATTTATTATACAAAGCTAATTATCTTGAAAACTGTTTATACTCTTTGCTAAACTGGCCAATGTCAAGTCAAACAATATCCGCAAAATCAGTCAGTCATTGTCCAACCCGTTATATCCTAACACAGGGTCACGGGGGTCTGCTGGAACCAATCCCAGCCAACACAGAGTGCAAGGCAGGAACAAATCACAGGCAGGGCGCCAGCCCACCGCATGGCACACCCACACACCAAGCACACACTAGGGACAATTTAGAATCACCAATGCACCTAACCTGCATGTCTTTAGACTGTGGGAGGAAACCAGAGCACACGAAGGAAACCCACACAGACACGGGGAGAACATGCAAACTCCACTCAGGGAGGACCCGGGAAGCAAACCCAGGTATCTACAAAACTCTGCTGTAAATGATTTTATCACTTTCTCAGTATGTAGAGGATACATCTTCCCTTTTATTCATCTTTTCTTCACCTTTATAAATCACAAGGAGCCTATCCAGCCCCAGATGCAGACAAAAACAGTAAGGGGGCTTGGTGTGATAACTCCCAAACATCCACTAGGTAATAGCATACCCAACATTGGGGGGTTAATTAGCCCAGCTAAATGGCCTCCAGGAACTGGGCACAGGACCTATCCCGTAAGTGCTGGGTGCAAGTCCATCACAAGCTCCGGTACGTTAACATCCACTCCATGAGCACACCAGCTCACACCGGGTCACTTTATAGTCACTGATTAACCCAACATGCTTTGGAAGGTGGGATGAAAACTGGAGAATGATCTGTGCAGACAAAGAAAGAAGGTGCAAACTTAGACTAGTCTTGGGAGCACTAACCATTATGTTATTGTGCCACCCAGTATTCACTTGTAGAAATCTCTTAGCCCTCATTCTTGTAACAATTCTTTTAATCCTGGAGACATTAAATATAAGTCAGAATTAATGAGCATAAAATAAAAAATTAGAGGAAATTGAAAATGAAAAGTCCACCCATAAGATATAAAAACCAAAAAAATGTTGCTGCAGACCTTCCAAATGTTAGGTAATTTTGCTATTAACAGACAGGTCTATTGTTATGTGGAGGAGTGACCACACTTGCTGCAACAGTCTTGCTTTTTTAATTTTAGTTTGTAATATGTTGTGTCATGAACAGTGTCACACACGTGCGAGGTAGCTGAAGGGCTCGAAGAAAGGTAATTCCACACTAGACCAGGGGGTGGCAAGGTGCACTGATCCTTTTTCTTTTTCCACTGCAGAAACATTATGGGAAATTACGCCTGTCCTCCATGACATCACTTCTGATCAAGAGTCTTGATGATGTCACTTCCAGTCGAGACGTCAACACTTCCGGTCACGAACCCAATGATGTCACTTCTGGTCCAGAAGACACCCCTTTCAGGCATGAACCTGATGACGTCATTTCTGGTTCCGGTCAGAATTCCCTCACTTCCTCTGCCACACTTTAAAAGCCCACTATCTCTACCTCGCCAGTTAATTCTGTTTTGGACTCAAACCTGTCCATAAAATTCAATCATTTTGCAGCCAGGATCAATTATATGGGAGGCTGCCCCAAAACCTCTTATGGTCTCTCTTGTCTCATCCTTGACAACAGACTTTTTGAATTGACTTTCCAGTTAGGAAATTCATTAGAAAATTAGAACAATCTAGACGAGAACAGGCCATTCAGCCAATCAGAGCTTGCCAGTCCTATCCACTTAATTCTTCTAAGAAAAACATCAAGTCGAGTTTTGAAAGTCCTTAAAGTCTTACTGTCTAACACACTACTTGGTAGCTTATTCCAAGTGTCTATAGTTCTTCAATTCAAGAAGAGCAAAAGGAACAGCTTTCTTCTTCTGTTGAGAAATTCTATGAGATTCTCATATCAACAATTCAAGCAGCACCAGCCTCATGTCCGGTGTTTAGCTGCCAATACTTCAAGTCCTTTGAATATTCCCTAGATCACCCTGCACAACTGCAACTTTTTCAGCTCTTATTCTCTAAGAGTTTTGTCTCTTCATCATAAACTCAGCCAGAGGTCACTCCTTCACATGGCAGTAATAAGGTGCAGAGCCTGTTATTTGCTTTCCCCTGCAGTTTTGGCTTTCTCTTTGATTATGATCTTCATCCGGAATTCTTCTCCTCAATTCCTTTTTTTGATTTATGCTTTTATATTTGGTTTTCTGTTTCCTCGAGTATCAATTCTTGTACCATCTTAAAAACATTTGTCTCCAAGCGGCTAGCTGCCTGCCCTCAGATAAACCTTATACTATGCTGCAGAAAGACAGCTGAAGATCTGGTGAGGTGGACTGTAAGCTTTTACTGTGACAGAGTACAAAGTGTACGCGTTCTTGTAAAGCCTCTCCTGAAATGGAAAGCCACGTATCACCTGTCCTAAGTAAGCTCTTGATCACTGACTTTTGGGGATTTCCTCACTTCTTCCTCTAATCTTCTACTTTAATAGATTTAATAAGTGGTTCACTTAAGGTTAGAGTAATTTGGTATCTGAAAAAAATGCCCAGGTATGCATATAACCAGGGTTATTTTATTAACATTTATTTAGAACTTTTTTTCATTTTCTAGGTAAGCATGCAAATGTCAAAGGTCACAAGCTCTTCTTTAAGATAATACTTTTAATTCTTTCTAATCTCTTAACAGTTGGCACATTGCCTGGTAAACCTCTCAAACACAAAGCTAGGATTTAGCTTGGCCAATCTAGCAGAGTCAGGAGAAGAAGAACTGAAAAAAAGTACTTAAGTGGGCAGCAGGACAACAATCTCTCCCTAAATATCAGCAGCCATTGGGCTGGTCATGGGCCTATGGAAGTAATAGGAAAACCACAATCAGTTCCCCCTGCAGAAGATGCGTTGGAGTGTGATCATTACTAACAACCTGAATTAGGCAAAAAACATCTCATGTTGTGAATAAGGCTGACTAATAGATGAGTGACAAAAGCCTGGATGTCTCCATCTATGCTCACCATCTTCTCCAAGTGTACAGTGGAGTCCATATCACTGGCTGTGTAACATCCTGACATACTGTAGTATCTGATCAGCTCAAGATTGCATAGGACTACAAAAGTCAGCTGAGATTATTACTGAAACACATCTCCCTTCTGTTCTTGACATGCATATCACAAGCTACCTTGGAAAGACTAATAGTGTCAAAAGTTAACATTTGTCATAATATTTTACTTTTTAAGAAAGAAAGCAAAGCATCTTTTTAGAGTTTTTGCTTCAGCTGGTGAACAATTAACATGGTAAATTCTGTTAGTACCTGTAAATCTTACCTGTCAAGACAAACTGAAGTTATGGTATTTTTTAATTGGCCTATCCATTTTAATCAGGGTGGCATGGTGGTGCAGTGGATAGTACTGCTGTCTCATTGATCTACTGAATGCCATGCACTCTCTTTATACTTAAGAAGTTTGCATGTGCTTCCCAAGTGCAGTTGGATTTTTCTCCATGGCTTTGTTTTCCTTATATTGCTTAAAACGTGTTAATTAGTGAATCAAAACTGACCTTGTTTGAGTGTGAGTGTGGCCCCTGCAAATGAAGGTGTCCTGTCCAGAGCTGTTTATGAAACACATTGTGAGCTACCACAGTTACGCAGATGACACACAGCTTTACTTATATATGGCACCTGATGACCCTGAGGCCCTGATCCAATGTCTTACTTGTATTTCTGAGTGAAGCTAAATAAAGAAAAAACAGAAATCTTAGTTTTTGGCAGAAGTGGAAATAAACTTGATTACTTAGCCTTAAAAGTCAAACGGGAAGTAAAGAATTTTGGTGTGCTCATGGACCCTGACCTAAACTTTGAATCGGAGATTAACCAGACTATCATTTGAGAAATTCCAGTCTTGTTTCCGCACTGGTCATAGTACAGAAACGGCACTAACAGGGTTGTAAACAACATTCTGATATCCTCTGATGAAGGAAACTCCACTGTAATTATGTTGTTAGACTTAAGTGTAGTATTTGACACCATTGACCATTCTATTTGACTGCACAGGCTAGAAAATGATGTTGGGCTTACAGGCACTGTGCTCGCTTGGTTTAGTTTATTTATCAAATCGATTCCAATATGTACAGAAATGTGCTGACAGGACTCCATCATTATACACAGAAGTGAGATATGGTGTCCGGCAGGGCTCAGTACTGGGACCTTTACTGTTTTCACTTTACATGCTTCCACTGGGATCTATCATTAGGAAACATAATGTTAATTTTCACTCGTATGCAGATGACACCCAGTCATACCTTTCATTTAGATCAAATGAAGTTTCTCCAATGTTGTCTTTAATTAGTTGTGTTAGTGATTTAAAGGAATGGATGGATGAGAACTACTTGTCTTTAAACACATATAAAGCCTTAAATGGCCAAGTCATCCCTGATGGAGGATTGAAGGAATCGTGGGAAAGAGGGGTCCTTTCATCGGATTGGCTGGCCCAGCGCTGACTCAGCTGTGGAATGGCCAAATGGGGGAGGCAGCTTGATGGATGAGGTCTCCAGGACTTTAAACAAAGCCAAATCATATTATGCGATATCATCTACTGTTAAATTCTGCTCCGTACTTCTAAAATATTTATTTTTATACTGTATTGAGGATTTGTTCTGTTGTGTGTATTGCACTGTATTGTATTGACCCCGCTTTTTGACACCCACTGCACGCCCAACCTACCTGGAAAGGAGTCTCTCTTTGAACTGCCTTTCCCAAGGTTTCTTCCATTTTTTCCCTACAAGGGTTTTTTTGGAAGTTTTTTCTTGTCTTCTTAGAGAGTCAAGGCTGGGGGGCTGTCAAGAGGCAGGGCCTGTTAAAGCCCATTGCGGCACTTCTTGTGTGATTTTGGGCTACACAAAAAATAATTTGTATTGTATTGTATAAGAAATGCATTTTTTCACTTAAGGAACACTGCAAAAGTTAGACCTCTTAAAAATTCATTCATTGCTTTATTTTAGTTGACTAGATTAATGTAATGCAAACCTAAAAGGACTACCTAACAAAGACATTGATCGGTTGCTGTTAGTTCAAAATGCAGCAGCAAGAATCTGAACCAGCAAAAGAACATCTGAGCACATCTCACCTCCAATTTGGCCTCTGGTGGTCGTTCAGAGTGTCAACTGGATGATAACATGCATACAAGACTGCATGATCACCCCCGACCCTACCCAGAAGGGGGTGGGTTAGGGTTGATTTCACCCTACAGTATTTTTAGTCGACCAATGAGAAACATGTGTACTAAGTTTCATGAAAATCGCTCCAGCCATTCAGAAGTGATGCTTGAACATACATACATACACACACACACACACACATACATTGACTTTTATATATAAAGATTCTAAAAACTTGTTCATATAGTAACAAAAAGGGTTTCTCGGGTCCTGGCGTATTAAGTCCTATGATGTATTTACTGCCTTAAGTCATGTTGTTTTGCTTGAAATGACAAATACCGCGTGTACGGCTGAGGCTTTTCATCAAAATCCTGTAACGACTATTCACAGAGAGAACACAAGGCTTATCATGCAGACTATTTATAATATGATCAGTCTCAACCATCTGATGTAAATGGTCTCCAAAGAGTTTGACGAAAGATGTTTGATACCTCAGTAAGTAGGCCCAAAGCTGAATTACGGTATAGCATGTCTTACTTAGCCAGCTTATAATTAAATGTTTGGTTAAGTTGTGTTTGTATATTCACAAAGTTAGCTACACAACCCTAAAATAAAATAAAAATTTTAACACAGCACATATTAGAATGTGATTAATGCCTGCTGCAATGTATCTACTGAAATGTGATAGAAATTTGGGTAATAGGCATGAAGTGTACCATTATTGAATATTATATGACTGAAGCTTCTTATTTTTATTTTCAAATCTTTTGCCACTAAACTTCACTTTCCTATTGCAAGTCCTAATTCAGGCCAGATATGCATTTTTATTTTTTTATTTTAAGAAGGTTCATACCATTTATCACTGCATTAAAACACAGGCATAGTACACTCCAGTAACACAGAGTCTTTACCTTCTGATGTAATCTCATTTCATTTTTAATTTGATGATTTACCCATTGGACCCCTACTCTGGTTTACACATTGTAGGTCTATTGGTTCGTTATTGCCCAGTGAAATTCTTACTTGCATGCGCTAATCAACACTTGCATTATTTTGATGCTATGTGAAATGTCACAGAAGATCCCAACTTGGATTGCATCTTTGAATCTTCATAAGCAGTGATTTAAACATGGTGTGTTCTGGACATCAAGTCAGTCTCATATATGTTATTATTATTTTTTTTTAATATAAGGGATAAAAGGTTATTGTAATATCTACATATTTGGTTTCCTTAAAAATGTAAAATTTCCCTTGTAGTTTTAAGCGCCCATCCAACCATATCAATGTAAGGGTTACAATGGGCTGAAGACCTGAGAGAAAGACAGGAAGCAATCCTGGACAGGCCCCAGTCCACCACAAGACCTCCACACGTACTCACGTGGGACAAATTAACAGTTGCCAGATAACCCAACATTCATATCTCTGGAAGGGGGAGTGAGATAACGTTTTGGTTATTAATATAGTTTGAAATATTCTATGAGTAGGCATAATAATAATAATAATAATAATAATACTTGAGAACATTACCAGTCTTTCAGAAGTTTATTAATGTTATTCTGAAATAAGTCTGGAAAGTCCCTGCCTTCATTCTTTTTTACTTTTGGCATTTCAGTTTATATCTCTCTATTATAATAAAAAAAATCCTGGAAGAGAGACGAGATGTGACTTTCTCAGAGAGACACTTTCACATCCTACGAGATGAGACATTGTGCCAAGAGATTTAACGACTCTGCAGCCCCCTGTGATGCTCCTCAGGATTAAGCATGCTTAGAAAATTGTATGGTATAATAATAATAATACAGGAAAAGAAAAAAAAGACAGGGCAATATATGGTTCCACTAGGTAGGACACTGTTTCTGTACAGAACAATTTACAGGCCGTTTTACATATAGTGGTATAAACTTTTATTAAGAGTATGTTGTAAAAGTGACATACAGGAAAAAGCCAAGCATTATTTGGCTCCATTCCACAGCCAAGTCAAACGTGCAGATTGTTAAATTTGCCCAAATTTGAAGTCTTAAAAACAAGAACATGCCAGCAGTGATGCCAGAGCTTACACAGTTAGTTCACAATCACTGAAAGGCTCTCTTGTTTTTGCTACTTTATAAAAGTTGTTCTGAATATGTTTCCAACTTTATTAGAAAACAACTGAGTAATCAGATTTGTTTTTAATAAAAGAAAGTTTCTGAATAATTTAAAAGCTTGTGCTTCTGAAACTCTGAGACTTTTGTCAGTACTGAAATCACATCTTAGCACATTGAGTGACACACATTTACACATTTGAACCACATAGTAGTTTGATTCAAGTCACGTTCTTTCTTCGTTCGAAAACACATTTTATTTTCACCTCTATTTTCAATACATATGGATCCTTTTGAACACTGTTGAATCCAGGGCCTTTGGCACATGGTTTTCCTTAGGATATCCAAAGATATGCATGCTAGATGAACTGGTGCCTCTAAACTGGCCTTATCTGAGTGTGTGAACTGGGCACAGCCCTGTAATGGACTGGAACCATGTGCAGTACTGGTGGATGGATCAGTTACCTCCTGCTCCGTATTACCCTGAACTGGGACAAGCAGGTTTCAGAAAGTGAATGAATACAAATATCATGACTTCTTGGACTGGGGCAAGAATTTAAAAGAAAACAGAAATGAAACAACTGCTCTGAAATCACACCCTAAAGATCAGCCCCTGAACAAAAACACACACTTCTATCAGTAAATACATTAGTTTTGTGCTATTTTCCATATTATGTATATTCAGACATCCTCCTCAATCAAACTAGCAGCATTGATTTAATTACTGCAGTAGATCATAAGAGAAGAATGATGACCTGTTGGTTACATCTTTAAGTTGCCAATGTTCTCATTTTGTCTCAGCCTTTCCTGTGGAATGAAAAAATGGCCCCATTTTTCTTTGGTGGGTTAGCACACTGCACTGATCTGTACTGATAATACGGTAACTTACTGGCCTACCCACCCAGGACAACAACAGACAGTTCATTGATTTAATTTGGCTTACTCTCAAGTGATTTGCATTTTTTCTTTAACTAAAAGTCAACTGACATTTTAGCCCACCAGCATCACATGACAGGCATTGTGTGCAGCTAACCATTTCCATCCTTAAGCTTTTAAACTGATGCTTTATCCACAAAGTCCACCAACACCATGATATTCCACTCCGTGACATTATATTCAAACACATTTTTTTCTCTTAGCGTGGATCTCATTTTCATTCCTGCCAATGTTAAGAGGTCCGTCTGTGCATTTGGTTGACCTTTTTGATTATATTTGGTAAATTCTTTACCCATTTTTTAGGGTCAAACAACAACAACACAGCAAACATGTTGCTTTATTTTAGGACATTATAAACCACAACTGCATACTGTATTTACTTCCCTCAATTATCTTATTAAGATTTTATGTCACACACACTTGTCTGTAAAGAACTAGAGCAAGCAGTAGCGCACTCCCTGGCCTTGTACAGCTTGTTGTTTGGACCACTGTGTGCTTACTGTAAACTGCATTTCCATTATTTATTGTAAACTGCAAAAGGTCCCACATTTTTTTGAGTTAATTAGTTTTATCTCAGGTAGTTCAAGCACTCCACAAGAAACACAGTATACAATAACAGTGATCATAGAGTGCTCTAGTAAAAGCTATCAGACATGACAACACTGATCAAATTAAATCATTTTGTATGGTTTTCTTGCACTTGAGAAAACTGACACAAACAACAATATAAATGTATTGTTTTCAATGAGGGTGGTCTTACCAGTGTATATGCTTGCATTGGATGCTGGAATGCCAAACTGAGACTCGATGAACTTGGGAATGAAGGTAATAAAGGCAGTGACGATGGCACTCTCAGCAGTGTATGACAAACTCACAAACAGGAATGTCATATTGCTTAAGATCCTGACAGCGGCTCTGGGAAGGTCTACAGAATGACAAGAAAACAGAAACAGCCACAAATGATCAAAACCCATGAACATGAGGAGGTTCGTTAAGTATACCATTAGTGCACAGACAAGGTTATGGATATTGGTAATGGTCCATGAACACGCCACGTCGATGTGGTGAGCACACAGAACATCCTGGATGACACGACTCCATCTATTAACAAGCCTTGCTATAGCCCAGACAATATCCGGCCTTTTAAACTACAAAAACAAAAAGTTGAATTTAAAAGAAAACTGAAAAATTCCCGAGATGCAATATTAATTAAGAAGAAAATCTAAACATCCTGCTCTAAATGTAGAAAATATTTTATTTATAAAAAAAAAATAGGAAATATCACATTAATTAAAGTTACGTCTAATCTTGAACAGATGCAGAAAGCAACCAAATTGAATAAATGCTGCTGTACACAAAGAGTATTACTGGAAATTAATATTTGTTTAAGTAAGACACACATAAATAAGCACCAGTTCTTATAATGCATCCCTTAATCTGTTGTTTAATTTGTTTTTCTTGATTTAAGAGATAGTCATTGCCTGTCCCAACAGCAGGAACCAATCCTTGATAGGAGCGCCTTGTCATCACAGGTATCTCTAACTACATTTTTCTCTTTTGTATTTGTTAATTCTTACATAAAGTAATGAATATGCCAGCATGGTCCGATATAATCTTCAAATGAAATTGGCTGGATTCTTTTCATAACATCTCTTAGTCTAATAAACATGACAAAGGTTCCTTTGATGGCCTGTCAATGGCTGTCTCCTGTCTTGTATCTAGCACTGCTGGGGTGGGCTCCTGAATTGGCTTAAGCATGTTGACCAAATGTTAGGTTATACAAATGAAGGTGCCTGTCATCTACAAAACCTGTCTAGACACATCACTAGTTTTCAGTTAGATTTTCTTCCGTGGGTGGCCCACTAGTTAGTACTGCTTTGTGTGTTTGAATGCCACAGCCAGTCTTCGTCTTTGTGGAGGGTGCACATTCTCCCTGTAAATGCATGTTACGTCTCACCATGTCTCCAAAGATGTACCAGTCAAGACAGCTGGTTGGTTACTCGAAACTGGCCTTGTGTGAATGACTGTGGGCCTTGTGGTGGACTGGCGGCCCATCCAGATCTGCTTCTTGCCTTGTGCCCTAAGCTACCAGGATGAGCTTTTGTCCTTCACAATCCTGAATTGGATATAAAATGACAAAGACTGCTATACTCGGCCATATTTTTCTGTAAATGGCAGTTGCTATTCAAATATTGAAGGCGTTTAAGTCTCCTTCCGTACTCCTGTCTTCTGATAATCTATGCCTAACAGAAATGTTATTTTAGCCTGGTATACAGTATGTGCTCATAAAATTAATGTTCACATTATTATTGAATTACACAGTAATTTTAAAACATTCACATTTCACTTTGCTTATCTAAAGTTCCTAATGGTTGATGTATTGACTAAAGTGCAAAAATGGAGAGACAAATCATTTCAAAATTACCAGGTCCACGTGGCCCTGTAGTTAGTAATTGGGTTAAGACAACAAATGTTTTATTGTAATGTTAGAATTTAAAATTCTATGTATAAGATACTAATCAAATGTCAGTCTAAGCACATATCAGTGGCAAAGGTTACAAATTTATAGCCTAGACTAAATGTTCAGTTATTTTATAGACACTTAAACAAGGCCTTTAATGACCTCTTGGGCACAGCCATCAGCAGTGTGTCTGTCTGCGGAGAGAGTGTCGATCTTGTCAAAAGTTTACTTACCTCGGCTGCGACATTCATGTCTCTGGGGACTTTAGTAGATGGATTGGGAGAGCATGGGGGTTATGAGGTCGCTGGAAAGGGGTGTGTGGCGCTCCCAATATCTATGCAAAAGGACAAAGGTCAAGTCTTTAGAGTCATAGAGCTTCCTGTATTGTTATATGGTTCAGAGACATGGACGCTATCCAGTGACCTGAGACGAACACTTTACTCCTTCGGTACTGTGTCTATTCAAAGAATCCTTAGGTATCGCTGGTTTGACTTTGTGTCTAATGAGCGGTTGCTCATGGAGTCCCGAATGAGGCACATTACCTGCATTGTGAGGGAACGTCAGTTACGGCACTACGGCCACGTGATGCGATTCCTCAAGGGTGATCTGGCTCGTAGGATCCTCATTGTTGAGGACCCGAATGGCTAGACAGGCCAAGGGGATGCCCAGCTGCGGCAGATAGATGGTCATTTCCAGAAGGTGGGACTGGTGCGCATGTCTGCCTGGGGTGTTGCCAACCGGGATCCTGAGTTGTTTCATCGTGTGGTGGATGCGCAACGTGCTGTACCAGTGCATGCTCCCCAACCTCATCTGACTTAAATAATATTAAAAATATCTAATGTTTTTATGCACAGTATAAGTAATATGTCAATTAAATAAATAACAATGTTTTAAGAATGTGGTGAAAGAGGTAAATGTCATTTGGTATTAGGATATTATTAGGTAAACAGTAATTTTAGGTGAGAAGAAACAGGCCATTGGAGTGTGAGCCTGAGAATAAAACATGAGATCTCATGGAGGAATTCCTGAGGCCAATCTTCTCAGCAGGTACGCTCAGAAAGAGAATTTCACAGATTTTTCCTTTTACGAAAAAGGCCTAACTAAGGACATGACCTGTTTTTATGGACATACGTCCATCATGAGCGCAGTGCCTTATCAAATGTATATAACAAGCTAAAACCTATAGAATGCCATTTCTGCCAAAATAAAAGAAATAAAATGGCAATTATGAAATAAATAATCACATGAAAAGTACAGAAATATATAAATATGTCATAAATTGTAAAAAAAGCATAATTATATATAATGATCATCTAATTATTATGAAAAACAGTGTAGTTACTGTACTCTTTTCTTGCATTCAAACTGGCAAAAACATGAATGTAGGTAAGAGCTCTGATAGTTTTGCAGAGAAAATAGAGATAATGATACTGTATAGTGTAACTTAGCCAAACAATGAGTCTGTTTATGAAACAAACATAAGCTGTACTTTAAAAACCTATTGACCTAATTACACTTTCCTGTTGCTACAATTCCTTGTTCAACAACAAACACACACCTCTGGACAAGTCGCACTGTTCCTGATCTTTAGCGAAATACGGCCGGGATCTCCAATCACCCTTTCTCACTGTCACAGTCTGTCTTTCTAGCTTCATCCCCTCGAACAACACACAACTCCTAATGTGGCTGCTATTTATTCTCTCTCTCTCTCTCTGAAAGTCTCTACTTGTCTTTCTGGAATGTTCTTGGGGCTTATAAAATAAAAGGGGTCACTGTCCCTGTCGAAAGGGTCACTGTCAGTTGTGCACATAGCCCCTTCTATCTGAAAAGCAGTCTGTAAGCTATACTATTTTAAGACAAAATTGAAGATATATTGGAAATGCTTGAACGAATGCTCTTCAAAATATTCACATTAAAACATTCGAAAATTTTGACAAGAGCAGGCCATTCAACCCACTAAACTAGCCCATCCTATCCACCTCTAAAATAAAATCAAGTTAAGTTTTGAAGGTCCCTAAAGTCCTGCTGTCTAATACATTACTTGCTAATTTACTCTATGTGTTTGTATTTCATTCTGTCAAAAAAACAGCCTAACATTTTAGTGAAATTTACTCTTAACATGTTTCTAACTGTGCCCCAGTGTTCTTGTTAAACTCAGTTTAAAGTAACAGTATAAATACACTGTACTAATTCCTTTAATAATTTTAAACATTTCAATTATGTAACATCTTAACATCTGAAATCCTGGAATCAGCCTAGTTGTTCTTCTCGGACTTTTTCTCGCACGTCTATATCTTTTTGTAGCCAGGAGACTAAACATGTACACAGCACTCCAGATGAGGCCACACCAGTGTGGTATAAAGCTTGAGCTTCTCGTAAGCAGTACTTTCGATTTTCAGACCTACCAATGTGTATACAAACATAAGATTTTTCAATCCCTACATGAAATACTTTACATTTACTTACATTACATTACATTGAATCTGCCACAAATCCACCTAGGTCTGTATGCTGTCCAAGTTCCTCTGTAATTCCCAAATTTGTTACTTTTAATTATGCTCAGTTCACTTGTTTTGATATGCATAGCATTGAAGCAAGGCATTTTTAATGAGCTCTCAGTAGTTTAAGATCGATTGAACACTGTGTCTGCATAGGTCACCTGGAAGCATGTTACCAGGAATTTTAAGCCGCTGACATTCACCATTAATGTGTGCCTTTATGATTTCCTCATAGTCACTTTCTATGGGGGCACGATTCTCAATGAGTCTTAAATTGTTTTCAACATCAACATTTTGAAGTGTGATTATATGTCTTAGCATTTCCAATACATTGTGAATTTGTCTCAAAATATGTGTTAAATAATCTGTCTTGTGTACAGTCTGCAAAACTAACAATGACAACCCTTAACTCTCCCCACATCTTTGTCACTTGGAATATGAGTAGCAATGTAGTGCTAAAGACCTTCGGTTGCCTACCGCCTAAAATTAGCAGAAAGTATTCAACAGCAAAGGAATATATTCTGCCTGTTGGTCTTTGTCTTGATTGACAAGTGACAAGACCAACAGGAGAAGAGACATTTTGAAAAACTATAAATGGCAATGGCATTAAAACAACCATTTGGAAATTCAGAAAAAGTCACTGTTAATTAACAACAGTAATTAAAAACAACGTCCTTTCAAAAATAAAACCTGTAATAAGTAAATGTAAGGCAAGCTCATCACTGAACCAAAATAAAATGCCATTGCATCTTTGAAATTTAAGAATTTCTATAGAACTCTTGATCTAAAAAAGCCACATCCAGTTTGATTAACATAAAATGACCATGAAAGGTATTGACTAACAATGAGACTGACAGTTCACATTTGGCTAAGCAAATGGCTAATGCTTTAAAGGCAAACAGTTTCCAAATGGATCCCAATGGCACGTGTTTGGTACTCTCCTCAATCAGTGCCTAACAAGTAATCTCGTGGAATCCTCTCGTTGAGTTTTTAGGGACCGTAGTGCATAACATTATAAATGGCATTAAATGGCAGAACACTGAGAACATTCACTAATGGTACAGCAAGCTTACAAATATTCATTGTAATCTTATGTAAGATGATACGCTATAAGCAGAGGGCTTTCCATTATCTAAATAAATAATAAAAACATTAGCTCTATTTACACCAAAGAGCTGCATAATGCACTAGTGAAGTCAGGGAGCTCCACGCTTATATACTCTGTGCTGCGAAAGCCTTTAAACAGCAAGGCTAAGATAACAGAATGTGGATTTTGGACAAATGAGGCCATCAAGAAAACAATTTTCACGTATCTGTTCACTGGGCTTTTAGTAAATGAATTTCACCTTTCATCATTCTGTTAAACAGTGGAAATATGGAGAGCCTTTATTTGGAGCATTTCAGCTTACAGATCAGCATTCTGCCTGTTCAGAACGAGGTAATCGACACAAATCTGTGTCTAAAAAGTATTAATATACAGTCTCTTTTGGACAGGATAGTCAATATACTCCTTAATATGCAAAATAGTTTTAGTTCACTTTCCAGTTCAATGATTCACTTTATGAAATGTTTTGTTTTTATTAATAATAAGAAATGAAAGATGTGCTGTTTATTTAAGGTGGACAACAAGACACATGGACTTATAAGTATTTGTTTTACAGAGTTTGTGGAGTTTTCACGTTCTTCCACTTTTGATTGTGTCTTGTTGATTATGCCAACCCAGCACTCCACATAACCTCTGCTACATTATTTCGACTGGCCTTTTGTTTTCTTAAGGAGTGCACAAAGGTGCAACAGGAAGATGACCCCTGGAACCAAACCAAAAATATTTAGGTTTGCAGTCCAAAATGTAGAAGGAGTGCCAGTGATGTCCACTTTATTTTTCTCAGATAAAGTACTTGGCTTAAAAAAAATTCAATACTTGGCAAAAACTAATAAGGATGAATTCTGATAAGGATTCATTAAACTTTTTGATAACCAGTTTATGACATCTACTTGTAACTCTAAATACCAAATTGAAAATTCTGCTGCACATGTGTTTTGAAAAGCAGCTGCTGCCCACTACAAATCGGTGCTCCCCAATTGCAAATTGAGGCTCATCAGTGAGAATGAATGTGTCAGCTCTGTTGATTTATCATGTTGGTGACAGGACAGTGTGCCTGTGTAAACGCTCCGATAAATAAGAGAACATCCACAAAGTACAGCATTAGTGCTACCAGTCAAAGAATCTTTGTAACTTTAGCCTTCAAGAAGCTTCCTGCATAAAGACATGCCATTGAGGGAGGAATCACACATGCTGGACTGAAGTAATGAGGAAACTCTGGCTTCTGCTGTATAAATATTGGTTTCATAGTGAAAACATTACCATTAAAAGCACCTATTTGCACAATTGGAAGCCTTAAATCAAAATGCAGGAATATTACTTGCTTCAATGTGGGCATTTTCATAAGATTTATGCTTTGTTTCACACAAACTGATACCAGAGAAGACACCTTGTGTTGAAGTAAATGACTAAATACCACATCAGTCATCCTGATTAATGTTTGGGGTAAATATCACACCACCGTTGAAAAAAAAATGCCCTTAGAAGCAAAAATGTGGTATCTCTCCGTTAACATTTTCACACCTTGTAACACTGGCCTGCTTTCATAAACCAACGTCATTTTCAACACTCTGTAGCAAGTACTACAAAACTCTGATTGCGTAACTTTTTAAATGTTTTCAATTCTCTCTGTCTCATCTTAGTTTACAATCATCTTGAGTTCTGCTCACCTACAACTTTGCAGTCATCACCCTGTAATAGTAGCCCTGACAGCACTGTAACATTAGCGTGGCACAAAATAACATGGGCATCTGTCTAAAGGTACAGTGTCCTCACCTCACCATCATGCTCTCTACTCAACTGTGTGGAAAATGGTTGAGAAAGAAAAAGGATGAGTGAGAAATGAAAAGTGATGAGTGATGACTGATGAGATATGAGAAATATGTGACTTGTGATTCATGATGAGTGGTATACTAACTCAGGAAGAGACAATAATATTAGTGAAAATGACAGAGAGATACACTCAGTCAATACAAGCCAAAGCAAGAACTATAAATCAAACTGATCTTTCATTGAAAATGAAAATGCTAAACAGATTTTGAAAATCAAAAACCAGAGCAAGAAATCTTAAACCAGGAAGTCAAAAGTTTTATAAAAAGTACAAAACGTAGAAAACATTCTCAAACACTGAAATGCCTGAGCTGGCTCTTATGCACTTGTACTGATGATGTCACAAGTGTTGTGCATTCCAGGGAATTCTGGGTAATATTACCATGGAAACAGTCGGCATATTGTTCTGAAATGATAATGCCCACAAAAAAGCAAAGATGGTGTCACAGCATAACACAAAAAAATATTAAACTTTTTCAAATTACTCTAAATTAAAAAACTAATGTTAAATTCATAATAATTGGGTCCAAAACCTTCTAAATACTATAGATGCATAATTTGTAAAAATGAATTCAGGAAATGACACACAAATTAATAAAAACTGATGATCACAACAAGTAGCAAGTGAATAGGAATGAGTGATGAATGATGAGTGAAAACTGATGCACAAGTGAATACTGATGAGTGACAAGTGATCAGCAACAAGCGAGTCTTGATGCATGACAAGTAGCAACATATAACTTGCGGTAAAGCTAATGTCTGATAATGGGAGAAGTCAAAAACTTGGAGAGAGAATATACACACATTTTACCAAGTACTGTTGAAATCTTTTTGTGACACCATCATTATTTTTAGAAGTGGCACTTTGCAAAAGCAGTTGTAATTCAACAAGAAGCCAACAACCCTACACATTTCCTCTGACCGTAACCTTAAGAGATTTGCCAAAAACACTTAGTGGTTACACGTGAATACATTCTGCTCAATTTCAAAAAACTAATCGCCTTAAATTCTCTTTCAGCATTTATTCATTCATTGCAGTTATTTAATGTATTGAGTTCGCCTTCTCTTGATTCTTCTGTTTGTTATGTTAATGTGTCACCTTTCATGCCTAAATAGCTGGATATAAGTTGGCACACCATAAAATTGCTTGATCCAAATAAGTGGTAGACAAATGAAAAGACTTACAACAGGACTCAAAAGTGTGATGTATTCACTTAGATGAGTTAGGTTGGGGTGCCCACACTTTTTCGGCTTGCGAGCTACTTTTAAAATGACCAGGTCGAAATGATCTACCTACATTAAAAAATATATATATTGTGGAATATGGCTGGCCAGTCATCCCGGCCAATACCCCCAGGCAGCCAGGTGGAGCCCTCCCTGCAGCATGGAGGTGCCCCTAATGCCAGCAGGGCATCATGGACATTGGAGTGTTTATTCACCGCCCTGGTGGATACCATGGGGGCCGCTAGAGGACACTGCAGGGGGGAAAAAAGAGTATTTTCCTTGCACCCCGGAAGTACATCCGAGTCACATGGACAAGAGGAATGACGTGCTCCCGGGTTGAAGAAGAAGGACTTTTTATCTGACCCGGAAGTGTTCCTAGTCACATGGACAGAGAGAGAGAAACACTTCCGGGTCAAGGACTATAAAGGATTGTGAGAAATTCTCAGACGAGGAGCTGAGCTGGGTGGAAGGGTGGCAACGCGTCTGGGAGAGTGGAGGAATTGTTTATTGATTGTATTGTGTTTATTAATGAGTATTGTGGAGAGGAGGGCGTTTTGTGCACTGTTGTTTATTAATAAAGTCAATTATTGGACTTTTATTTGGTGTCTTACGTATTGTCCGAGGGTTCAAGGGAGCGATAGCGTCCCCTATCTGTCACTATATATATATATATATATATATATATATATATATATATATATACATACTGAGTATACTTTATACATAAAATATATGTTGTGTGAAGGACAGTCGGGTCCCATGCCTGGCAGGGATGCCCCTGCTGCTTATGGCGCCCCCCAGGATGATTGGTGGTAGCCTCCCTGGCTGACGGTGATTCCCCAACCACCCGCAGTGCTCCATGGGAGATGGAGTCCTCCACAGCCTGGTTGGGGGCTCGAATGGCCACTAGGGGAAGCTGCATGGACTCAGCAGCCTGGCTGGACGAATCTTCAGCCCCACCCGGAGGTGCAATTAGGACCAGGTGATCAAGCATCTGGAACACTTCTGGGTGGGTTATAAAAAGGGCCAGCCACCACCACTCAAGAAGCCAGGGTCAGGAGGAGGAGGACTATACTTGTGGAGGAGTGGTGGTTAAAGGAAAGGTTGTTGCTGTGTGGTGGAATAGTGCTTGGGACTGTGTATTGCCTGTGGGTCATGGGGAAGACGTGCGCCCATGGGTGAAGAAAAATAAAGTCTTGTTGGTTTTATACGTGCCTCTGTGTCCTTCTGTGTCGGGTCAGGCGCCTATATAGCGCCTTTTGTTACAGTTGTCATACCTTGCATAACTGATTATCCTTTATGGCACAATAACAATTCAATAAATTTATGGTCCCTATAGTATTTGGATTTAATAATCTTCATGTGGAAAAAGGCTGACTCACAGAAATAAGTAGAGCTGAATAATGCAGCCAAGGAGCTTTTGAATTCAATTTTTGAATTGAATTCAGCCGAGTGAAAAATGATGGCTGTCCAATTAACTGCGCTTTTAGTTCCCTCTCTTTTCTCTTTCTCAGATCGCTTTTCGGAATGAAGTCAGTTTCGTAGTTTTTATGAACAGTTTGAATGTGCCTTTCCACATTTTCCTTCTTTGGAATAGCAACGATAGATTAACAGATCAGACAAATGCACTTCGATTGTGACATCCTCTTCTAATTCCATATCCAGCCCATACCCTCCCCAAACAATTTTTTTTAAATCCCTTCTTTAGACGATATAAATTGGAAGGCTAACTAGATCACAGCCGGAGTTTTGCAGTAGCTTGCCCGTTTGATTGTGTGTGCGGGATGACCAGTGTATTAGAAGAAAGGAGATCTCAGACTGGCCGCCCTGTATGTCAATCACGTGGCAAATGCCATAGGGAGGATATATGATAGACTTTCAAAAAAAAATTTTTTTGAATGCAACGCAATCTACCTGCACTACTTTTGCAATCTACTGGTCAATCGCGATCGACACATTGTGCACCCCTGAGTTAGGTGCAGTTGTGCAATATTGGACTTGATTTTGGAGGAAGATCTTCTGACTTCTTACCCTTAGACAGCATTACACTTTTTATATGTTAATCTAAAACAACAGTGAAGACTGAAGTGCAGGAGAGAAGCACAAGAATGGTGAACAATTTAGGCTTAGTGTCTCTTGTCAGCTCAGTGATTTGCAGACATGTATTTAATTTTTATATAGGAAAGGAATACCTTGATGGCTGCTCTGTTGGATCTAACCAATAGGTAGCTCATTTCTGAAGGTGTGTCACAATGTGAGTTTCCCTTTTGATTTCATAGCCGGCTTTGAAAATTCTTCAGTTTTCTCAGTACAGTCGACCCTTGACATACAACCAGCCTGACATACGAACAACTTGATTTACGACCCAAATTTTTGTTTTGATTTATGACCAACATCTTGCGTTACGACCCGAATGCGGTCACGTGTATCCGCTTGTGCGATTGTAAACAAACAGCCGAGAGCGTTCATAAGTGTCAGTCGGAGCCCAGATACATGTGTTTGTGGACGTAATTTCAGTCAGTGCAGTGATTTATCTATATATATAATTCACTAAAACCATGGCAAGCAAGACACATAATTGCTAAGGAAGGAAGAGAACGTAACGAAGGTAAAGAAAGCGATCACAATCGAAACGAAGAAGGAAATTGTGTGGAAATATGAGAGTGGTGTTCATGTGACCGATCCCGCTAATACCGTATTTACTCATGTACCACACACCCTCGTGTAAGACACGCACCCAAAATTGCGAAAAAAGTTTTGCCCCGTGTTCGATGCGCGTTGTGAATGTATAGGAAGCGTTTAGAGAGAGAGCGAGCACTGTCGTGTGAGTGCGCGAGCAAGCGAGAGAGAGCGGGAGTGGGCGAGCAAGAGAGAGAAAGCGCGAGTGGGCGAGCAAGCGAGCGAGAGAGAGAGCGCGAGTGGGCGAGCAAGCGAGCGAGAGAGAGAGCGCGAGTGGGCGAGCAAGCGAGCGAGAGAGAGCGTGAGTGCGCAAGCGAGCGAGAGAGAGCGTGAGTGCGCAAGCGAGCCCAAGCAGAAGTTTCCTCGTGTATGACACGCACCTGATTTTCTAATGCTAGTTTTTGGGAAATAAATACGGTATGTACAGCATGTCGAAATCCACCATCTCGATAATTTTACAAAGAAAAGGTTTGCATAAGGAGGCTCCTTCTAAACAATAACCACCTTCCGTTTCATTCTCCTCCTACTCCCTTCCTGCAGCCCAAAGATGTTAAATTAAATGGTGAGTACAGTATGAAATTGTTGTTTCTGGTAGGCTAGGCACTTTTTATAACTTTTTGGTTAGTACATTAGAAAAATTATTGGTGTTTTGGTAAATTATGCACATTATACAACCCTTTTTTATGAAAAGGTTAAGTAAGTGTTGCTGTGAGAGGTTCGAAACGCATTATGGGTATTTCCATTATTTCTTATGGGAAAAATAGTCTTGACTTACAACCAACTTGAGTTACAACCAGCCCTCGCGAACGAATTGAGTTCATAAGTCAAGGGTCCACTGTATATGGCAATAAATGTATCGATTTCACACACAAAATGTAAGCATTAAGAGCCATCAACTTACATCTGATATATTCACTTTATGAATAAAGAAATCTGCTAATTTAAAAGAAATATATACATTTTGTTAATATACATTAATTGTTAATATACATCATTCCGGGCTCTTGGCATGGGTGAACAAAGGGCAGAGTACGAGTCATGGCATATAGAATGGATGAACAGCAAACAAGTGCATTGGTGGTAGAAACACATGCTGTATAATGGCCGAAAAGGTTTGAGCTGCTGTACTGAAAGACGACCAGACTTAAAGAATCCAATTCAGTAGGCACAGTTCGAGCACTGAATACTGCGAGCTGGTAGAATTGCTTTGTCTTTCTTTTCTTGGTTTCAGGGCTGTCAAACTGAAGACACCAAATGTCCTTTAAATCACAAACATTTGCTTAGATTGAATTTTTATGGTTCTTATCATATAATAAAAATGTACTAATTATTATATCACAAATAATAAAAGTTGTGAAGAAAGAAAATTACAGGGACACTTGACACGCTGAGTGTTCCTTTTCTTCTTCTTCACACAAGATGACCGACAGGTCTACAAGATCAGCTTTTTTAATAACAACTCTGGAACAAACAGCTGAATGTCTGCTTTTCCATTTCCATATTCAGCTCAATTTCAAACATATGAGACAGAATATTGTCATATCATCATCAAGCCCAATGAAAAGAACACATTATTACATAACTCGGGTTATTTTTAGTTGTTGCATAGTACTGTTTTCATGAGGTGCCATCTGTGCAGTTTTACAGCAAAAGGCAAAACATGTGTTGGAGGATAATAAATCCATAGATCCATCAATTTTCAAGATTCACTTATATGAGAGAGGGTTAAGCACAAAGCAAGAGCCAGTGACTGGTCAGATACGGGAGAGCCAACACCCACAGATAGTTTAAGGATGACATTTAATCCAACTGTTTGCTTTGAAATTTGAGAAGAAACCAGCAATAATAGAGGGAATCCATGACAAGATGGATAGGACACAGACTGCACTAGCAAAGTTTCCTTTCCTGGGACTGAATATTGGGTGGAAAATGTTAAGTGCTGTTAGCCAGTTTGATTAACAGATTTCGGGCCTAGAGGTTAGGTGAAATATGCTATACAAATGTTTAGTTGGATGCATGTTGTACCTCGCCAAGCAAAATAAAGCCATTTGTTTGTACTTTTATCTATACTAATAAAAGACAAAGCCCTCACTGACTGACTGACTCACTCACTCACTTATCACTAATTCACCAACTTCCTGTGTAGGTAGAAGGCTGAAATTTGGCAGACTCATTCCTTACAGGTTACTTACAAAAATTAAGCAGGCTTCATTTCGAAATTCTACGCGTAACGGTCATAATTGAATCCTACTTACGTACATTAGTACATACATCGCCTGCAGCTTGGTCGCCGTGTGAGGCGGCGTTGCATCCCCCATCCCCACACCTCCCATGTAATTGACTGCCTGCCCATTTAAGGCTGTCCGTCGCTCCGGTCTTTCATTCCCTTCTTTGCTTCACCACGGTATTCACGTCTCCCTGCTGATAACAGCAGCCTTTTTATTTAATCCACGGCTTCTCCGCTGTTTTATTGTTCATTTATTACGATGCAAAGTTATCGATGAAGCCAGTTGTATGCTTACAAAGCTTGACAGATGCCGAATGTCACTTCAACACAAGTCCTGCAAATACTAACGTAATTGAAACAAACCATGAAACTCGAACCGATTATGACAGCAGCAATCCAAGCTGTGAGAAAACAGTAAAAAGGAGGCATGTCAGACGTTGTGGTACATTTTCTGATGCAGCGAGACGGAAACAACTTTGTGACGCTGCCGCCAAATACTCGCAGAAAAATCCACAAGTTAACAGACACGCTGTTGCTAAATACTCACAGGCAAATCCACAAGTTCATAGAAACGCTGTCACTAAATACTCGCAGAAAAATCCACAAGTTAATAGACATGCTGTCACTAAATACTCGCAGGCAAATCCACAACTTAATAGAGACGCTGCCGCTAAATACTCGCAGGCAAATCCACAAGTTCATAGAGACGCTGTCACTAAAATACTCGCAGGCAATTCCACAACCTAATACCGGGAATGCCTGCTAAACATCTTAGATTCACGAGTGGCAATTTGGGTAATGAACACTTCGATGAATGAAACCTTTTATCTTTACAACGGTTGACAAACACGGAATGTAACTTGAACACAACACGTCCTCCAAATACGAACCTGATTGAAAGAAATAATGATAATCAAATCCTTGATGACAGCAACACTCATAACAGTGACAAAACAATTACATTCACAATCAGGTTATGTTATTTTTAAAATGTTTCCTTTTCTTTTTCATAACTTATTTAACACACTACTTCTCTGCTGCGAAGCACGGGTATTTTGCTAGACAATTATATATCAGACAGAAGCAGATGACTTTGATTTGAATCAAGAGACAACAGGACACATTTTTCACAGTGCTTATGCAGTTCAGTTATGTGCTTGTGAAAATGTCCTTTTCCCCAAAACCATATACAAGACTAAACAGTCAAAGAATTCCAAGGCCAGTCAAAGCTCTCCTCTTCTGAACAATTGTCACACCAAATAAGTGCTAGCTGCCATTACATTTTCAAATCCTAATTTGCTAAGTAAAACTGAGCAAGAAAAAATGTCAGCCTAAAGATTACTCAGGCAATATGTGTAGGATGGATAAACAGAAAACAAACAAACTTGTCCTTCTAATGAAAAAGAGAACAAATATCCAGTTATCTACAGTTAATAAGCAGAACAGCTTGATCTGAGGGGACAAGTGCAATGCCAGGCATTGAAAGTTTGTTTTTTTTTCTGTAAAATATCAGTTTGTTTTACAATTTAAAGATCTTTTTTATGGTTACAAGATCTTACCAAAGATTAAACAAGGTCTGGCTTAATTCATCATAATTTCATACCTTATATCAACAGAATCAATAGTACTAGGGTGCTAGTGAGAAGTTAAGCAAAATGACACCTTTTATTGGCTAACTAAAAAGATTACAATATGCACGCTTTCAAGGCAACTTAGGCCACTTCTTCAGGCAAGATGTCAACAGAATCTGAAATTTCATGAAGATCTGTAGACTTTTGATGTCCACTTTAAATGAATGAACATATACATATATATATATATATATATATATATATATATATATATATACACACATATATATGTATATACACACATATATATACACATATATATATATATATATGTACACACACACACACACACACACCCACACATACATACATACATATATATATATATATATACACTCACATTTATATTTATATTATATATTATATTATTGATCATTTGGTTGATATTTTCAAATTATGACATGATAAAACCATGCCAAGATTAAATGCACCATGTGTATATGCGGCAGCACGGTGGTGCAGTGGTAGTGCTGCTGCCTCGCAGTAAGGAGACCTCTGTTGGCTGGGATTGGCTCCAGCAGACCCCCATGACCCTGTAGTTAGGATATAGCGGGTTGGATAATGGATGGATGGATGTGTATATGTGTTGTACTGCAATGTAGTTAACCTATTAGATTGCATTTAATCTTCCATAGCCTGCAGTCTCTCATATTCTTTGATTATTTTGTTAAAGTTAATTTGTATTTCTCAGTTCAAGGCTAAAACTATTACAAGACATTTGTCATCAAGTTTTGCCTCACTGCTCAAACCACACGGCTCAGGTTCTCTATGATTGGCAACACTACAATAAACGAATGCCAGTGGCTCTGTTGGCTGCTGCCTCCTAATTAAGCTGAAAATAACTGGAGGTGCATTTTAATTGCAAAATACTCAGTGCCCCCTAACTTGCAAATACGTCAGACATCTGCAATTTAGCCTCTTGAATTTCATACACATTTCCACACTTACTTGAATAGGAAGACACTCACTTCTATAAGTAACTCTGTCAAGGAAGCAAGCTGTGAGACAGGCTGAACAAATATAGCCCCTTTCAACGGGATTTTACCTCCCAAAATTGCCTTTCGGATTTTAGAAAAGGTGTCAATAAACAAGCATGTTATGTAACTTTCTATATAATTATCTGTAAAGTTTAGCTCTACTGTTATTTACAATTGAGATAATAGGAGAATCCAGGCTTATTTTTAACACTCTCTAAAGTGTGCAGTTTTACTTGTAGCCTGTTTTAATGCAGATTACTATATGCAGGAAAGAAGAAAAACTCTTGTGTATGTTTTAAATACAAAAATGTGGGCTTGAAGGTTTAAAGAACATCTAATTAGAGAGAGACTGAGTCTTAAGTCTTAAGATATCTAAATGACTTAGTTAATATAAACATAATGCTATAAAAATAATATTAGAATCAGTAGACATTTAAAACTTGATGAGTTTTTACAGCTCTATTAGATGTTTTATTTGTTTATTTATTCGTTTTGAATATGACAGATAATAGATTATTATCTAAAATCTTCTTGTAGTAATTAATTGCTTCTGAAAGCATACACAAATCTATAAAGGTGATGTTTGAACTAATAAACTCATAAAATAAGCACATTTAATCCAATCATATTTTATGATAAAATACTTTTTAAGGTATGACCTCCTTGTAATTTTAACTGGAATGAACATAAGCGTCTACTCCTTCTGTGAAACTTGATAATTCCACTGAGCTCTTTGCTCCACAGTCTGTCTGCCTCAAAGGCTGCTGGGTAACATACTGAAACAAGACATTCTTAGCCACCGAAACCTCATGCTTGGCATTCTCATGAGTTACTAGGGGAACACAAACTGGGACTAAAGCTTTTTGGTTCTTGAAAAGAATCGTTGCTTTCTTTAACCTACAACATGAATAATTTATTTTTTTCTTTTAGTACCACATACTGCACAACTAGCTAACATTTTATACTTCAGTTAACAAATCACAATCTTAATCACTAAGAAACAACAGAAAACCAGGCAAAAAATAATTCTTATTTGTGAGCCACAGACAGATTTTGTACAGATAAAGTGACACAACCTGCACAGCTTTCTTTCAGCAAAATCCTTGCTTCCCAGGTTTCTAACAAACGCCATTACCTTTAATATCCTTCCCAAATCCCATTGAAGATGTGACCGCTTGGCCTTTGGATTTCTCTTTCATCACATCATCATCACTTGAGATGTCATTTGAATTCATTTTCTTTTTCTTCTTTTTTTTTTGTCGAGGGGGTAACTTCTTGGGGAATGTGAACATCGGGAATATAACCAGTAGCATGGCAATAGCACAAAGGAGGAAACCACTCCACCTGTTAAAAAAGAAACATATAAATAATCAGCATGTTTGCAGCTTTAACTTACATGTTTAGGTTACGCTGCAAAAGAGGACACAAACAAGCAAGAGATAGGTGCAAGTGTTTCAAACAAAAGTGCTGTGCAGATCATCATAATAAATGAAGTCAATAAACACTACAGGATAAAATCCGGTGGTCTTTTGTGGAGGGTAAACATCACAAGAAATAATCCAAACAGTTAAAAATCCAATCTGGGAAGGTAAAATCAACATATTTCTTGCTGCTCTTTCCCAGCCAGTCCTTATCAGGACTCACTAGCATCCGCGATTGCCTTTGTCTCTCATGTCTCCCACTCATCCTCCAAACTACACCCTACCTTAAAATATTTTTAGATATTTTAAGGGTGAAATGGGTCTCTACCTGTCCTTTTAAAAATAACACCTCTAAAGCAAAGTGTCATTTACTTGCCATGACAAAAGCCGTAGTACATGTAAATTTGATCTGTGTTTGCAGTTAAACTCCTCGTGTCTTACAGATATCCGTGTTTGCCTTATCAGCATTATGCATAGGCCAGTTAAGTGACTATTCTAGTTTATCGGTTCTAAAGTAAATTGCTCATTAAAATTTACATAGCCCAAAATTAAGTGAACACTTTTATAGAAGTTTTCTAGTTTTCTAGTGAGGCTTCTTTTCAATCAACAAAACAATACTTTTCACACCTATTGCAAAGTTTCACAAGAAAATCAAAATATCACCTCTCATGCCCTAATCAGGGCGATACGTACTTCTAGGACTAAAATTAGTTAATAACTTCATCCATCAATCCTTTCATTTTCAATCTACTTAATCCAATTTGATGCAGGAACCTCCACTGACTATGTACTAGAGGCAGTCACGCGCCCCACATGCTCATGCTGGGGTTAATTCTTGTTGTTAATAGACCCAACCTGCATGTTTTTGGGATGTAAGCCAAACAACCTTCAGATAAAGACTCATATGTACAGGGAAAAGGCGCAATCTCCATAAGCACAGTGACAAAGCTGGTATTGAAACTTAGTCCAGGAGGACAGGGGCAGCATTTGGACTAGGGCAGATATATAAACTGCTCAAAAAAAATAAAGGAACACTTTGAAAACACATCAGATCTCAATGGGAAACAAATCCTGCTGGATATCTATACAGATATGGACTGGGTAATGTGTTAGGAACGAAAGGATGCCACATCGTTTGATGGAAATGAAAATGATCAACCTACAACGGGCTGAATTCAAAGACACTCCAAAAATCAAAGTGAAAAAATGATGCGGCAGTCAGGCGAGTCCATTTTGCCGAAATTTCATTGAAACTCAAAATGGTACTCAGTAGTTTGTATGGCCCCCACGTGCTTGTATGCATGCCTGACAATGTCCTAATGAGACGACAGATGGTGTCCTGGGAGATCTGGACCAGGGCATCACTAACCTCCTGGACAGTCTGAGGTACAGCCAGGTGGCGCCCGATGGACCGAAACATAATCTTCCAGAGGTGTTCTATTAGATTTAGGTCAGGTGAGCGTGGGGGGCCAGTCAGTGGTATGTATCAATTCCTTCATCCTGCAGGAAACTGCCTCCATACTCTCGCCACATGAAGCCGGGCATTGTCATACACCAGGAGGAACCCAGGACCCACTGCACCAGCATAGGGTCTGACTGTGGGTCCAAGGATTTCATCCCGGTACCTAATGGCAGTCAAGGTGTCATTGTCTAGCCTGTAGAGGTCTGTGTGTCCACCCATGGATATGCCTCCCCAGATCATCACTGACCCACCACCAAACCAACTCATGCTTAACGATGTGTGCTCAGGGTGAACCTCCTCTTATCTGTGAAAAGCACAGGGCACCAGTGGTGGACCTGCCAATTCTGGTATTCTATGGCAAATGCCAATCGAGCTCCACGGTGCCAGGCAGTGAGCACAGGGCCCACTAGAAGACATCCAGCCCTCAGGCCACCCTCATGAAGTCTGTTTCTGATTGTTTGGTGAGAGACATTCACACCAGTAGCCTGCAGGTCATTTTGAAGGGCTCTGGCAGTGCTCATCCTGTTCCTCCTTGCCCAAAGGAGCAGATACCGGTCCTGATGATGGGTTAAGGACCTTCTACAGCCCTGTCCAGATCTCCTAGAGTAACTTACTGTCTCCTGGAATCTCCACCATGCCCTTGAGACTATGTTGGGAGACACAGCAAACCTTCTGACAATGGTACATATTGATATGTCATACTGGGGAAGTTTGACTACCTGTGCAACCTCTGTAGGGTCCAGGTATCCCCTCATGCTACCAGTAGTGACACTGACCGAAGCCAAATGGAAAATAGTGAAAAAACAGTCAGAAAAGATGAGGAGGGAAAAATGTCAGTAGCCTCCACCAGTGGGGATCTGAAAGATGAAAATACACCTAATAAAAAAAATAATTAATAATGATGTTACTCAGTATTGAATATCAGTCATAAGTGATTACACTTTGTATGTCAAACACACGTGTTAGACCTCATCAAAAATGTTGTGTGCAGTTTTGGCCCTTTTTATTCAAAAAGGATTTTCTGCTGAACTGAACAAGCTTAAGGGGTTGATAGTGGAGGACAGAAAAGCTGACAAGTTCAGCAGCCATCTTGATTATGAAGCACGTGATAAGCCTCATGTAAAAAAAATAATAATTTTTAGACAGCATTGCGTTGGAAGACCAGAGAGGAACTTGCAACCTATTTAAACGTGTTTCATCACTGTCTTACTTAAAGAGAACAGTTGGAAGAAAGTCTATTCTCATATGCATGCTGATACATATTCCTCCAGTCACTAAACCAGATAGATAGATAGATAGATAGATACTTTATTAATCCCAAGGGGATTATCAGCATACTGATAAAGAACAATATTAAATTAAAGAGTGATAACAATGACAGACATAATTTTGTATAATATTAACGTTTACCCCCCAGGGTGGAATTGAAGAGTCGCATAGTGTGGGGGAAAGAACAATCTCCTCAGTCTGTCAGTGGAGCAGGACAGTGACAGCAGTCTGTCGCTGAAGCTGCTCCTCTGTCTGGAGATGATCCTGTTCAGTGGATGCAGTGGATTTTCCATTATTGACAGGAGCCTGCTCAGCGCCCGTCACTCTGCCACAGATGTTAAAATGTCCAGCTCCGTGACTACAATAGAGCCTGCCTTCCTCACCAGTTTGTCCAGGTGTGAGGCGTTCCTCTTCTTTATGCTGCCTCCCCAGCACACCACTACGTAGAAGAGGGCGCTCGCCACAACCGTCTGATAGAACATCTGCAGCATCTTATTGCAGATGTTGAAGGACGTCAGCCTTCTAAGAAAGTATAGTCGGCTCTGTCCTTTCTTACACAGAGCATCAGTATTGGCAGTCCAGTCCAGTTTATCATCCAGCTGCACTCCCAGGCATTTATAGGTCTGTACCCTCTGCACACAGTCACCTCTGATGATCACTGGGTCCATGAGGGGCCTGGGTCTCCTAAAATCCACCACCAGCTCCTTGGTTTTGCTGGTGTTCAGTTGTAGGTGATTTGAGTCATACCATTTAACAAAGTCCTGGATTAGTTTCCTATACTCCTCCTTCTGCCCACTCCTGATGCAGCCCACGATAGCAGTTTCGCCAGCGAACTTTTGCACGTGGCAGGACTCCGAGTTGTATTGGAAGTCCGATGTATATAGGCTGAACAGGACCGAAGAAAGTACAGTCCCCTGCAGCGCTCCTGTGTTGCTGACCAGGATGTCAGACCTGCAGTTCCCGAGACGCACATACTGAGGTCTGTCTTTAAGATAGTCCACAATCCATGCTACCAGATATGAATCTACTCCCATCTCTGTCAGCTTGTCCCTAAGGAGCAGAGGCTGGATTGTGTTGAAGGCGCTAGAGAAGTCCAGAAACATAATTCTTACAGCACCACTGCCTCTGTCCAAGTGGGAGAGGGATCGGTGTATTATATAGATGATGGCATCCTCCGCTCCCACCTTCTCCTGGTATGCGAACTGCAGAGGGTCGAGGGCGTGGCGGACCTGTGGCCTCAGGTGGTGAAGCAGCAGCCACTCCATGGTCTTCATCACATGTGACGTCAGAGCGACAGGCCGGAAGTCGTTCAGCTCACTAGGACGTGATACCTTTGGGACTGGGGTGATGCAAGATGTTTTCCAAAGCCTCAGGACTCTCCCCTGTTCCAGGCTCAGGTTGAAGATGCGTTTTAGAGGACTCCCCAGCTCCAACGCAAAGGCCTTCAGCAGTTGTGGCGATACTCCATTTGGACCTGCTGCTTTGCTGGCACAAAGTCTCTTCAGCTCTCTGCTTACCTGGGCTGCTGTTTGTGGGTTGGGGGAAACTCTGTCCTATGCTGGTATCAGCAGAAGGATTTGTGGAGGGTGCAGTACTCCGAGGTGAGAGTGGGTTAGGGTGGTCAAACCTGTTAAAGAAGTTGTTCATCAGGTTTGCTCTCTCCACGTCTCTCTTGATGGTGGCACCCCACTTTGAGCTGCAGCCAGTGATGATCTTCATCCCATCCCACACTTCCTTCATGCTGTTATTCTGCAACTTCTGCTCCAGCTTTCTCCTGTACTGCTCTTTCGCTGCCTCGAGCTGGACTCGGAGTTCCTTCTGCACGCGCTTGAGCTCATGCTGATCACTGCCTTTAAAAGCCCTTTTCTTCTGGTTCAAAAGGCCCTTGATGTCACTTGTAATCCATGGCTTGTTGTTGGCATAGCAGTGTACTGTTCTTACTGGAAAATATGCAATATGCATCATAACAAAATTAAACAGGTGTATAAATTTAACCCCAACAGAGATATTACATCAATACTTAGTTGAGCCTCCTTTTTCAAATATAACAGCCTCTAGACACCTCCTATAGCCTTTGATGAGTGTCTGGATTCTGGATGGAGGTGTTTTTGACCATTCTTCCATACAAAATCTCTCCAGTTCAGTTAAATTTGATGGCTGCCGAGCATACATGGACAGCCAGCTTCAAATCATCCCGTAGATTTTCAATGATATTCAAGTCAGGGGACTGTGACGGCAATTGCAGAACATTGTACTTCTCCCTCTGCATGAATGCCTTTGTAGATTTTGAACTGTGTTTTAGGTCATTGTCTTGTTGGAATATCCAACCCCTGCGTAACTTCAACTTTGTGATGGATGCTTGAACATTATCCTGAAGAATTTGTTGGTATTGGGTTGAATTCATCTGACCCTCGACCTTAACAAGTGCCCCAGTCCCTGAACTAGCCACACAGCCCCACAGCATGATGGAACCTCCACCAAATTTGACAGCAGGTAGCAGGTGTTTTTCTTGGAATGCGGTGTTCTTCTTCCGCCATGCAAAGCGCTTTTTGTTATATCCAAATAACTCATTTTTTGTCTCATCAGTCCAAAGCACTTTGTTCCAAAATGAATCTGGCTTGTCAAAATGAGTATTTGCATACAACAAGCGACTCTGTGGCGTGAGTGCAGAAAGGGCTTCTTTCTCATCACCCTGCCATACAGATGTTCTTTGGCAAATTGCGCTGAATTGTAGAACGATGTACAAATACACCATCTGCAGCAAGATGTTCTTGCAGGTCTTTGGAGGTGATCTGTGGGTTGTCTGTAACCATTCCCCCAATCCTGTGCATATGCCACTCCTGCATTTATCGTGGCCTGCCAGACCTGCTGGGTTTAACAGCAACTGTGCCTGTGGCCTTCCATTTCCTGATTACATTCCTTACAGTTGAAACTGACAGTTTAAACCTCTGAGATAGCTGTTTGTAGCCTTCCCCTAAACCATGATACTGAACAATCTTTGTTTTCAGATCTTTTGAGAGTTGCTTTGAGGATCCCATGCTGTCACTCTTCAGAGGAGAGTCAAAGGGAAGCACAACTTGCAACTGACCACCTTAAATACCTTTTCTCATGATTGGACACCCCTGTCTATGAAGTTTAGGGCGTAACGAGCCAATCCAACCAATTTGGTATTGCAAGTGATCAGCATTGAGCAGTTACATGCATTCAAATCAGCAAAATTACAAGGGGACCCACATTTTTGCACAGCCAGTTTTTCACATTTGATTTAATTTCATACAACTTAATACTGCTTCACTAAAAATCTTTGTTCGGAAAACACCCTAGTACTCCGATATTCCTAGGAAATGAAAGACATACCACTGTTACCTTTTTTGTTGAAAGTAGAGCAAATTATTATGCAGGCTGAGAGGGGTTCCCAGACTTTTTCATATTACTGTATAATATGTGCCTTTCTAACCTTTAGGGCAATAACAAGGATGTTAAAGTATAATAAAAACATTCTATTTGGTTTAAAATTTGTTGCATAAATCTGGGGGTGGCTATGTCAGAAAGTTTAGTTAGAGTCATGTTCTCTTAATAAGGGGATATGCTGTTTCAAGTTTTATCTTTGTTACCCATTTTTACTTCTCAGTGTGGTGGTAACTTTTATAGTCATTGCTGTAAGCAATTGTTTTGTTAAAAAATAATATAATAATAATGCTACTGGAATTTACTCATCAGTCATGTCGAGTCAACTGGCAGTGACTTCTGCCCTAAGACCACTTTTTGCTGAGCTTCTTCAAATGTCTATTTGACTTTCTCAAAGTGTCAGGTGAATAGAATCAGTTAAGCTGGATTGGGCTACGTAGCCCATTCTCTTCTTGCCTTGTCATATGTTCTAATCACTCCATAAAAAGTGGTTGCATGTCTCAGAGAACGAAATCTGTGACACATCTGGATAGTTTTATGGACTGCAGAGAATTGCTAGTCATAAGTGTTTTCATTGGTTTAGAGTTTCTCTTATTGTTAGCTAAATCTGGCTACTGCCTTTAGTGTAGCAGTATCTGTTTAAGTATATAATAATAGTTTGTTTTTTGTTTTTTTAGTGCATTGGCCATGTGTATGCACATAAAATCCAAAGGCATCCCACACATCACTTTATTTTTTCCTTTCTGTCTTTATTTATTGTTTTTAAAATGAAAAGAATGCCAAAATGACATGAACAAAAAAACATACAAAACTATGAGGGGACAATGGAAGTCAATTGCAGGACATTATGTTACGTCTTCTCCTTGTGGTCACACAGCTCTACAAACAGCTAACAAATGGAATGGAAAACAGTAAAAGCCAGCTTCAAATTTCAATGTAATTGTAATAAACTAATGCCACAAGAATTAATTAAAAATAGACATTGCTGATCCAGCTCATTGCTGAGCTATTCACTGCACCACCGTGTTGCTCCCTAAAGTCAAATATTTTTATTCAAGCATGCAGCTCCTTACCAGTTTCCAACAAAGCGAGGGTCACTTTGGTCGATGTTCACAATGGTTTTCGGATCCACATAGAAGCCAATAAGGACCCCACCAAGAAGATATCCTGCCGCAGGGCCCAAAGCCCCCATTACATACATGATTGCTGCAGAGAAAAAAAAAATCATTAGTAAGATTAGTATACAAAACCATCCCTGTTATTTTTATGCACAACATAACAAATATTTTTTGCATAAAATTGATTAAGACAAAGAGCTATCTATTAACCGATTTTCTAATTTAGTTGTAAATATTGATCTTCCAAAAATATTTTCCAAGTCACTTTCTATGCTTACCATGCCACCTCAGATCTAACACTGAGGGTCAAAGTAGAAGAGAGATGGGCCATTTGGCCTCATAATAGAGGCACATTTTAGTGTCAGATCAATAAAATAAAATTAGAACATTTTGTGCTGAAAATATTAAAGAGTATTGCAGTGTAAGTAGCCCATTAGGCACAGGCAGCATGCCCAAAAGAAGGAATGGCCGGATACCTACTTCAGATACTGCTAGGGTCTGAAGGAGGGCCTGCCATTTCTTGAGAGCTCAGTGCCAGTAGAACAGAAGGTAAGACACATCTTAGCTCCACTCTGTGGCCCTGTGAGTGTCGAGCTTTTTATTCACTGGCTTACTGACTTACCAGAAATACATTTAACTTCATTTTAACTGTTTAAACTGTTGATAATTTTGTTCAACCAAGAACCGAATCTTTGTTTGTTTGCTTTTTACTCTTTTCTAAGTGAACCTTCAATGAATCGTTATTTTTAAATGTCCATAGCCTGTCATTCATGCATTAATCCATCCCAGAAAGCCACCAGCTATTTAATTGTAGGGGACTCCCACACTCACTCACACTGCAATTATTTAGATTCGACTTGATGTCTTGGTAATGTGGTAGGGAAAAGGAAGAGGGCAGTGAAAACTGGCACGGATACTCGACACAGACAAGGCCAGGATAGGGAGTTCAACCCAGGCCACCAGTGGGTTGAAAACTAAGAGACAGACCTCAGTACTGTATATAATGTGTATGTCTCTGTTATATGCCATCTGGTATGAGATTCGTAAAAGCAGTATTAATGCTCATGATGCGCCATCTTTTGGCATGACAGTGACATAGCAACTGGACAGACACAGAGATAGACACTTTGATGAAGAATTACACTAAAAGCTAAAGCAAAACCCAAAAAATGAGTTATCTTTTTGGCTGTATTATAATTTTATTCTACAGTGTTGTATAGTGCTCTGCCGCTCATCAGTCCTATTACTCAAATACTATACTGCAGAGCTCCAAACAGACAGGTGGCAGGCCTTGCCTAATGCATAAAAGGAGTTGGCAAAAAACACCATTGCTGATGATGAATGTATCAAGTTACTTAGTGATATTCAAGCAGATTTTCATATATTTATTCCCATTTTGAATTGACGAGCATGTAAGTACAATAATTGCCTCCCACTCCTGCTCAAATGCAACTTAATACAACATGAGAACTACTTGCTAGTGAATATCACCCCGTTCTCTTATTTCTCTAAGTTTCTATGCAGTCAAGGTCAGGTTAGATGCTACAGACAATACCCACAATACCCACATCCATCTCTAATTTCAAGTAATGAAAGCTGAGCTCAACATCTTCAGAGGATCAATCCCATTGATCTTAGAATCCACTCAATCATATACATTTGTATCATACACAGTAAAGCAATGCCATGCCGCAGTGTAGGCTATAATAACGATGGCACAAATAAAAATAGCACAGACTGGAAGGCGAGGGCGAGGAATAAAGCAGTACTGAATTAGAAATGAGAATAATAATATGTTATAGTTGATTAGTGTTTTGCATCTCACAGAATGGCAGAACACCTTTACAGCTCATATTTGGTGTTCATATAGGGAGCACTGCTACAGTGAGCCATCACATAGCAAACAGCAGACGAGCACTTTAAACAGGGCACCAGAAAATGTGCACACTTTATAGTTAGCTTGGTTCTACTCCCACAGTCCTCAGCATAATAATATGAATAACTGTTTAGGGTCAAGTTTACTGTCAAGCGTACACAGTGAAATAAATCTCTTATTTGCATGTCCACCCTGACTCTGTACTGGATGAAGAACTTTTGAATAAATAAAATAAAATAAAATAAAATGAACATTGAAACATAGACCAGTTTTTAGTTTGTTCTGCAGTTTATGGTTCTTCAGCTGTGGTTTGCAGAGAAGGTCCAAAAACTGCACAGCAGTGCAGACTGGCAGTGAATTGTTAAACACTGACCCTGGTACCTGTCAAAGACAGCCAATAGAATAATTTTACAATATTTGCTACCTCTTGTCCTTCGTGTACTTTCAGCATCTTTCACCTGCATTCACGTGTGTCTGAACCTCTCCTCACCAGCTCTCCTTTCCTCAGGCGTGTTCCTGTAAAGCCTGCTTCTCAGACACTGTCATTATTTTTGAGGAGCCGTTCTCACCTTCTGTCTGGTTTCAGACTCTCACACTCACACTTCCTCTTTTGTTGCATCACCAAAGTCAAACTGACCAAACAGATTGCTCTTAGGAACTGGACACACAGACCTTAGTGTTTTATTGTTGCTGGCATTGGATTTACTGCTGCGATAGAAGTCAGTCATTTTTCGTTAGCAGGTCAAAGCTGGGAGCCACAAACAACAGAAACATCATCCGAGATAATGGGTAATACATGTATTCATCAGTCATATATATCATATATATATATATATAATACAGTTGTGTTTGAAAGTTTGTGAACCCTTTAGAATTTTCTATATTTCTGCATAAATATGACATAAAAAAACATATTTGTGAGTGGCAAAAGTATGTGAACCTCTAGGATTAGCAGCTAGTTTGAAGGTGAAATTAGAGTCAGGTGTTTTCAATCAATAGGATGACAATCAGGTGTGAGTGGGCACCCTGTGTTATTTAAAGAACAGGGATCTATCAAAATCTGCTCTTCACAACACGTTTGTGGAAGTGTATCATAGCACAAACAAAGGAGATTTCTGAGGACCTCAGAAAAAGAGTTGTTGATGCTCATCAGGCTGGAAAAGGTTACAAAACCATCTCTAAAGAGTCTGGACTCCAGCAATCCACAGTCAGACAGATTGTGTACAAATGGAGGAAATTCAAGACCATTGTTACCCTCCCCAGGAGTGGTTGACCAACAAAGAGCACTCCAAGAGCAAGGCATGTAATATTTGGCGGGGTCACAAAGGACCCCAGGGTAACTTCTAAGCAACTGAAGGCCTCTCTCACATTGTTCATGTTCATGAGTCCACCATCAGGAGAACACTGAACAACAATGATGTGCATGGCAGGGTTGCAAGGGGAAAGCCACTGCTCTCCAAAAAAAAACATTGCTGCTCGTCTGCAGTTTGCTAAAGATCACATGGACAAACCAGAAGGCTATTGGAAGAACGTTTAGTGGACGGATGAGACAAAAATAGAAATTTTTGGTTTAAATGAAAAGCGTTATGTTTGGAGAAAGGAAAACACGGCATTCCAGCATAAGAGCCTTATCCCATCTGTGAAACATGGTGGTGTTAGTATCATGGTTTGGGCCTGTTTTGATTCATCTGGGCCAGGATGGCTTGCCTTCATTGATGGAACAATGAATTCTAAATTATATCAGGGAATTCTAAAGGAAAATGTCAGGACATCTGTCCATGAACTGAATCTCAAGAGAAGGTGGGTCATGCAGCAAGACAACGACCCTAAGCACACAAGTCGTTTTACCAAAGAATGGTTAAAGAAGAATAAAGTTAATGTTTTGGAATGGCCAAGTCAAAGACCTGACCTTAATCCAATCGAAATGTTGTGGAAGGACCTGAAGCGAGCAGTTAATGTGAGGAAACCCACCAACATCCCATAGTTGAAGCTGTTCTGTACGGAGGAATGGGCTAAAATTCCTCCAAGCCAATGTGCAGGAATGATCAAAAGTTACCGGAAACATTTAGCTGCAGTTATTGCTGCAAAGGGGGGGGCACACCAGATACTGAAAGCAAAGGTTCACATACTTTTGCCACTCACAAATATGTAATATTCGATCATTTTCCTTAATAAATAAATGATCAAGTATAATATTTTTGTCTCATTTGTTTAACTGGTTTCTCTTTATCTACTTTTAGGACTTGAGTGAAAATCTGATGATGTTTTAGGTCATATTTATGCAGAAATATAGAAAATTCTAAAGGGTTAACAAACTTTCAAGCATAACTGTAAACACTAGAGTGGAGAGTTTATAGCTGAAGGTGGAAGCTGCCATCGCTGTACTTTGTATATAAGAGCCAGATTGAATGTTATTTACTTATTTACCTTTATTCACTTACTTACTTCCTACAGTATAAAGTCACAAGTAGAGTGCAGAGCTTCTCGTGTACATTGTCAGAGATGGCTGGGGTGGCGACCCAGCCGGGACGCCCAGGAGGACCGGAGGAGGGCTTGCACCTTCCCCAGACCATGTGGGGGCGACCACCCTGGTACCTTTGGGGGCCACAGGTACAGAGCTTTGAAGCTCCACCCTGTAGGGGCCCGTGGTCACCGCCAAGGGGTGCCCCTATGCCTTTGGAGCCCTGGACCTCAGCACTTCCGCCACACCCAGAAGTGCTGGGGGGAAGAAGAGCAGGGACACCCGGAGTGCTTCCAGGGATGCAGCTGGCACTTCCGCCACACTGGGGCGTGTCGGTGGAAGATTGCCGGGAAACACCTGGAGCACATCTGGGTGATTATAAAAAGGGCCGCCTCCCTTCATTCAAGGCAAGAGTCGGGAGTGGAGTAGGACGGAGCTCTGGAGGAGAGAAAGAGGTGGCCTGAAGAATCAAGGCATTGGTGTTGTGGCCAGAACTTTGGGGACTTGTGGGGTTTGTGGTGCACTTATTACTTGTACATAATGTATAATAAACGTGTTGTGGGTGACATGAACGTGTCTGTCTGTCTGTGTCCGGGCCAGTCTCCACAACATATACAAAGTGCCATACAAAGTGGCAAAAGTGCGAGAATGCAGTTAAATGGTACGAGAATGCAGTTAAACTTTTTTTTGGGGGCACATACATCGTTCAGATCTAAACACTAGTGTGGAGAGTTGCTTGCATACTGAAGAGTCTACAGCTGCAGGTGGAAGCAGCCGTCGCTGTACTTTGTATATAAGAGCCAGATCGAACCTTTACAACTATCATACATTTACACCAGCTGTTACAGACTGAAATCAAATGTATGTTTTTATTCTAAAATAGTAAGAATATGAGCAGCTCACTTCTCAAATCTGATTCGTCCGGGATCGAACCCGTGAAGTTTTGACTACCAGTCAACAGATGATACCGTTGCGCCACCGAAGCAGTTGTAGTAAATGCGTGTCAATGTCGCACCCTAACGCTGGTTCTTTTTCTGCAGTTATATTCTTGAATAGAAGTGCACTTGTTCTCTTATATTTGTACCTTTTTTGAAAGTGTTTATTTGATATTTGGAAATCAGGCTTAACACATTATACACTTCATGTCTACATTTTGTCAATTATTATTAAAACATGAAAAACGTTTGTTTTTAACGATGTGTTTAATATACATAGATTGTTGTAGACACGGAACACACATGAAATGCATGTGTTCCAAATAACGATATAGTATTTATAAAAGGTGTGATTTTGCTTGACTTCTCACTCTATACAACTCCAAGCAACTGACACACAGGTAAACAGACTCGAGCTGAGAAAAGTGTGCGCCGGTGGGGGATGTGATAGCGGGCTGCTTGGTGCTTAACAACACATTTACAAGACAAAAGACGCTGATGGAGAGGTGCAAAGCGATTTAAGGTGAGATAGATCTACGAGTTTTTTCATAGGCTCTGCTAATTCTAGTGTTACGTAAACACCAAAAGGACAGCTACCACTGTCAGAACTTCCACTGACAACATTTATTTAATATGAAAATGAACTGATAATGTTTAACAACAACAAAAGAGCTTCTGAGATGAACTGTGCTGACTGAGGAGCTTCATTTAGCTGACTAAACAACATCTTCAAAATTTCACCTTCATAAGTGAAGTAAATACAGAATGACAAGGAGATCTGCAGCTTCAGTTCCATCGGCGACCTGTGAGTACACAAAGATTAAAGAGAATGTGGAGGGCATGCATTCTTTTGTGATTTTCTGCTGGGCACTGCATTGGAAATATACAACAACATTATATCACAAGCTAAAAATAAAAAAGCATTAGTGAGTCATCGCTGTACATTTCAAAGATAATAACAGCAGTACGCTACAGCAGATTTAACAGGAGAGCTCCACAAATACCAAGGGCTGCATTTAATAAGAATAAAAAGCTACAATTAATTGCTAATATTACACTAAAGTACACAATGTACAGCAGAGTCCATTTTTGAATTCTGGCAAAACTGAGTGCAGTGAAGTGAGCACAGTAATTGACATTGCACAGTCTTTAGGCTACCAAGAACTAATGATTTTTTTAAACTAAATTATTTATCATTATTCCTAACACTGCTTCTATGCAACAAGAAAGGGATTCATATCCAAATATAAAGAATTAACTTGAAGCTGGGAAGAGAACCACTTGCTCTATTTTTCCACAGAAAGGTTGCAAACAGACAAGTCAGCTTGTCCATTCATCACACAAAAGTGAGGCGCTACTTCACTAGAAACATCATGGCATCTAATATGCTTACATGCCTTAACACACACGTGTTCTTTGAAGTCAGAACTGCGTCATGCTTGTCTTTTGTTCAATAACATACTAGCTGTGCTTCCCACCATTGCCCATGTTTTATTTAAAAAGGTTGCTATAAAATTTACTTTATACTTGGCTGTCTAAACTAAATACATTTGCCACTGAGAGAAGTAGTTTGAAAGGAGTTGTCTGGTTCTGGCTGTATGATATTCAGGGAATAGCAGCCATTTGGGACTGAAAGTGTAATCTGAAGACATGAGAGGACTTTGGGGTATAAAGACAGCTTCTTTAAGATCACATCCCATTATAATTAAGGCCACTCTTTCTGCCCCCAAGCTATCTCAGACTGTCATTTACCTTCAACCAATCAGATTTTCAGGTCAGCTGTGGACATCATCAACATAATGTTTAACAACAGAAATCTAACAATGTTACATCTGAGTTATCCTCCAATTTTCATGACAATACGTACGGCCATTTTTGAGTGATGCTAGACCAATCATACATCAACAACAATAAAAAAATTTTTGTCGTGCTCAAAATCACACAAGGAGAGTCGCAATGGGCTTTAACAGGCCCGCTTTTTTTAATAGCCCCCCAGCCTTGACTCCCTAAGGAGAAAAGAACCCCAATGCAAAAAAAAAAAAAAAACCCTGTAGGCATACAATTGAAGAAATCTTGGGAAAGACAATTTAGAGACAGACCTCCTTCCAGGTAGGTTGGGCGTGCAATGGGTGTCAAAAAATGGGGTAAATAAAATAAAACACACAGAACAGAACACAAGTAATCCTCTTCACAGAGCTAGATGGCCAATCTATCATTGCCACCTCAGGAATACAATGCATACAATAGTACTAGTACAATTACAGAGCAAAATGCAAGAGTAGATTATATCACATACAAGGATTCAGATTTGTTCAAAGTCCTGGAGACCTAGGCCAACAAGCTGCCTCCCCCCTACTGGATATCCCACAGCAGCTGAGTCAGTGCTGGGTCGGCCAATCTGATGAAAGGAACCTTCTAGCCGATGATTCCAGTGCTACTTTGTCATAGATGGCTTTTCCATAGGCAGGGGCATCTCTTATTGTAGCAGGCAGACCTTTACACAGTTTAAGGGCCTTGTAACTAAAAGCTTGACCTCCCACTGTTATTTTATTAATCCTTAGAATCATAAGCAGATCGGCATCTAGAGATATGTGTAATCAGGTTTGTAAGTCATGATAAGTTCAGATAAATAAGCTATATCGTGGCCATTTAATGCTTTATATGTTAAAAGGAGAGTTTTGAAATCTGCCCTAAACTTAACCAGGAACCAGTGTAAGGATTTAAGAACTGGAGTTATGTGTTTACATTTTCTTATTCTTGTAATAATTCTTGCAGCAGTATTTTGGATTAACTGAAAGCTGTACAATGAATAATTTGAACATCCAGTGAACACCACATTGCAGTAGTCAATCCTACTAGAAATAAATGCATGAATTAATTTCTCAGTATGCAGCATATTTAAAAAACACCTTAATTTCCTAACATTTTTAAGATGGAAGAATCATGTTTTGGACAATTTTTAATATGCACTTTAAATAACATGCTAGAGTCAAAGATAACAACATCTCAAAGAAAACATCTGTTTTATCTGTGTTTAAAGACAAATACTTCTCATCCATCCACTCCTTTAATTCACTAACACATTCAATTAAGGACAACATTGGAGAAATGTCATTTGGTCTGAAAGAAAGGTATAACTGGGTGTCATCTGTGTATGAGTGAAAATTTAACAATTGTAGAAGATAGCCTGGCCACAGACAGACACACAAACCCAGAATGTCCAGAACACACTCTTTTATTTATTTTCAATGTGCTGCACACAATACCATGCTCCAACACTCGACTCCACTCAATCCTTTTTTCTACCACCTCCACTCCTCACTCGCAACCTTGTCCTCCTCCACCCGACTCTGGCTCCCTTGCTGGAGTGAGGTGGCCTCTTTTATACCGCACCCTGAAGTGCTCCAGGTGTTCCTGGATCCTGTTCCGGCAGCACTTCCGGGTGTGGCAGAAGTGCTACAAGGGAATCCGGCTCCTCTACTGGTAGCACTTCCGGATGTGGCGGAAGTGCTGTAGACCACGGCTCCGGAACTGTCCAGGCGCCCCCTGGTGGTGGCCAAGGGCCCACGCAAGGTGGAGTATCTAAGCTCCCGTCGCGTGGCCCCGACGTGACCCACGGGGGCTGCCCCCTTGTGTCCCAGGGGAGATACTGCTGGTGATATGTCCACTCCCCCGGTCCTCTCCTCAAAAGGGCGTCCTTCACACAATATGTTTTCTAAAAATAGATACCAGTGGAAGTATAAAAAGTGAAAAAAGTAAAGGTCCTAGGACTGAGCCCTGTGGAACATCATATCTCACTTCTGTGTATAATGATGGAGTACTGTCAGCACATTTCTCTATCTACATAATGGAATTGATTTGCTATAAAAAAACTAAACCTGGGAAAGACATTGCCTGTAAGCCTATGTAGTAAAATAGTATAGTTTATTGTGTCAAATGCTGCTCTTAGGTCAAACAACATAATTACGGAGGAATTTCCTTCATCAGAGGATATCAGAATAATGTTTACAACATGCTTCAGTGCCATTTCTGTACTATGACCATTGCAGAGGCCGGACTGGAATTTCTCAAATAAATTGTAATGTGTAAGGTGTGGTTAAAGCTGATTGGCAACTACTTTTAAAATTTTTTAGAGAGAAGAGGTAAATTTGATATGGGTCTATAATTATTAAGTATATGTGTGTCTAGGACCGACTTTATAAGTAGTGGTTTGATGACTGACACTTTTAGTGCATCAGATACTGCGCCATGCAATAATGAGATGTTCATAATGCTAAGAATAGGTGCTGCAAGAACATCAATTGCACTTTCTACTAGTTTTGTTGGCACTGAATCTAAGGAACAAGTAGTATGTTTCATTTTAGAAATGAAAGACTTCCTGTTCTGTTACAAGATGCAGATTTCTAAAGTGTTGAATGCAAGGTAAGACAGGGTTTGCCAAGCTAGTACGTCGTTTGCACTGTTATGCATCCAGTCCTAGGACCTTTACTTTTTTCACTTTTTATACTTCCACTGGTATCTATTTTTAGAAAACATATTGTGTGAAGGACGACCTTTTGAGGAGAGGACCAGGGAAATGGACATATCACCAGCAGTATCTCCCCTGGGACACAAGGGGGCAGCCCCCATGGGTCACATTGGGGCCACGCGACGGGAGCTTAGATACTCCACCTTGCGTGGGCCCTTGGCCACCACCAGGGGGCGCCTGGACAGTTCCGGAGCCGTGGTCTACAGCACTTCCGCCACATCCGGAAGTGCTACCAGTAGAGGAGCCAGATTCCCTTGTAGCACTTCTGCCACACCCGGAAGTGCTGCCGGCACAGGATCCAGGAGCAACTGGAGCACTTCAGGGTGCGGTATAAAAGAGGCCACCTCACTCCAGCAAGGGAGCCAGAGTCGGGTGGAGGAGGACAAGGTTGCGAGTGAGGAGTGGAGGTGGTAGAAGAAAGGATTGAGTGGAGTCGAGTGTTGGAGCATGGTATTGTGTGCAGCACATTGAAAATAAATAAAAGAGTGTGTTCTGGACATTCTGGGTTTGTGTGTCTGTCTGTGGCCGGGCTATCTTCTACAATTGTTACATTTTAACTCATACACAGATGACACCCAGTTATACCTTTCTTTCACACCAAATGACATTTCTCCAATGTTGTCCTTAATTGAATGTGTTAGTGAATTAAAGGAGTGGATGGATGAGAAGTATCGGACAAAATCCTACTGGATCTAACAAATAAGTAAAACATTTGCTGAAAGTGTCAGTTTCCACATTCCACAGTACCTGACCATAATTTATAGCCAAATCAGATAAAAGGCTGCCAAATTCAGTCATGAACAATTAATATGGCCCTGGTCGTCTGTACACCAATACACAATCCAGAACAATAATCCAAGAGCAGAGCAGAAAAAGAATAAAAAAAAAACCAACAACAGTAGATGCAAACAGAAAACAATACTTAAAGACTCCACAACAAACAAAAGACTTCCAGCTCCTGAGCCATCACAGCAGACTTATATAGCCAAACAGAGGACTCAGGAACCACGATGACAGGGTGGCACTGCCTCCTGAGGCTCCACCCAGAAAAGAACATTTGGGCAGTAAACATTTACAGGATTAACTAATGAAACCTAAAGAAATAACATAAAGATGTGAACAATAATAACTCAAAATTAACAAAAACAACATCGACAATTTAGTTTAGGCACTGTAAAAAATGCATCTATTACTCATTTCCTCTTATGTAACAAAACCTTAACAAACACTTCTTTGAGTCTTCATAACAATTATAAATTATCAATAAAGTGTTTATTTACAATGTGACCTACTAACAAAACTATACTATGGAGTGATCTGAGGTGGCTTAACTGAGATACGTCTCTCTTGACATTACATATTTAGTATATGACTTGTGAATCCTTAATATTAACAAGTAATTTACCATCATGTCAATATGCCACACTGCTCAGAGATGAATAACCTATCTACTGATGTTTAATAGTGATACGATGACCAAAAAAAGCCTTTGTTAAGGTTACATAAGAGTAAATGAGTAATAGATGCAATTTTGCAGAACCAAAACTAAAGTGTTACCAAAACAACAACAAAACAAAATATACCTAACATACTGCACCCTTATCAACCTCTTCTCATACCTATAAATCACAAATGGCTAACTGACTGAAAGATGTGAGATGTAAACTGTAGATATGGGTGGATGGTTCACCGTTATAACACTGCCAGCATGACGTCAAGTTTTGGGATAGAAGTCTCCGGTACTGGTGCTGCTTTCACTGGAAGCTTCTTAAGCATTCCAAATGAAATCACAAACACCTATTTTTCTTTCATCATAACAATAACAAAGTGTTTTTTTTCCCCAAAGGTTAAACTGAACGCCTTTCACTCTTTTAAAATTAAAAGAAATTTACAACCATACATAATTTTAGGGATAAATGGAACCAGAATCATTGGACAGCTGCCCTGTAACCTGCAAACTGAACATGACCCACTGACTGAGAATCACTGCCACAGAGCATTCCCAAGCAAACAAGGCCTTAGACGAGGGTAATTCAGACAGGCTCTAGCGCTTCTTGTTTGAAGGTTAATACAGAAGAGATTAATCTGCAGCCTATGTTGTCTCCTGGCTCTTGAACAAAAGGAACTGCAAACCCTGGTGCTAGGCACAGGACAGATTTAGAATCTTAAACACTGCAGGCTTCGTGTGGTCATCAAACGCTTAATGCACATGAGTGGGCAAAAACAAGAAAAGGCAGATGGCTTGAACAAATACTAAAAGAAAGGAGAAGGGGAGCTTGTTTGTTTTCAGCAGCTGTCATGTTTCTATGTAATAAATAAATAAAATGAAATCGGAATTAATATCACTCAAACCAGGGAATCAGTCTCCTATAAAGTCGTATCCAGCAGGAAAAGATGCACAACACCTTACTTAACAGTAGCAGTAGCAGCAGTATAAGTACACATAGCATTGACACATATATAGACAACAGAAAAATTCTTACTTAAATGTCTGAAACATCCTTAGGGTCAGACCAAATTGAAACAATCAGTTTCACACAGTTGTGCTTGGTGTGTGTGTGTGTGTGCGTGTGCGTGTGTGTGTATGTGTGTTCACCTTCAGATGGACGGGCACCCAAGGTTTCTGCCTTGCACCCTATGCCAACTGGGATAGGCTCCAGCAACCCCTTCCAGTCCTGTTCAGGATAAGTGGGATAGAAAATGACTGGCTGACTAACTGAATTTCACATAGTTAAAATCCCAATCCCAATATATTACAACTAATGCTAGTTTTCTTCCTATAAAAAAGACTAACCCATTTTACACATCATGTTTAACACTTACGAATCCAAATTCATCCATGCTGAAGAACATTCCACTTGAGTTGTATGAAAGCTGAAACTTTTAAAATGTTTGCATATTAACTTCATGAAATAGACAAATACTATGTTTGTTTATTAATGATTTTTGTACTAGTGAGTTGTATTGTAGGACAAAGTTGGCATTTCCCATTCTGCTAGGCTTTTGTGGCACACCAACCTGTTAAGAAATCAGTTTGGGGTTGTAGGCATCCAGCTGCACCTTCCCTGACTTGCATATCAATCTAAATGACTGTACTCCAACTTGTACTAGGATCTGCCTGGATTTCATCTGATTACAAAGGTGTCTATCAGAGGTGATCTGATGTCTATCCAGAGTCCCCTCTGCAGACCTCTTGAGGCACGAAAGGGACCCAAAGGACAAAGACCTACAGTTCAAGGGCTGACAACTAAGATGGACAGAAGAACTCACCTATTAGAAGAAACTGATTTTGTAACTGGAAGTGACTTTAATTCAATCAGGAGAGGGTTCAACCATATGCACCCCATCTCTCGAGGTAGAATAAGAATCTCTCTCTTGGTGGGATATTCGCTGGACACTCACAGATCTCTCTGTGGATTCTCTCAGTAAGGGGAAAAATATGAAAATGACTTTCAAAAATCTTCTTTCAAACTAAAAGTTAGGAAAGCTGAATATGACAATCTCTTATCTTTGTGGACCAGAAGCTGAGACCCCTTCTGTCAAGCCAAAGCTGTGTGCTAGTAGTCTGGTGAGAAAGTGAAGCCATAACTTCAGGAAGGGAACTTCAGCATCTAACTCTTGGGCAAGAATGAGTGATGCCTTTTCCCTATGAAGTGGCAAAAGACAGCAGAAGACAAGCTGAGGGAGCAACAGCACAGCACTGACAAGGATTACATAGCAAAGACAAAGAAGAAGAAGAATCTTCCACTTGAACCCGGAACAACACAAAAGCACCAACTGCACACAACTTCGGACATCATCCAGAAAGATTTGGTATCATACAACTATTTATCTGTACCAAGGGAGGGAGAGGTTGGGAGCATGCGCTGATAACAGTGTGTTGCCACACCCACCACACAACGAATCAGATCAGCATCCTAATTTAGGACTCGAGCACAGCCATACAACAAGTGACACCTCAGCACCACACTAGCTCAAATGGAACAGAGTGAGGATTTTTACAGTGACAGTAACCCCCACATTTTCCCTGCAAGTTGGAGCACCTGCTTGCAGGGCTGGATGCCGGTTAATGTCATACCCAGGATGGTTAACCAAGATAAAGTAAAAATCTAAATACCAGTAAACAGCAAGCCTATATATTTGTCTCTCATAGATAGGTAGATAGATAGACAGATAGATACTTTATTAATCCCAAGGGGAAATTCACATACTCCAGCAGCAGCATACTGATAAAAAACAATATTAAATTAAAGAGTGATAAAAATGCAGGTATAACAGACAGTAATTTTGAATAATGGTAACGTTTACCCTCCAGGTGAAATTGAAGAGTCACATAGTGTGGAGGAGGAATGATCTCCTCAGTCTGTCAGTAGAGGAGGACAGTGACAGCAGTCTTGGAGATGATCCTGTTCAGTGGATGCAGTGGATTCTCCATAATTGATAGGAGCCTGCTCAGCGCCCGTCGCTCTGCCTCAGATGTCAAACTGTCCAGCTCCGTGCCTACAATAGAGCCTGCCTTCCTCACCAGTTTGTCCAGGCGTGAGGCGTCCCTCTTCTTTATGTTGCCTCCCCAGCACATCACTGTGTAGAAGAGGGCGCTTGCCACAACCGTCTGATAGAACATCTGCAGCATCTTATTGCAGATGTTGAAGGACGCCAGCCTTCTAAGGAAGTATAGTCGGCTCTGTCCTCTCTTGCACAGAGCAGCAGTGTTGGCAGTCCAGTCCAATTTATCATCCAGCTGCACTCCCATATATTTATAGGTCTGCACCCTCTGCACACAGTCGCCTCTGATAATCAAGGGGTCCAGGAGGGGCCTGGGTCTCCTAAAATCCACCACCAGCTCCTTGGTTTTGCTGGTGTTTAGGTGTAAGTGGTTTGAGTCTTGTCTGTAAGCATCCAGTCTTATATATATATATATATATATATATATATATATATATATACTGTATATATATATATATATATATATATATATATATCTATACTAATAAAAGGCAAAGCCCTCACTGACTCACTCACTCACTGACTGACTGACTCATCACTAATTCTCCAACTTCCCGTGTAGGTAGAAGGCTGAAATTTGGCAGGCTCATTCCTTACAGCTTCCTTACAAAAGTTGGGCAGGTTTCATTTCGAAATTCTACACGTAATGGTCATAACTGGAAGCTGTTTTTCTCCATTTACTGTAATCGAGATGAGCTTGAACGCCGTGGGGGCGGAGTTTCGTGTTGAATCATCACGCCTCCCACGTAATCACGCAGTACATACAAAACCAGGAAGACCTCCAAAAAGCGCTGAAGAAAACATGCATTATATAATTGAGAAGGCAGCGAAACAATAAGAAGCGAGCGAGTGACATATACAACCATATTCATGAGTTCTGCTACTTCGGAAACAAAGCACGATGTAAACCTAAACTTTAAATTAAGTTCATAGACAGGCTGCCGCTGGCGTTTGTAATTTAGTGCCTGCCCATATAAGGCCGTCCGTCAGCGGCAATCCAATAGCAAACTGCCACTAAATATTCACGGGTGAATGACTGTGCTTATGCAGAGGAAGATGAGATGGTCAGGGTGGTGTTTGGCACAAACTCAGCGAAACTGCGAGAGAAAGTTTTAAGTGCCGGGACTTAGGTAACATTAGATACAGCCATGGACATAGCACGACATGGCACCAGCACAGCTGGGAAACTTCGATGCATGTACACCGAGCGGCTCACGTGAACTGAAGCAGTGCACAGACAAAAAACAACAGTTCCAAAGAGCGCTGAACAAAAACCGAATTACACAATTGAAAAGGCAGCAAAAAATATGAAGCGTCTGATACATACAAGTATATTCATAAATGCAGCTACTGCGAAAACAAAGCACACGGTGGAAAAAGTCAATGTCCCGCTAAAGGAAGACAGTGTAAAAAAAAAAAACCCGTGCATGCAGTGTATCAGGTCTCAGATAAAGAAGACGACGAGCTGTTTATTGATGCAGTAAGAAACGAATCGATGAATGAAACCTGTCATCTTTACAACGATTGACAAAAACGGAATGTAACTTGAACACAACACATCCTACAAATACGAACCTGATTGAAAGAAATAATGATAATCAAATCCTTGATGACAGCAACACTCAGTAACACTCACAAAACAAATACTGTCTATTGACAGTCATGTTACGTTATTTTTAAAATGTTCCCTTTTCTTTTTCATAGCTTTTTTAACACACTACTTCTCCGCTGCGATACGCGGGTATATATATATATGTATATATATACCCCGATCTACATACTTGAATACTGGATACTTGATTCGCCATCAATGATTGTTTTGGTAAAGCCATACTCAGTGTATTCATTAGATGAACGGTAAAAAAGTAAGAGCGAGGGGAGGATGACTTATTGAGGCATGCAGGCTGTAGTGCGCGTCAACTCTATCTGAATTGCGCGATCACATTTGAAAAAATATATCTTTTCAAGTTCTATTTAGTCCATATGTGTCAAACTCAAGGGCCGCGGGCCACATCCGGCCCGGCGTGTAATTATATCCGGCCCACGAGATCATTTTATATACTGTATTATTGTTATTAATGGCCCGGGTATATGAAGCGCTGGTAACACAATAAACTACAGATCCCATAATGCAGCGCTTCAGCTGCTTTGCCGAACACTTACCGCGTTAATCAAGTCTAGCTTATGATGCTGCAAGTTATTGCGAAGCTAGCCCACACGATGCTGAAGAGAAAAGTTGATTCTGAAAATAGAGCCTTTAAAAACCGATGGGAGGCTGAGTATATGATTACTGACATTGCTGGTAAACCCGTGTGTCTCATTTGTGGAGCTAATGTGGCTGTAATTACAGAATTTAATCTAAGACGGCACTATGAGACAAAACATCAGGGTAACCTGAAAGACCTGAATGCAATGCAGAAGATACAGAAAGCAGAAGAATTAAATAAGAATCTGACACTTCAGCGGACGTTTTTACCCGTGCACAATCACAAAGTGATTTCAAGTGAAGCTGCTTTTATGGGAGACACAAATGCACCAGTGCAACTTGCCCCACTTTCCCTGTTGCCAAGTAATGTTGAACCAAGTCGTCACTACGGTGTTCCCAAATACGCACTTTGC
>JANRMT010062819.1:51458563-51500557 GCA_026402145.1 Polypterus bichir lapradei | reverse complement strand
ATAAAAATTCCTTCTATTTAAAATTTAAATAGAACTTGAACAAATACGATAGTTCATAATATCCACGCAGACTTGCACGTAAGAGCGGGAGTTATCCGTTTTAACAAGCAGCGTATTGCACTGATACGAAATAGCTGTGTGTGTATATATGTAGATATGTATGTATATGTATATATATGTTTATATATGTGTGTGTGTGTATGTGTATATATATGTATTTGTGTATATATGTGTATGTATGTATGTATGTGTGTATGTATATGTATGTGTATATATGTAGATATATATATATATATGTATGTATATATGTGTGTGTGTATATATATATGTGTATATGTATAGATATGTATATATTTATGTTTATGTGTGTAAATATATTATATATATATATATATATATATATATATATATATGACAACAACACTCATCACTCACAACAGTGACAAAACAATTACATTGACAATCATGTTATGTTATTTTCAAAATGTTTCCTTTTCTTTTTCATTGCTTCTTTAACACACTACTTCTCCGCTGCGAAGCGCGGGTATTTTGCTAGTATATATATATATATTCACTGTATGCACAGTGGCGCACAAATGTCCTTTTCTCTTTGAACCTTTTCTAGATAAAGTAAGTGATTTTTTGTTTTTCTTGCTTGCATTCTGTATTTTTATAGCTGCAAAAGTCAATTGAGTGACCTGATGTGACATGAAGCAGCAGGAGAAGTGAGTTGGTGTTGCAGAGGTTCACACAAGCAGTTTAGATGGTAGTGAGTTCCCCACGTAAACCTGTGCAATAAAAGTACTCAACTTCAACAAAATCAGTCCACTGGGAGACGAGTTTCCATTGGGAAGGCAGATAAACAAGCAGAAATGACAACAAAGTAGGTGTTTTTTACTTATGCAAACAAGCCTATGAAAGAGAACAACTGCTATCCATCCATTTATTGAATTAATCTCTGCAAGTATAGATCAATTGAGAGGCAATATGTCCCGGTTGAAATGGACACAAGGTCTGAACCAACTTCTAACAAAGCAGAACTCCATTAAAGAATATAGACAAGACAGACCAGCTTAGACTGAACAATAAACTAAATAGTACATACTTAACTGTGGGAGGAAAACAGGATTGCACAATGAAAACCACAAAACCATGTGGATTTCACAAAAGCTAACCTGGAAACAACCCTACTTCCAGACTATTAGCTGAAACATGAAGATGCTCAATGACTCAATATGCTAAGCCAGCAGGAGTTCAATAAATATGGCTTTTGCTGAGATCATTTCTTTTTTTTAATCAAAGCTCAAAAACATGTTCAATTTAAAAAAATGAGGACTACTGTAATGGCGTTGTCATCATTTTCTACATATTCCAGCAATACTTGATTCTGGTGCACCATTGAATTGCTTTTGAGATGAAAGGTTATATGATGAGCATCAAGATGGTGATGTGGTTAGTACCGCTGCATCACAACCCCAGATTTTTTGTTTCAAATCCTATTTTGGTTTATAACTGGCACCCTGTCAGTTGAATTCCAAAACATGTACCAGTCGCCTGTGAATCTGAATAGAATAAGCAAGTTAGAAGAGAGAAACGTGAATGGAAATTCACTTGCCCTTGTTCCCAGTCTCACTCACATAGTAAGTTACGAAAATAAATGCATGATTTAAAGCTCATTAAATACAGTAAGTATTCTATTTATCTTTAACAATACTAGGGGGCTCTGCCCCCTGCTTGCTTCGCTCGCTCACCCCCGGGTTTGGTTAACCGAATATACAATTTAAAGAAATTGTTATTTTCATGGGAATTGTTACATACTCTGATGATTCTATGTTGCATTGCTTCTCCGTGATCATAAATATACACCTGACTGAATTGTGGTTTCTCCGAAATTAAACTTGTCGCAGCTTTAATTGTTGTGGGACCACAGGTTCTCATAGCATATGATTCATTATTGTGTAAATCTACGTTCTGAGCATTGAATGATGTGAACGCGAAAAGATTATGTAGACTCGGATATTTTGCCTGTAGTGTTTGTGGATTTCACTTTCACCAAACAACAAATCTTAGCTTTAGGAAATGCTTTGTGGAGGTTACTGTTGCTAAAGGAAGTTCTACCAGTTACTAAATAAAATGGCTCACTTGCTTTCTTCAGCCTGGAATGTGATGTGCACTTTGCTGACAAGAAGAAGTGTGATTGAGTGTTATATGTTTAGGTGGCTGCGGTGGGTTGGCACCCTGCCTGGGATTGGTTCCTGCCTTGTGCCCTGTGTTGGCTGGGATTGGCTCCAGCAGACCCCCGTGACCCTGTGTTCGGATTCAGCGGCTTGGAAAATGGAAGGATGGATGTTTAGGTGGATTGTGTTGGTGTATTATGTGACACTGTCTGACCACATACCTAAAAGAAACGGATGCAGAAATGCAGGTAATTGTAAGGGCATCACATTTTTATGCAAGAAATTTGTGCTTAGTCGTGGCTGTATGAACTGTGTCTTGAATGAGCAACAAAATGTACTTTTCACTAAAATAAATTATTTCAGATAAAAGATTATAATTCAGGTATCAATTTAATTTTCAAAAATATTACCAACTTTTTCTAAAATTGCAGTTATTATACAAAAATTGATATGCTCCAGTGGAGTACCCATATACTCTATGAACACACCAAATGACATCTAAACTGGATGTGCCTTCAGCTCGGAGTGTTAATGCTGTTTTGAGAGACATCATTGTTAGTGGGTGTTTATTAAATAATTGAATGGCTTCAGCTACACGATGAGTGGGATGAATGATATCATTAGTATTGATTACCACATAACTAATGTGTCTATAGCCTTAGCAAAATAACATAACATTAATGAAAATTGTACACATAGAATGTATTATTGTTCTGCCATAACAGAGTCCTAGGTGACCTTATTTTCCCCTTTTTACTCTTTATTATGTAGATTTTACAAAAACATCTCAAATCCCATACACGCACCACTATGTGGTCCGGTATTGTACTACAGCACTTACTCCCACCATTCCCTTCTTTACCTATAAACTCAAGCATTTAGATAGAGTGAAAGAACAGGCTGGAGAAGGTGCTTTACATTCATTTATGTATTATAGATAATATTCCCAAATTATAAGGCTGTCAAAAATCAAGCCTTTCTTGTCTAAGCGCAACCTTGAAACAGTGATACATGCTTTTATAACATCTCGTTTAGATTACTGCAATGCGCTTCTTTTTGAAATTAGCCAGGCCTCCATTGCTCGCCTACAGCTGGTGCAAAACGCTGCTGCTCGATTTTTTACTGGCACAAGAAAGCATGAACCTGTTACCCCGATTTTGGCCTCCCTTCACTGGCTTCCAATTCGCTTTTGAATTCATTTTAAGATCCTTGTATTTGTTTTTTAAATCCTTTAATGGTTGTGCCCCTCTTTATCTGTCAGAACTGCTGCACCCTTATGTACCGTCGTGTTCTCTCAGGTCAGCAGACCACATGCTTTTTTGTGTTCCCAAGGCACGATGCAAACTCCGAGGTGAACGAGCCTTTTCAGTTGCAGCCCCGAAACTCTGGAACAATTTGCCGTTGCACGTTAGGCAGGCTCCTTCGCTAGCTGCATTTAAATCATTTTTAAAAACATATTTTTACTCTCTGGCTTTTAACTGAGTATGGGATGTTGGCTAACTGTATATTTTTTTTAAGAATCTCTTCTGTTCTTATGTGCTTATTTGTTTATGTGTTTCTATTTCATTTACCCTTTGGTTTTGTGTGTCTGATATGCAGTGTTTTTATTGTACAGCACTTTGGTCAGCCTTGTCGTTGTTTTTAAAGTGCTTTATAAATAAATAAAATAAATAAATATAAGCAAAGTAAAATGAGTGTACCACATGCCCTTTGAATAGAGTATTAAAACACAGACTGCATTCCTGTTTCAATATGCCTGACAATATAGAGTTGTCTTCTTTTCCAGGAGGAACGGCAAGAGAGAGAATTATTGTGTGTGGGTTTATTTTTGTTTGTTTTTTTTGTCTGTGTTCACTGTCTGCAGGGGCACATGCAAGCAAGTATTTCATTGTACATGGTACTTGAGAATAAAGAATTGAAATTGAAATTGGATTGCCTTGTCATGTTCAAAACAGCCCCTAGACAGATGTTACTTGATTATGTTAACCATCTTTGTACGTCACTTTGGATAAAAGTATCTGATAAGCAAATAAATGTATATGCAAATGTAAATCTCTCATATTCTGAATATTAAACATGCCAACTACTGAAAGAGATGAAACTGAATATAACTCTCTAAAAATAATTCTTTTACATTTATATAGTGCTGTTTTCACTACTCCAAGCAGCGAGTACCCAGGACGCAAAGCCATGCTGTCCTTATTGTGAGGCAGCAGTGCAACCAGTACGCCTTTCTGACTTTAAGTCAATAGCAGGATTCAAAAAATAAAAAAGGGGAAATTGAATTTACGTTGTAAGAGAGCTTTCTACAAAGAAGTGAACCCTTTTCATTTAAAATATTCTTCTGCAGCAAGGTCACATTGTGGCACAGCAATGGATCACTCCTGTGTGGGTGGTGTGTCCTGCCATGCTTAGTAATTTTATTCTGGTTACCAGTGTTAAATGTGTACTTTTTGTCAGTTTGATACTTGTAGTCGATAAGTAATTATCTTTGTATCTTCACAGCACCATGAAATAATTTTGTCAGCTCATGGAAAAACTGTTGAGAAAACAACTATTATTATCCTGTATATAAATCATTTAAAAAGTAGAGATTAAATTTGCCCTGCAACTGTCAACAAGGCCCACAACATTTTGATCGCTGACCACAGGGAAGTGATGGCACCATTAGAATAGCTGTCTCCTCTAACTGTTCTGCCCTGAGACATTACTGTATGTGCCGTCCTTCACCGTTGCTCGAAAGTGGTTTAGTCAAAGAATATGTCATGAAGGTCACAAAAAGCCTGTGGTATGCAGTTTATTAGAACATCCTCATTGCATCTGTCAATTTAATTTGCCATATGTACAAAATCAACACACAAGGTAGTCTCCGAAAAACGTGGTACTCAGTTGATTGGTATTTGCAGCCAGAATTGTTACATCTTGGCATTAGAAATCTACTGCCTTAATTTGTTCCTGCTTTGTTCTTCTTTCAAAACAAATATTCCAACTAAAACTGACTTACTCCACTGCTATGAAAAGGCTTGGCCATATTAGTATAAAGGCTCATACAGTGTATTAAAAAATATATTACAAGGGTAAATCAAAAAATGATATGGTAACCACAAAGGAAAGAAGCTGATGCAATACAACACATTCACAATGGCTTAAGGGTGGTTCAACTACGCGCAGCACAGCGCTCTGCTGTTAGTCTAGTAAAGTTCTGTCTATCTATCTACAGTTGTGCTTGAAAGTTTGTGAACCCTTTAGAATTTTCTATATTACTGCATAAATATGACCTAAAACATCATCAGATTTTCACTCAAGTCCTAAAAGTAGATAAAGAGAAACCAGTTAAACAAATGAGACAAAAATATTATACTTGGTCATTTATTTATTAAGGAAAATGATTGAATATTACATATTTGTGAGTGGCAAAAGTATGTGAACCTTTGCTTTCAGTATCTGGTGTGACCCCCCCTTTGCAGCAATAACTGCAGCTAAATGTTTCCGGTAACTTTTGATCATTCCTGCACATTGGCTTGGAGGAATTTTAGCCCATTCCTCCGTACAGAACAGCTTCAACTCTGGGATGTTGGTGGGTTTCCTCACATTAACTGCTCGCTTCAGGTCCTTCCACAACATTTCGATTGGATTAAGGTCAGGACTTTGACTTCAATGATTCAATCAATGGGATGACAATCAGGTGTGAGTGGGCACCCTGTGTTATTTAAAGAACAGGGTTCTATCAAAGTCTGCTCTTCACAATACATGTTTGTGGAAGTGTATCATGGGACAAACAAAGGAGATTTCTGAGGACCTCAGAAAGAGTTGTTGATGCTCATCAGGCTGGAAAAGGTTACAAAACCATCTCTAAAGAGTTTGGACTCCACCAATCCACAGTCAGACAGATTGTGTACAAATGGAGTCAAGACCATTGTTACCCTCCCCAGGAGTGGTCGACTAACAAAGATCACTCCAAGAGCAAGATGTGTAATAGTCGACGAGGTCACAAAGGACACCAGGGTAACTTCTAAGCAACTGAAGACCTCTCTCACATTGGCTAATGTTCATGTTCATGAGTCCACCATCAGGAGAACACTGAACAACAATGGTGTGCATGGCAGGGCTGCAAGGAGAAAGCCACTGCTCTCCAAAAAAAACATTGCTGCTCGTCTGCAGTTTGCTAAAGATCACGTGGACAAACCAGAAGGCTATTGGAAGAATATTTTTTGGACGGATGAGACCAAAATAGAACTTTTTGGATTAAATGAAAAGCGTTATGTTTGGAGAAAGGAAAACACTGCATTCCAGCATAAGAGCCTTATCTCATCTGTGAAACATGGTGGTGGTAGTATCATGGCTTGGGCCTGTTTTGCTGCATCTGGGCCAGGACGGCTTGCCTTTATTGATGGAACAATGAATTCTAAATTATATTAGAGAATTCTAAAGGAAAACGTCAGGACATCTGTCCATGAACTGAATCTCAAGAGAAGGTGGGTCATGCAGCAAGACAACGACCCTAAGCACACAAGTCGTTCTACCAAAGAATGGTTAAAGAAGAATAAAGTTAATGTTTTGGAATGGCCAAGTCAAAGACCTGACCTTAATCCAATCGAAATGTTGTGGAAGGACCTGAAGTGAGCAGTTAATGTGAGGAAATCCACTAACATCCCATAGTTGAAGCTGTTCTGTACAGAGGAATGGGCTAAAATTCCTCCAAGCCAGTGTGCAGGAATGATCAAAGGTTACCGGAAACGTTTAGTTGCAGTTATTGCTGCAAAGGGGGTGTCACACCAGATACTGAAAGCAAAGGTTCACATACTTTTGCCACTCACAAATATGTAATATTCGATGATTTTCCTTAATAAATAAATGAACAAGTATAATATGTTTGTCTCATTTGTTTAACGGGTTTCTCTTTATCTATTTTTGGGACTTGAGTGAAAATCTGATGATGTTTTAGGTCATATTTATGCAGAAATATAGAAAATTCTAAAAGGTTCACAAACTTTCAAGCACAACTGTATCTATCTATAAGATGAAGCCAAAACAATTTAGATGATCTGCTTCTTCTCTCCTAACATATCAGCTGCACTGTAATCAGCTTTTACAGAGAACTGAGAATGCTGTGTGGGACTAACATGCTGAAGCAAAGCAGAGATGGAGACTGACAACCAGACAGAATTGCATCAGGATTCTTGAAAATGCCTGAAATTTCACTTACAGCCTGCAGCTGCATGATCATCTTGGACGTTATATGCTGATTCTCCAAAATGTCAGTTTTGCAGTCTCCATTTTTTGGTGTCGTGTTACACTCATGTTATAGGGTGAGGTCATCCCCAGGTAAAGCCAACTATTATTTCATATCGTTAATTATTAGTTCCGCAGAGGCTTTTTAAAGTAGCAATATACTACCAGTACGTACCATGCCATGCCAACCATAACCATTTTGAAATGGAATGATTTTAGATGCTGATTTCTGAGTCTAAACTCATTATTGAAGTAACTGTTGGCTTTTAATAGAGACAGAATTACAAGGAAAATGAAAAAGACCACTAAAAGGCAGAAAGTAAAGGGACACTGCTTAAAAAGATCCTGAGCAGGAATTCCCCACCAGCACCACATGGGCAGTCTTTCAAGTCTAATATCGACAGTCAATATCACATTATGTGACTTCTAGTCGCAGTGTATGTTAGACATTGCTGCATGCCATTGTTGATCTCATGACCAAACCATGTCAGTTGACGTGGCTCAAAATCACTGGGCATGGCAAATTGAGGTATTGTTTGATGACATTCTATCACAGTTGTGCTCACACCTTTTTCTGACAGCCAATGTGCTGCCTCACAGAGAAGGTGCTGTAAAAAGCATTAACAGTTATGACAAGTTCATCCGCAATCTCTCATCCCCTTTTTCTTTGCTCCAAGACAAACAAGTCTCTTTTTTGTATCTGAGGTCCAAAACACACACATTTCTTATTCCTCATAGCTGTGTTTTACTTCTTTGGTTGATTTTGTTGCAGTGAGTCATTGGGCACGTCACACTACACAACTAGCCTTCACAGGAGCTTGCCACTGACTGCCTCTGACTCCATAACATCACGAAAATGAAGGCTACAGTGATGGAAAAGTCACAAAATGGCCTTAAGTGCACCACAGGATGAGCAGACTTAGCCTGTATCGCACCACACATATGTTTCACAAAAACTTCAAGAAACCAATAATGATTGGAAAGAGGCCTGGTAAGAAATAGTGGCACGGTGCAGTCTTTTGTCATTAGTCTGTCTTCAGAAAGCTCACATATCAGCACAGCTGCTCTGAGGAGTGGCAGTGATTCAGTAACTACAGCCTAAGCAGGCCTTGCTATGGAGCCACTGGTAGCACTGCCACCTTACAGCACTTGAGCCGCAGATTGATTCTCAGATGCAGCTCCATTTTGGGTAGTTCACACCTTCTGCCTGGATATCGCAGTCTTCCTGCATCAGCCTAACTGATGTCATGAAATCAAACCAGAACATGACCCACTAGGTCTCTATGTGCCCTCTTTTGTGAAGTGACAGTTGCCTGCGTGCTTTGTCTCTCCATCGCATATGAATAGAGAAAGCAGATTGTAAACTAAATAATGACAAATAAAGGGCAGTATAGTGGTGCAGTAGTTAGCACGTGTGCGTCAGACTGGATTTAAATCTATATGAAGTCTGCATGCTCCCTATGTGTGGTGTGCAGCAAACAATCAATAATCATTATACTTTAATGGGGAATGCAGACATATGTGTGATTTTTTGGTACATTTAAGTTCATTTTCTTGGATTGTGACAGAAAATGGTAGGCCATATAGAAAACCACCATAGACACTTCCACTCAAACTAATGAACTAAATTCTGTGTCCACAGAGGTGTGAGACAGCAGCATTAACCCGCAAAGAATGATGCCACTTTCTGGGTTAATACTATCACCAAGAAAAGTATTTTAGGGTGCATTTAGTTTGATAAGAAGTATCCAATTAATGAAATTAAACATAATATTCTCAAACCCACTTCATTTGGCTTTGCTGTGGGCTGGAGCCAACTCCAGCATTATCAGGTTCAAGGCAGGATAAAGCTCTGGGCAGGGTACCAGCCATTGGCAGAGCGCAGTCATGCACAAACACACTATTAGAAGGTTCATTTGAAAGTATCAGTTAACCTAACCTGCACATCTTTATGGATGTTTGTGTAAAACCAGAGTACTCAGATGGAGAACGGTTAAGAAACCTGTACAGGGCCCTGAAGCTGTGGAATAGTCTTCCTGCTACTATAAGAGGTGCTCTTTGGTCTCATCTTTTAAATCCCAGCTGAAGACTCACTACTTCAGTTTAGCGCACCCTGACTAGAGCTGCTGACTAGCTGTGCATACTGCACCTCTGTTGTTAGTCATTAGTAGTGTGCAGGACGTAGTAGGCAGTGTGGTGTAGTGTTTAAGTCTTTGGGTTCAAATCGCAGTACTGACACTGTGTGACCCTGAGCAAGTCACTTGATCTGCCTGTGCTCTGATTGGAGAATCAAAAGAAATGTAACCAATTGTATTATAAATGCTGTCAGTCGCCTTGGATAAATGCATCAGCCAAATAAGTAAATGTAAATTAGTACTAAAATATAAGTAATATGATATTTAAAAACTGTTACTAATCCTCCCCTATTCTGTTTCTCTCCTCGGTATTCTCATGTGGCACTTGGTACCACTGCTCTACTGCCAAGTTATTTGCCTGCCATGTAAATGTCCTCTCAGATATAGGAGCACTGGATTGGCATGCCCAGCCCTGACTCAGCTCTAGAAAGGCCAATTAGTTCATATATGTTCATTAGTTTCTACTTTGTTTTTGAAGTCTCTGAACAAACCTGTATCCTCATATGCGATAGTTCTGTATTTAGTGAGTGGTATAATCTATTCTTGCATTTTGCCTTGAGAGTTGTCATGGAGCTCCGTGCCTGCACTTGGTGAGGAGCACTGTGCAAGAAGAAAGCAGTTTGTACGATTGTACTGTATTGTATTCCTGAGATGGCAATGATAGATTGGCCATCTAACTCTGTGAAGAGGATTACTGTTTATTGTTTAATGAAGAGGATTACAGTACTTGTGTTCTGTTTTGTGTATTGTATTTAACCCATTTTTGAAACCCATCGCACACCCAACCTACCTGGAAGGGGGTCTCTCTCTGAACTGCCTTTCCCAAGATTTTTTAATCTCTTTTCCCTACAAGGTTTTTTTTTGGGGGTGTTTTTTTCTTGTCTTCTTAGGGAGTCAAGGCTGGGGGGCCTTCAAAAACAGGGCCTGTTAAAGGCCATTGAAGCTTTTATGATCTCAGGCTATTCAAGAATATAACAGGATTTCAAATTATTTTGCACCCTGATCATATTAATATATACAACACAGCATATTTTGCTTAGATTATTTGCTGCCTACAGAGTAAGCACTGGTCAAAAGCACTTACCACCATTACATTATTTTACACAGTTTCTGCTTTCTTACTAAAAACATAAACAAATGAACAAATAAATTAACATCCCAAAACGCTACAAGAGGTAACAAGAAAGTATGAAACAGCACTCAGGTGAATATGAATTGACAGATGACATTCTGCCAACATTATCATATTGGTTGGCTGATAGTGATCTGAAGGCACAGACAATAAAATCTGAAACAGCTTTACTGTCATAGCAACCTGCTCACATGACAGTGTCTATACGTTTTGTCCTTCCCGTTTACTTTAGATAATTTTTCACAGGGGACTCCTGAAACTGCTTACACGTCTGGAACACAATCCTTCCATCTTCCACCTTTACCCATGCACTAAATTTTAAGACAAATTTAGGGTGCATGTATTTGGGTGAAGTGGCTATCTAGGTTCAAAGCTACAAGTGAACTGTAAAATGAGGAACTGTGGAGCCAATCATTAGATAGGCAGCCGGGCTAATGGTGTATTTACTATAGAGTTTTCCTGCTGTAGTTTTCTACCTTTATAATAATTTGCCCCCGTTGTGGTTAGAATAGGCTTTGGGTCCACAAGACTCTAAAAACTGGATTTACACAATGAATAAATGTTTTTGTACTTTTATTCACAGCCTTTGGGAGAGAACTAATGAATTATTTGTGGTCAACTTCACTATAACTAGGCCCGGCACAAATGCTCCTTTTATTCAACTTTTCCTTTGTCATTTAATAAATGTCTCTGGATACTGATATTGCTCAAAGACAGATGTGTTATGCTTGCTCATTGACCGACTGCTGCCAGGCAGTCCAAGCTTGGTTTTGCAGAGCTGGCGAAAAGATGGCAATAGTAAGCATGACAGATGATCACTAGACAGCAAATATTAGGCAAGATGTGCTGTTCTTAGTGTAGCCAGCCATGTGTAGTAATCCTATTTGGAGCACTGTATATTTGCAAAGTGATAAGTTTTTATGTGGCCATATTAGCAACTGTTGCTTTTATTTTTAGTCTTGCCTTCATTACTTATGTAGTCACACGAATGCTATGCCAGTGGAAAACGAAACATCATGAAACTCATCCAAGAAGCACAATATGTAACCAAGATCAAAGCAGTTTATTGACTATCAATTTTGTTATTGCTTATCAAAATATCTTAAAAAACTGCTTGTTGTGCATGTGCAATAGATAAATATTAAAATGGTGTGTGATCCATCTGAACCCCAATACTCCATTATAGGGCTGCTAGGCTGCTTACTGTTCCAGGGGCACTTCATGGAAAGCAAACCTCAACAGTGGAAAGGAAAGTCAGTCTGTCTCATGTACACACCCACATGCAATGCTTCAAGTTTAGTGCCAGTTCAGAGTCACCAGCTGCCCTAACATGACTAGGTGGCTCTGCCCCCTGTTCGCTTCACTCGCCAACCCCCAAGTAGGCGCTACGTGCTAGCCACTTCGCGGATTTGCCACTCGCATATGGGGAAGCAGATGTATAATTTAAACAGATTGTTATTTGCATGGGAATTGTTACATATGCATAATAGAACTACTTTACATTACAGAGAGTAATTAACCATAGTAAAATGTAATACATTGAAAGATAATTAAGTTTCATCTTGCGTTAGAGTTATTCGTTGCGATATACGTTTTCGTTCTGTTTGGCTTTGAAATTAACACCCAAATACTTTTTAAAAGTACATTTTTACTGTAAAACTAAAAACTTTTCGTCAATATTGCATTGAATTTTCATTTCGTGTTTGGACTTATATTGTGAGAATGCAACGTATAACTACCCGTGAGTGAATATTGTTTCTTTCTCTCTAATAAATAAACCGACTTTTCCGAATGTTTGTCCCTGTGATTTGTTAATTGTCATAGCAAAAGCTATTGTAATGGGAAACTGTAAAAGTTTTAATACAACTAGCATATCAAGATCTCCTTTGGTTTCTAATGTTATCCGCAGAAGATGTATTAATTACCTTTTTTTCTTGCCTGTTAAAATTTAACATGTTATTGCCATGTAACCAATCAACAATTTTCAGGTAAATTCGTTTGACTTCATCGTTTCTCTGTGCTAGGATTGCCGGTGTACTCATTTCTTCTGTTGATAACCCTTCGAGATGAAATTCTTCAATAAGATTTGGAAATAATAAGTCTTCTTTTATTGGGAACTTAAAGTGAGGAAAAATGTAAAAATTTATAAGACCTGATAGCGCAGGAACTGTGTCTGACAAAAGCATTCACACAAATGAGAGGGAGAGGACCGTGGGTGTGGTTGAAAATGGTTGAGAGGAGGGAGGGACTTGAAAAAAATACAGACGTCATGCTGGGCTGGAAGTGCCACTGCTACTGTAAATTGAGATTATGCGATCTCTTAGATCTTTGTTAACCATTTGAAATTTATTCAAAATTATGATTTTTTTTTTGGTAATTCTAGTGGAGCAGCACCAACCAGTCCTCATCTTAAAACAGGGCCCATTACTGTGTTAGATTAGAAATGAACTGTCCTTTCCTAGTTTGCTGTATTTGATGTGCATATTGCGTCCTTTAACTGTGTTGTGAAGTCCATGCCTCACTGGCTCAGAGTTGTGTACGGATGCAAAGACTAAAATTGTTAAGTTGAACTTTGGTAGGGCTAATTTTGAGAAGATGTGACAAAGTCTAAGTAGGATAGACTGGGATAAGCTTTTAAGTGTGGAGACAGTCGAGGAGCAGTGGAACAGGTTTAAAAATGTTTTACATGTAATGCAGGACAGATACATACCTAAATTTGGAATTAATAGGAAACTAAAAAAAACTCCACAATGGATTAATAAAGATTTAAAAAAGAAGTTGCAAAGGAAAAAACTGCTGTATAAGGCATATAAGACTAATGACTGCAAAGTGAATCGTAGAGCGTATGAGAATATGAGAGCAACCATTAAGAAGGATATCAGGGAGGCTAAAAGACAGTTGGAGAGGAATATAGCAGATAAGGCGAAAGAAGACCCCAAGAGATTCTTTCAGTATTTTAGTAGTAAAAGAACAGTCAAGGAGGAGGTCAAGTTCATCAGGAATAGTAAAGGGGAATTAAAAGATACAGACAATGAAATAGCAGATGCCCTAAACTTACATTTTTCGGAGGTGTTTACAAGTGAGCAAGTGGATAACCTCCCAGAGGTAAACGCAACTACTAAGGAGGTACTGAGGGATTTGGAAATTGAAGAGGGAGAAGTGCTGCTCAGATTAAATAAGCTGAAATCAAACAAATCACCAGGCCCAGATAATATTTATCCTCGTGTTCTTAAGAAGGCTAGTGAGTACATATATAAACCCTTGACACATATTTTTAGGAAGTCACTGAGCACTGGAGAGATTCCGAAGGACTGGAAAATGGCAAATATCATTCCATTATATAAAAAGGGTGACAGGGCAGATCCAAGCAACTATAGGCCAGTAAGCTTAACATGCATCACAGGAAAATTAATGGAAGGAATTATTAAGGATAAGATTGAGCAACACATGGCAAGGACAGGAGTTATTCTGACCAGTCAGCATGGATTCAGAAGAGGGAGGTCGTGTTTTACTAACATGTTGGAATTCTATGAGGTTGCAACAAAAGCATACGATCAAAGTGGAGCATATGATATTATTTATCTGGACTTTCAGAAAGCATTTGATAAGGTGCCACATGAGAGGTTGGGCATCAAGTTAAAAGAAGTGGGAGTTCAGGATGATGTTTTTAGATGGGTGCAGAATTGGCTCAGACACAGGAAGCAGAGGGTGATGGTGCGAGGAACCTCATCAGAACTGGCCGATGTTAAGAGTGGTGTTCCACAGGGGTCAGTGCTAGGGCCGCTGCTATTTTTAATATATATAAATGATTTAGATAGGAATATAAGTAACAAGCTGGTTAAGTTTGCAGATGATACCAAGATAGGTGGATTAGCAGATAATTTGGAATCCGTTATATCATTACAGAAGGACTTGGATAGCATACAGGCTTGGGCAGATTTGTGGCAGATGAAATTTAATGTCAGTAAATGTAAAGTATTACACATAGGAAGTAAAAATATTGGGTTTGAATACACAATGGGCGGTCGGAAAATCGAGAGTACACCTTATGAGAAGGATTTAGGAGTCATAGTGGATTCTAAGCTATCAACTTCCCGACAGTGTTCAGAAGCCATTAAGAAGGCTAACAGAATGTTAGGTTATATAGCACGATATGTAGAGTACAAGTCCAAGGAGGTTATGCTCAACTTTTATAATGCACTGGTGAGGCCTCATCTTGAGTACTGTGTGCAGTTTTGGTCTCCAGGCTACAAAAAGGTCATAGCAGCACTAGGAAAGGTCCAGAGAAGAGCGACTAGGCTGATTCCAGGACTACAGGGGTTGAATTATGAGGAAAGATTAAAAGAGCTGAGCCTTTACAGTTTAAGCAAAAGAAGATTAGGAGGTGACATGATTGAAGTGTTTAAAATTATGAAGGGAATTAGTACAGTGGATCGAGACTTGTATTTTAAAATGAGTTCATCAAGAACACGGGGACACAGTTGGAAACTTGTTAAGGGTAAATTTCGCACAAACATTAGGAAGTTTTTCTTTACACAAAGAACGATAGATACTTGGAATAAGCTACCAAGTAGTGTGGTAGACAGTAAGACGTTAGGGACTTTTAAAACTCGACTTGATGTTTTCTTGGAGGAAACAAGTGGATAGGACTGGCGAGCTTTGTTGGGCTGAATGGCCTGTTCTCGTCTAGAATATTCTAATGTTCTAATGTTGTGTAGGTGGCATGAGGAGGAACTTCACAATATTGGACAGGTGGCTTGAATGTTGTGTCTTACTGGTGTATGTCTTAACGGGTGGTGAGCCTTATTAGAAATATTCTTGCACATTAAAGTGGATTTTGCAAATGGACCACACTTTTTCTCTGCTGATCAAACCTAAAAGATTCTCCTTGCATGGTCTTATTTCTCCCACCTTTTATCAAGTTTCCAGATGCACTACATCTTTGCAAATATTTCCATTTAACCCATCTTACTCTGGCAGGCACTAACCTGTTGCATGTGACCGCCTTTAGATTAACACTTAAAGGTTATAGGATTAATCTGATGCAAGTCATTTTACTCAAGACAAAGAGTCATTTTGACAAGACTAATCCCCCCCAAGAGTGCTGTGGTATGCCGTGAGAGTGTCTGATAATACTGGAAATTATAGGTGCCTCAAACATCCATTTGTAAACTGTGTGATGTTTGCACATTCCTCCTAGGTGCACATTTGTTGGATCCCAGCAATCTTAAAGAGATTAGGTTAACTGGGCACTGTAGATTGCACTGGTGAAAATGAGTGAGCATAAGTATACGGAGTAATGAAGCAGTGTCCCATGCAAGACCAGTTCCTGCAGTGTGTCCAATCAAAACCACAATCCAAAGAAGAAAAGAACATGTTAAGAAAATGTGGTGGTTGCAATATGTAGATAAGAAATGATAATACTAAAAATTCTAAATACATGTCTTTTTGTAACATCATCTTTTGGACAGTAGCCAAAACTATGAAATAGAAATTATGAAAAAATATTTAAGGAGGGTCACAAAAGATATCTGACAGTTGTTCCTTTTTTTTTTGATAAGTATGTACCAGTCAATTTACGATACGTGATGTAAAAAAATTACCTACAGTTAAATAAAATTATACCAACAGAGTAGCTTGCAATAGAAGAAACATGACAGATGGAGTGGGAGAAGTTAGGTTAGAGCTACAAACATACACGTATGTAACAAACAGGAGTCTTCATTTCTGGCCCACTGAAAATAACTATATATGTTATTGGTTGCTGTTCACAAACAACAGTAATTATGAGTTGGATCATCAGATTCATTTTTATTCCACAACATTAAAAGAAAAGAGAGTTTTCAGATAGCCTCAACCATAAATAAATCAATAGATATTTTTAGAATATCCACATACATTTTTTTCTTAGCAGTATCATATTAGGTTTCAGGAAACCAGAGCATCTTAAAAAGCTTACTGCTGGTGAGCCACATTTGATAAATTATTAAAGGGAAGAGAATATGAAAAATTGTGTATATTGAGATGATATAACGCAAACATTTTGGATTATTTTGATATTTATATGGCTTTGTTGGTCTGGAATTTTGTTGAAAAGTCTGAAGGAATGTAAAATCAAGATTTAATGCCCAAAGCTAAAGCTACAGAAGATAATGCCTAAAATATGAACATAGAGTCTTTAAGAAAAAGGATAGGGAGATCTGTGTCCATCAGGCTAGAAAGCAAAAAAATAAATAAGAGAAATATATATACAGTATATATATATATATTTTTTTTTCCAAGTTTTCCGTGTTGGTCCCTCACATTTGTAGAAATACTGAGTAGATTATATGCCTATTATTGACTTGTTTTCCTTGAGTTCATATGAGTTTTCTCCACATACTCCTGCCATATAAGAAAAAAATAGCAATTTTTTTATACGTTTAGCATAACATAACAATCTTCTCAAACCAGAATTATCCAGTATGTGTAATTATTTTTCTTTGTTTGAAAACGCAAGGCTCAAGACATAGAAGAAAAATAATTTTAATTAACAAAAAGGGTCAGACACAAAACAGTCAGTGGACAGAATACCAGAAAGGAAGCATTAAACCTTGCATCTAAGTAAAAAAAAAAACCAGTACTCTAAAATTGTGGTCAATTTGTGATAAAGATTTGTTTTGGAGGAATGCAAGCACTAACAAGCCATTGTGATGCCTGGGTTGTCCCCAGCTGACATACTCGTCCTTGAACCTGAAACATCAATATATGTAACCCGAGAATGGACTGGGCAAACAAGAGGTAGGTGCAAATGTGTACAGTTCTTTTATTATTCAATATACTGTATAGTACAGTATTCCAAAACAAATGTGCAGTGCAGTTTTCTTATATCAATAAATTAATAATTCATGATAAAAACAGTGATTCTGTTGAGATTCGAATGTAAAGAAATAATCCAATAAATAAAAAACAAAAAAGGTTAAAATACTGTCAGGATCTATCCCTTTAAAAAACATCACAAGCTTTGGTGACTCCTTCTAATTCATATCCCTGCTAGCCATGCAGCCTACTCAACAGCGGGATACATCTTCCAACAAGTTCAGCCTGCCATTTATTTGGCTCATGCTCCTGCTGCCATCCCTTGGCATTCAGCGGGGACCCTCACAAGCCCTGCTCCCTTCGCCTGCTGCCATCCTTTGGCATCCGTGAGACTCATGGAGTTGTTGGTTGCTGTAAATCCTCGGGCACTCAGTAGGTGTGACCCTGCCCCGTGAGCACTGTCTACTCATTCCACACTGACTGCTTGCCTCCACTCTGCAGCAGCAACTCTGCCTCAGTCCTGATGCTCCTTTTTGTTTCTTTCTTCCTCTCCTTTTAAACTCTGGACTTTTCATGTCTTTTTTTGCTTCTTTCTAGATTCCTCCAGTCTATCTTGCTCAGGTTTTTTTAATGCCTTATGGAAATGGGTGCCTCCAATATAATCCCCAGAGCACTAATGAGGAAACCGCTTAATTCACACATTTGCCCTTGAATGCATGATCAGCTAGTTTCCCCATTAACACCGCTCAGCCACCCTAGCATACGCACCTACGCCATCCCCTAAGCCCACTGTTTTCATACTAAAACACTCATCACTATAGACCCCTAATTGTGCTTTCCCACAGCCAGTCAAGATCGTGTTCTTTGACTTTTCCAGTGCTTTAAATACCAATCTGCCTCATCAAATAGGGGAAAAGCTCAAGGCTTTGAATCTTGAGGCCCCCACAACTTCCTGGACCATGGACTACCTGACCAACAGACCGGAGTTTGTGAGGCAGAGAAACAATGTGTCGGAAATGGTGGTGTGTAATAATGGGGCACCTCAGGGAACTGTCCTGTCTCCCTTCCTTCCTGTTTACCCTCTGCACAACAGATTTCCAGCACAATATCACCACTTTCCACCTACAGAAATTTTCAGGTGACTCGTCAATAATAGGCTGCATTAATAATGGAGACGAGTCAGAGAACAGGAAGGTTGTGAAGAACTTTGTCTTATAGTTCAGGGATAACAACTTGCAACACAACATCAGCAAGACAAAAGAGCTGGTGGTGGACATCAGGCATGCCAAAGAGCCTCTGAGACCAGTCACCATCCAGGGGAGAATGTGGAAGAGATGCCTAGGGGTCTATATAAACAACAAATTGAACTGGTCTGACAACACAATGGCTCTCTACAGGAACAGCCCAAGCAGATGTTACTTGCTAAGGAGATTCAGGTCTTTTGATGTGTGCAGCAAGCTACTAGTAATGTTCAAACAGTCCATAGTAGCCAGTGTGGTGTTCTACGCTGTGGTCTTCTGGAGAAGCAACTTAAGCTCAAAAGAAGCACAATGCCTGAATAAATTCATCAGGAAAGTCTGCACCATCACACAGCAAACCCTGGACACACTGGTAGCTGTTGTAGAAAACAGTATGGTGGCAAAATTGGATGCTATCATGAAAAATCCCCTCCATCCCTTCTAGAAGGCGCTCTCTTGGTGCACTTTTAGCCATAGGCCGAAAAAGCTCTTCTAGGGTTCTTTTCTGCCGACTGCTATCAATTCAATGCTTCCTCCCAGGACACTTGTCAAGTTCATTTTGAAATACTGTTTTGAAATATCTGCACAATATACATTATTGATTGATTGATTGATTGATTGATTGATTGATTGATAAATGACCTGTGAGTCTGTGTTTAAAACAGTTTAAAACTACATTGATACCACTGTAGTTCTAGGGTGTTGTACCATGTTAGCCATTATGAATATAGAGAAAAGCCAAGCAAAATGACACCTTTTATTGGCTAACTAAAAGGTTTTTGTCCTAGTGTGTGGATATAAACACAGGAAACTTCAGTTTCTGTATTACATCTTGCCTGAAGAAGGGGCCTGAGTTGCCTCGAAAGCTTGCATATTGTAATCTTTTTAGTTAGCCAATAAAAGGTGTCATTTTGCTTGGCTTTTCTCTACATTGATACCACTGAAAGGCAAACTATATATATTACTTCCATTTATTTTTGCCAAAGAAATAATCAATCTTTTAAGTAAGTAAAACAGTAGAAAGTGGTCATGTGTAAAGCTGCAGAAAACTAAAGCCTGAATTGCAGTGGTGATTAATTTCTACACAGTGGTTTAGTCACTAGGTACACAGTACCTTTGCAACACATTTGAAATGCATCTGCTTTAATTCCATGCTATTGCCCCAAATACCTAACCTCATAAATTATAACTGACACAAGTAGTCTCGTTTTTTATATTCAATATACTATATACAGTATGCTTCATGTCTAATCCTCTGGGGTTCTAGAGGGTCATAGCACCACACATTCACTGCAAATGCTAGCAGTAATATTATTATTATGATTATTGAAGAAGAAGAAGAAGATTTTATTTATATAGCACCTCTGCCATGCTCAAGGCCCTACACAAGGTCTCAGAAAGAACAGCAGGGTATATGCAACACTGGATACAAATATTTTCTGCATTGAACACTAAAACAGATAACTACAGGATATACAAAGTATTAATTAGAATAAAAGACAATAAACCAGAGTAATATACTAAACTCAACATTAGAAAAAAAGTCTGAACAAGTAACAATTTGTGATTAAAACACACACCAATTATCCTGAACATCTGGACAGAGAGGTAAGCTGAAAGAAGTGTCAGAATATTAGGTTAAGTTAAAAGTCTGCCTGAACAGATGAGTTTTAAGTTTTGTTTTTTTTTAATGAATTGAGTCTGCTGATCTAATTAATTTAGGGAGGTCATACCAAAGTCTGTGTGCTATACAATTGAAGGACCTCTCACTTATTGAGTGCAGGTTAGTGTGAGGCACAAGACTGACAGAATCAGAGGAGCTTATTGGGCAAACAGAAGAGATAGCAATGGAGAAGGTCACTGATCTAGTCCGATGTGAGGCCATTTAAAGCTTTCTAGGTTATTAACAGAATTTTATTTTCAGTCCTGTAAAACACAGGGAGTCAGATGGGTGTTATGTGCTCGCTGTTGCTTGTTTATGTAAGGACTCTTACAGTTTTGAATCAACTGGAGGTGTGGTATAAGATTTGATGGGGTATCTGCCAGTAGGGAATTATAATAATCGACACCAAGATTCCTTGCATGAAAAGAAGGTCTGATCATTATCAAGAGTGATTGAAAAGGAGCTCATTTTTTAAGTTGCACTTTAGTGCCAATTTGCAGGAGTTTAATTTTGATGCAATTTAACTTTAAAGAGTTCATTTCTATCCAAGTTTTAATTTCACTGAGCCAAGTTGTGAGCTGAGAAATCTCTGAAGAAATTTCACTTTTAATATTGAATTAGAGTTGAGTATCATCTGCATAAAAATGATAACCCAGTCCATAGCTATGAATGATATGGTCAAAGGGAAACATATACGATTCTGGACAGTAGAATGTCATGTCTGACAGTGTCAAATGCTGCACTAAGGTCTAACAGAATTAATACGCTGGTTTGTCCAGAGTCTGCTACCACAAGCAAATCATTGGTTACCCAAAAACAAAATAGTTTCACAGCTGTACTGCGCTCTGAAACCAGACTGAAAGGGTTCCATCAATTTATTAGAAGTTAAGTAATTGGTGAGTTGAGAGGCTACAACACACTCAAGAACTTTTGACAGAAAAGGTAAGTGAGATGTAGACTGAAAATTGTTAACATTGTCAGCATCAAAACCAAACTTTTTAACAGTGGGGTTACAGAAGTAATTTTAAAAGTGGCTGGCACAAAGCCAGTGTCAAGGGATGTATTTATTATTGTTGTAGCAGGTGGGATTATGGCATGAAGACTGGATATAAGAAGTGTGGATTGGATCGAAGTACACAAGTAGTTGGCCTCATCTTAGAAAGCAGGTCACTGACAAATGCAGATGTGACTGGTGAAAATTTAGAAAAGGAGCTGGATGGAGTGGGAAGACGGAAAGATTTAAATGGATGATGCATTTATATCAGTTGAATTATTTAGATTTTTAATTTTAGGAATTTTTCACAGACTTCAGTAGAGGAGGTAACTGGGCCAGATGCAGGTTGAAGAAGTTTATTAACTACAGGGAACAAAACCCATGGGTTATAATGACTGTTTTCTATTATTCTGCCATAATGTGTGTTCTTGGCTGCAGTTAGTGCAGGGACAGGAAGAGGTGAAATAGGAGACAGGTTTGTGTGACATCAGAGGGTTTTGGCTTGGTCGAGTTCATTGTGAATGAGGATGGAAGTGGAGAACAGTTATATATTTATGTATGTTGTGAAATGTAGATCTAGGGTTATATTAGTTTTGAAGCATACACATTACCGTATTTACTCATGTACCACGCGCCCTCGTGTAAGACACGCACCCTAATTTTTACAAAGAAAATCGCGAAAAAAGTTTTGCCCCGTGTACTACGCGTGTTGTGATTGTATAGGAAGCGTTTAGAGAGAGAGCGAGCACTGTCGAGCGAGAGCGCGAGCATGCGAGTGAGAGAGAGAGAGTGCAAGTGCGCGAGCAAGTGAGCGAGAGAGAGAGCGAGAGTGGGCGATCAAGCGAGCGAGAGAGAGCGCGAGTGCATGAGCGAGCGAGCGAGTGAGCGAGCCCAAGCAGAAGAAGTTTCCTCGTGTATGACGCGCACATTTCCTCGTGTATGACGCGCACCTGATTTTCTAATGCTAATTTTCGGGAAAAAATGTGCGCGTGGTACACAGGTAAATACGGTATTATTATTTAGCTGATTTATAATTATTATAAAATACAGTAGATGAGGATTCATTCCACGCATTCTCATTATTTGTTTGTGAAATATATTACCAGTCTAGAAGGTGAGAAGGTTTATGAATAAATACTAAACAGATATTTGATCTTTAAAGATGTAATTAATGTGTTATGCTATTTCTAATACTGCTAAATATTTCACTGAAACCAATGTATCTAAAAATTATTTCAGAGATGTGCACTACTTGTAATAATTAACCAGAATATGATGGAGATCAATGTAAAAAAAAACAAACAAAAAATAAACGGTTGCCCTGATGTTTTTAAATAACTGTATAAATCGATCATCCATCAGTGGGTCTATGCAAATGGCATTAGCCACTACACTCACTCATGCTACACCAGGGTAGAGATGTCTATTATCCTAAACTACACTTTTATGGGATACGGCTGAAGATAACACCTTCTGTAACCATGTTGCTAGCCAGTTCTTCTCTCCTGTATCTGTGAAGCCGTTTCATAAAAACAACACAGCCCACCACAATAAACAAACACCAAAAATTTGACTATTTAAGTCATCTGTTTTTCCATAACATGTACCCTAAGCTTAAATAAATTGAACAATGTAAAATTACCAAGAAAGGATTCCCAATTCTCCAAATATTTTCCCCAAGGAACCAGTAATACATACCCATGCATGTGTGTGCCCAGAAAAGCACATGACAATAAATCATCATAAGCCTAACTGCTTGCCGCAGAACTGTGGGAGAGTACAGAGGAAGAGGATGGAACACAACTGTGCTCTTGCTTTAATGAGTCCCAAGGTGCCTGAAACCTCTGTAAATCTGCCACATGTAGGACAACAGAGCATTCACACCCCAAGAGGAATGAGCTGCCATGAAAGGCAATTTCTCAGTGCACCTGAGAGTTGTTTTTGACAAGCAGGAATATTCTGTCTTTTATCTTTTCTATAACTCGGAATCAAAACAAAAGAAAAAATAAACTGAATGATGCCATTTTTTTAAGAATCTCAAGCTCTGGATAACTTGTATACATTTCTAGAGCTGGGACACTTTACCAATGCACTTTTAAATGGCAGCAAAACTAAAAGATCTTTGTTATTACATTTTAAACATGTATTTCCCTTTTATTAAAACAACACAATGCTAATACAGCAAGTTCTAATATCCCTGCATTATAAATTTAAATCTATCCGAAAAAAACACAGGCTTGTGTTCCCATTAGATGATCTTACTGCCCCAAAGTACATTAAAACTTTAAGATTATGAGTCTAAACTATGTAATCTAACCGGCAGCGACCTTCTGCAAGGTTGTCTCCTTCTCCTGCTGAGCCCTCACCATGCTGCCATCATGTGATTAAGTGATCAAAGCATTATTTTGGAACTACTAACCTAATTAAAAAAGGATTACAGCAAAAGGTGGGAATCACTGCTAAGCGCACAGGTTAAAACGGGAGGCAGAATCACAAGGGACCAGACTGCAAACGGGGTTCCCAAAAGTCAGACTAAGACCTTTGCCACAAACACACAAAGAAATATATGTAGCAGAATGAAGTGTATAAATCTATCCAAGACACCAAGAAACCACTTGCCTTTACATTGGGACTAACAGCAAAGCGTTCTATTGTAGGATGACCACGATTATACATCTGCTATAAATGCTGCCTCAAAATACTTGGTATTCTGGGCTAAAGCTGCCTTCTGCGTGGTACCTGTGTATTCCTCCTCTGCTTCTGGAGTCTTCCATGAACCAATTTATGTTGGTTTCCTCCCTTGTTCTAAAAGCACACATTCAGATCAACTAGTGTCTCTAAATTGCTTCAGCATGGAGGTGACCTAATGTTTGCGTGTTCTGCAATGGACTGGCATCCAATCCAAGGTAGAAGCTCTAACACCTCAAGACCATGACTGGTATGCATGGGGTTTGAAAGCAGAGCAAATAGTATAACATAACAGTTACACATCTGTAGGGTTATAGGGAGCTGCAGCCATAGCAGGGGCTAGTAAAAGGTGTGAGATGGGAATCAAGACTGGATGAGATGCAATGACAGAGCCTACTCCTGCTGACAACCAAATGGAACCAACTTAAAGTTGCCAACCAACCTAAAACCACTGTGGGTAGCCCAAAGTAGGCCACATTTTCAACCCAAACTGGCCCCAGAGTGACCCAGTTTGCTGGGTAATCAGATACATATTACACTAGTTTTAAATGCAGACATCCACTATTCAAATTGAAGAGAACTGAAAGGAGTGTAGTCCATAATTATAATGATAAACTTCAATATGAATTTTAAACATGTGGGCATCTTGTCCTGGTGACTAATAAATGGAGGCAAAGATTAGGAATTTTTGATACTGCATATGTGTTTGTGTGGTCCTCAAAGAAAAGGGAGTGGAGAAAGCATTCAGAGACAGTGTAATATAAATCCAAAACAAAAGAAATGTTTTATTGAAAAAAGAAACAAAAAGGTGGAAAACAGAAGATGAACAAATACAAGAATGTAATGAAACATTGAACCAAAAACCTGAGGTACTGTGTGCTACAACAGCATTGGTCCTGTGTAAACGGGGTAGCACAGGACATCACCAATAGTAGTATTCGGTAATGTTAGAAAAGTGATTTAAAGTTGTTTTGTGGAAAGTAAAAAACTGGCCAAATGTTGGCATGAAATCCAGAATTAGCATTGAGTTATTATACAGTGGATTTGAATATATCTCTTGCAACCAAAAAAGAAAAGTTGGTAATTACTTTTATTAAAAAAGTGATGTCTTCTGTTGGTCTGTTTCTATCACAGTCCAAAAGACAGCATCTAAATGACCAATAGAAGAAATCAGGGCTCACTCTGTTCTATCGTGGCTTAGGTCCAGTAGGTAATTTACATTTTATTTTTTATAAATTGCATCTATATTTTGCTTAATGCTCATTCTTGATGTGTATTGGCAAGTTATATACTGTATATGCAGGCTGGTGGACAAAAGTGTGTCCATGCATTTCCTGCCAGGGTCGTTGGTGACAATGAGAAGGACTCAAAGCCAAATATTGTGGCTGCTGTGAGCCAGATGTCCAAATCATTGGTTGTGCTGCAAAAGCTGTCAACTGAGACCAAGATCAAGCTTCAAAGGCAAGGGGTGAACAAGTTTTTGTGTGACAAACAGAACACCCTCACAATTTTAGACAGATTTTTTTTTTTATTCTCTTTAGTTGAAATTTAAGGGTTTTAGTGTGTTTTTGATTCTTACTGTATATTTACAGGACCTTCTTTCACAGTGAAGTTTGCTGAGTAGTGATATCTGTGCTGCTACAGTAGACAGTACACTGACTTCATTCATTCGACAGCTTAACTCCTTCACCCCTAAATACAAGACCTCTCACTGCAGCCTTCCCAATTGAGTCTGGCTGCAGACATCTGGATATTGGCTCACAGTTGACGTCTGGCATTTGCAGCCAAGACCTTTCTCGCAGTCGTCCGAATCGGACGTAGGTAAACATGACTGGGTTTAAATGCTGACTACATCAGTTCAAAGAACACTTGCAAAACTGTTCTCACCAGCAAACTTTCTTCATTACACTTTTCATATTCGATATTTGGAAATGTTCAGGAATTTAATCTACTAGAAAAGAAATTACTAATATTATTATTACTTTAGACATGAATAAAATACCAGAAATGTTTGACTGCATGCCAAAATGTTATTTGCTTTATTTATTTGTCCTTGTGATGACATTTCTACAGTGTCCAAATCACAATATGTCTGGCTTATGTGGACAGGTGTCACTTTTAAGCTTTTTGCAAGAGATTATACATGATGAGACATTACAAAATGAACAGTACACAGTTACCCTTTAATTTACATGGTTTTGGTGTAGTGTTTCTCCTTGCCTTTCATGTTTTGTTATTATGATATCTATTAAAAAATAATTTCCATTCAATTTCCAGTAAATAATTCAGTGGTATAATCACAATCATTAGGAGCTTATATATCATTATTGAAATTATTTTGACATGTATACCATATATGTAATGGAAGATTATATCGCCAAGCAAAGGGTTTACCGATTTGTTTGTTATAAGGTATTTAAGACATAGGACCCAAGTGGCTAGGACTGATAATAAAACACATGACTACAGAGAATACATTAATAAAACATTAAACATATCAGGCAAAACCCAACGATAAAGTTCAAGCGCATTAAGGCTATGTCCACACTAGCATGTTTACATTTAGAAAATGAGTTTTTAAATGAAAATTATCTCAGTCCAGAATGGAGTTATCCCTGTACATAATACAATGTCTGAAAACGCATATGACGTAGAGCTTCACCTAAACTAGACATGAGGGCACTGGGCAGAAAATCCTTGAAGGGACTATGTAGTGAAAAATTCAGAGCCCTGTGAAACTTTGATTCCCTTTTGATTAATCGACTTTCAAGGCTATTACCTTGCACAAGACTCTAATAGCGTGTACACAGCATGTAGAAAAAGACAGATATCATTAAAGGATCCACAGAGAATTGTCTTGTCAATGCTGTGATTAAGACTGAAAGTAACAGTCTTTAGAACTTGACATGTAAGCAGCATTCAAATTGCACAAAACACAGTTTAGATGCAAACAGGCAAGCAGCTCAACAAGTGCCATGGAAAGCTACTCTTCTATGCCCGCTACTTTGGAATCATTTTTTCTTTTGTGAAGGATAACCACTCAGTGAAAGAGTCATTTTAAACAATAGAATTCAATCAGAGAAGAGCCACGAAATAAGTACAAACCAATCAGAACACAATTAGAGTATAATTTCTAGAAATCTTCATTTTTGCATGTTCACATTACAATGTTGATGCTGCATTTACAAAGGTATCTGTCTCTGGAGACAGGGTTGCCAAATGTGCAGTTTTCAGGGCAAAGGTTACATGCCCCAACCCCTGGACATCGACAGCAGCAAAACTCCAAGGGTGAAAGACATTGACAGCAGGAAAACTACAAGGGGAACCCAGCCTAGACGTCTACGGCCCCAAACCTCTCCCCAGGACTAACCACTTAAACATTCCATGAGACTGTATTTTAAAACATTCAGGCACTGAGACAGACGGGCCACTGTTTCAGGTTCATATCTACGTTACCAGAATTAAAATAATCCAGCTATAAAATTTTACCAAGTGCTTTCTTTAATTGTTACACAGTAAAAATATCTGTTTGCAGCATATGACCTTCCCTACATTTTAGCAGTCACAGGCCAGTATTTTATTTTGCAGAATGCAATGGAAGAATAATATTTTTTTGAAAAAAATCTATTTTGCCAGTTGCACTGTAACTGGACCAAAAATACAGTATGTGCAAAAAATCTAATGAAATGATTTTGCTCAAAATCACTAGGCTTCTAGCATTTTAAAAGGCTAATAATTGTGACTAGTTTCATTCAGACTGCATGAGTCATTTTTGAGTTACCATGTCCACTGACTCACACTCTGCCACACAGACAGATTGCCCACCACACAAAGACAAACAGACTCCTGAAAAGGGTCATATCATCTTAAGGAAAATATGTAAATCCATTGAAATTGTGGTTGAAATTGTGTTCAATGACAATAATTTCCCTATATACTTACTGTATGGCATATATAGAAAAGGTCTACTTGCATCATTCCAAATTCACAGTCAAATAAATTGGCTTTAACACCTGAAAAAGGAAAAATCAAGTGCAAGGGGTCTACAGAACCGATGAGCAGTGTGCTGCTTGCAATTGTAGGCTGCAGCACAATGGCTGACTAAGCAGACAGCACTGGAGATATAGCAGAAGCACATTCCTGAACAATTCTTACTTGTTATACGTATATTTCAAAAAGTGGAAACCTGTGACAACACAACCCCTTAAATATTCATCAGTTTTTCCAGGGCCATTTATCTATTTCAGTTTTGCAAAGATTGGATGCCTATGAGACAAGAGCCATCACTGGACAAGACACCAGTGTAAATGCTCATGATTAACTAAAAAAAAAGAAGAAAAGTGCACCTCTCATCCTTGTGATTCAAGAAATTACCCAACACTTATCCTGCTGTGGTATCCTGTGATCTGTGGTATCCGGGGTGAACTTTTCCAGGCTGGTGGTAAGGCTGTCCTCCTGGCATTGCAAGCAATCTTTGCTTCCATTTGGGAGACTGGCATCATTCCAACTGACTTGGAAACGGGACTTGTCATCCCTATCTAAAAAAGGGAGATAACACTGCTCTCTGTGCCGGGTAAGGTCCTTGCTAGGGTCGTCCTCAATGGGATCCGTGATCACTTGCTCACCTACCAGCAACCAGAACAGTCTGGTTTTACACCTAAGAAGTCTACCATCGACCGCATCCTGGCACTGAGGGTTCTCATAGAGCGCAAACGTGATTATCGGCAGAGTTTCTTTGCAGCCTTTGTCGATTTTCACAAAGCCTTCGACTCAGTTGATCGAGCTGCCCTGTGGAACATCCTGAGGGTATGCAGGATTCCCCTCAAGGTTGTTGGATATCATGGCCGGCCTGTACACTGGTACTGTGAGTGCTGTGCAGAGTGAAGGCAGGACCTCTGCGTTTTTCCCAGTTGATTCTGGGGTTCGTCAGGGGTGTGTTCTTGCTCCTACTCTGTTCAATGCTTGTATGGATTGGGTGTTGGGCAAGGTCGTGGGGTCCAGTGGCTGTGGGGCATCTGTTGGTGAAGAAAGATTCACGGATCTTCACTTTGCTGACGATGCTGTGATCTTCACAGAGTCAATGGAGGCTCTGATTGGGGCACTCGAGAGACTAAGTGAGGAGTCCGAGTGTCTGGGCTTGTGAGTGTCCTGGAAAAAAAACAAGATCCAGGCCTTTAATGACCTCTTGGGCACAGCCATCAGCAGTGTGTCTGTTTGCGGAGAGAGTGTTGACCTTGTTGAGAGGTTTACTTAACTTGGCAGTGACATTCATGTCTCTGGTGGCTCTTCCTATGAAGTCAGTAGACAGATTGGGAGAGCATGGGGGGTCATGAGGCCGATGGAAAGGGGCGTGTGGCGCTCCCGATATCTATGCAAAAGGACGAAGGTCCAAGTCTTTAGAGTCCTGGTGCTTCCTATCTTGCTATATCGTTGTGAGACATGTATGCTATCCAGTGACCTGAGACGAAGACTGGACTCCTTTGGTACTGTGTCTCTCCGGAAAATCCTTGGGTACCGTTGGTTTGACTTTGTGTCGAATGAGTGGTTGCTCATGGAGTCACGAATAAGGCACATTACCTGCATTGTGAGGGAGCGTCAGTTACAGCACTACAGCCATGTGGAACGTTTCCCTGAGGGTGATCCAGCACATAAGATCCTCATTGTTGGGGACCCAAGTGGCTGGACCAAGCCAAGGGGTTGCCCATGTAACACCTGGCTGCGGCAGATGGAGGGTCATTTCCGGAGGGTAGAACTGGACCGCGTGTCTGCCTGGGGGGTTGCCAACCGGGATCCTGAGTTGTTTCGCCGTGTAGTAGATGTGGCAACGCACTGTACCAGTGCATGCTCCCCAACTTGACTTGACTTAACTTATCCTGCTAGAACCACACACTGGATCATCTAGAACATTGAAATTGATGAGCAATAGCCCTGACATTATTAAATCAATAAAACAGTTGGATTCTTCCTTGTTCTTTGATGCCTTCAGCGTCTTCTAGAAAGTATGTAAACACTCAAAAGTAAAACTGTATTAAAATCTGTGTTAACTGAGTGATCTAGACACACGCACTTGCTTTACTATAATGAATTTTAATCATTTGTGGCAGAGCAGAAGACACCATATACTGTTGAAAGATTCTTATTTTTTACTTTCAGCACATCACATTGAAAGTCGTAATGACTTCTCTTGTGTTTTAGTAGATGCAACCTATGAATTTTCACAAAAGAGAGAGAATTAACTAGAAAAATGTGTGCCAGGTGGCAGAGGTTGAAAGTGCTAACCAGAAATCACAGTCTGGGAAAAATAAGAGTCACACAATCGAGTGAACTTTTTTTTAATGTGCAAACCAGACATTAGTTTATGTTCAAATAAGCTACAGACACAGATTTGCTCTAACCCTGGGCTTTTAAATGGGCTACGTTGGCCACATGCACAGCAAAATATGCAACAAGAACTCACCCATGGTTGAGAAACACCATGTGAAAAATAGACATTTAAAAAAGTAGAAACAATAAATCTAAGCAAAATTAATTTTTATGAAATCAAACATGAAAAATTTGCCCCAAAAACAAGATAATGCATTTACCTCGCAGAGAATCCTGACAACAGAAAAACATTAAAGGCATTTCAGAAGCAAATCCTAAAGAAAACCTGGTCACTCCCTGAGCTCTGGCTGTTGCACTGCATTCCACACAGCTTTCACAGCTCTGCAGGTTCAATAGCGACTCAGATGAATACTCGATGAATTAAAGGCAGTATGTGTCCTTTTAGTATGAAAAGGCAATGCTTCTTACTTTGCTCTTGTTTATTTATAATCACACCATTTTCAGAAAGAAGGCAGCTGTGTTGTCTGCTATGTTATTAAGGAAAATTTAAGAAAATCCAAAAAAACATTATATTGTTATATGAATAAAAAGGAGGCAGGAGAGTAGTAGCACTTTGGCAACTCCATGACAGTTTAAACATTCATAACTGTTAGCAGCTCACTGTTTTGGATTTCGGTTAAAGTCATATGTCTTGTTTATTGTTACCAATTTTAAAGTACTCATACTTAATGAAATCTTTGCTTATAATATGGTTTCCCTATCTTGTGAAAAATTAAAGCAATTCAGTCATTTTAATAGGAATGTGGCAGCCATCATTAGATCCACTTTGTAGACTGAGTGCCCATTTTATTCAGTCAGCGCGACTCTCATATTGCATGTGTAGACAATGCTTATTCATGTGTGCAGTTGAGACTGAGAACAGATGAGACTAAAGGTTTAGGTCAATGTGAATGCACATTTTAAGTGATTGCCAGACTCGCTAGCATACATTAAGTAGACTATAAATGCTTAAATAACACTTGAGTGCAAAGGTAGTAGGAAAAGAGACATATTGGAAACTACAATCTGTATATCTTATCAGTTATGAGGTACGGCAGCTGTACACACAACTCTGTTACCCAACTGCCACCAAAGAACAAGTAGTGAAGTCAAGAGCTGGACACTCCAAAACATGTGGCGAGCGGAACTGCAGCTCATGCTGATTCACACTGATGAGACCACCAGAACTATAGCAAATAACCAACGAGTCCATGAATCCATGTGGTAGTGACATAGCAGTGGCATGGGGAGCATTTTCCATACATTGGATCCCTTGATTTGAGTACATCTGAATACCACCATGAAATGCAGCATATTCCACCATTTCAGAAGTATGCAATGAGCTTTTAGCACAAATTATGCTTTAGGTCAATGGTTTTCAGACTAGGGGATGCATCAAGTTGTGCTTGAGGGGCTGCAGCAGTCTTGGCAAGGATGATGTTCTTAAAAAAAATGAAATTCCAAATTTGAAGATTGTCTTTAAATTCAAAGTCGCAGAGATCAATGAACATTTTTATTGGAGAAATGCATCAGACACAATAGCAGCCATGATAGCAATTCTGATTGATAATGTGGGGGATGGCTGGGAACCCTGCCCAGCCAGGATGCCCTCAGCCTTGAAGGACAGGGGGAGACAGCATGCACAGGACATTGTCTTCCCCGGATCATGTGGTGGTAGATCCCCTGGATTGCAGCAGCACCCCAAATACCCACAGGGCATCATGGGAACTGGAATTCTTTGGCTCAGCCCTGTTGGCTTCCATGTGTACCATCGTCGGGAGCAGAAAGAACTTGCAAGCCCTACTTGGTTGGGCTCCAGCCTCACCCGGAAGTGATTCCAGGACAGGATTTTGGGACACCAGAAGTACTCCCGAATTTTGTATAAACGGAGCTGCCCCGCTTCAGTCTAGGAGCCAGAGTCGGAAGGAGGAGGATGAGGCTTGCTGATGAGGCTAGAGACCTATTGTGTATTGCTGTGCATTGCATTTGTTTTGGTGACTGTGTTGTGGGAAACATTTACATGGGGAAGAGTATCACACCAATAAAATCCCTCTGCTTGTGGCAATACAGTACTTGTGTCTGAGCCTGTGGGCCAGGTGTTTGGGGAGCTGGAGTGCCCTCTGGTGGCCACAATTAATTGATTGGGCGTTAGGCTTTTTATAATAAAAAAAGAAAAAAAACTAAATTTCCCTAATGATTTTTGGAGATCACAACATATTACTTCATTCTTGATCCAGTGGAAATACAGAATCGGCTAGTGCAACATTCTGGCCTAACCTAAGTGAATTTGCAAATGCTGAAATTAGCGTTTTTAAAATACACATACAATTTCATAAAGCTTTGCTTTTCTCAATATGACTTAATTCCTGGCATGGCTTTAGCTTTCAGATATCAAACTAAAAGTTGTCAGGCCTACAAGCCCTGTAGTTACAGGAAAGCCAAAATAAGAAGCACTATTTTCCTCCACAGAGTCTACATAATGTTAGGACAGGGTAAATCCAAAAATGTTTCATGATAAAACACACATACTGTACTGTATATGTCAATAGGCTTCTTTAGTTAAGTATGATAGATCTGCTATTATCTAAAATCATGGTATGTGACTGCTGTTCGCAGAGACCATGATCCAAGCCCAGCTTTACAGCACAGAGATTATATAAGTGGAGAGACCCTGACCGGCTGGTACAGCATTTTTCAGGGGCTTTGCTTAAAAAGGTTTGGGACCTCCTGCTTTAGAACACAGTTCTATGAAAGTTCTCAAAGGGCTCCATGAAAGAATGTGAATTCAGTTTAATAAAGTGGTCTGTCCGGTCACTATATCACAATCTAATACAGCGTCATTAGATGAGATGAAATGAAGTCTCTGAAAATTTGACCACCAATTATTTTGCAACAGCTAAGAGATACACTGGGGTTAATGCTGTGTTGCTTTTGAGTTTTTTCATGTGGCATCGACTCATTGTTAGTTTAGGCAGTGTGCATATAAAGGAAACATGCAGCGCTTAAATCTCAATGGGACTAAATAATCTCCAGTCATTTTTGTTACTTTTTTTTATTGTGGATTTTACAGCACAGAAACAGTTTTAATGCTGTCCCCCAACCCTAAAGATCTGATTTCAAACCTCAGTCTGGATACTAAGTTTTAATTATTCCTTTAGGAGTTTTTAATATCTGCTCTGTTCTCTGACCACATCTCAAACACAGGTTATGTTTTTTGGACTATCTAAAGGGTCCAGGTGTTAGCAAGTGTGGCTGTGTTTATGTATGTAAACTGTAATTAGGTGTGGGTGAGATACCGTATGAATAAAAAAAAAAAAACACATTTTACTGATTAGTGGAAAATTTAAATATAAAACACAAAATGTGTACCAGAACACACCTGTGAGTATAATTAATCAAAATATATTTGGTATTTCTTAAAAATAGTATATATCAAGTATATAGAAATACATTACACTCATGTCAATCAAAACTAAAAACTTTTAATTATACTATATGAATTTTTGGCCATACCACACACACTTAACAACAATGGTCTGCAGGCCATTGTTCCCAAAGCTACCAAGACAGACTTCAGCTTCCCTGTTTAGCAAATAACCAGTTTGGTTTATTAATCTTTTCATGGTCCTAACCTGCTTGTATAAAGTAATTGCTGATCAATGTCTCTGGAAGCATTATAAAAAATAACAGAAAATTATCTAAAATATAACTCATTTTAGTTGATTTCCTTCTTGATAGCGTCTTTCATCCTTCCTACTTTTTTACTTAATTTTCCCAGTAGCCACAGTGGCAGCAATGAACATAAGGCAGGAGCATACAGTGGATGTAGGTACCAACCACAAAATAAAGCATGTGGGAGGACACCTGCAACCAAAACAAGGTCACATGAACACAGGAGATGACCATTGGCTGAAATCCAGCAACAGTCCTCAAGCTGAGAGATATCTTGCTGGCCTGACACCATCATTTTCCTCTATTATTTTTTGCCATATTTTTAAATATAATGATTGTATTTTTCATGGGTATTTGGGCAAAATAAAAAGAAAAGGTGCTTATTTGATGTTATAGTTAGAGCAAAAGACACACTACAATTCTTAAGTTGTTTTCCAAGCAGTTAGGAAAATGTAACTGCTTGGAAAACAACCTAAGAATTTTAGTGTGTCTTATGCTGTAACTATAACATCAAATACTGTATGTCATACTTCCTCTTTTCTTCTGTGCATATCATGATATTGTTCAGAGGAAATTATTCAGTTACTCAAACTTAGCAATTAAATGCAAATTCCTTCTGAGGATTTCAGAAATAATTGAAGATTTAGCATTGTAAGTCTTTCAAAAAGGGAGATTTGCCGTTTAATTCAATCACTTTTCCTGGAGATAATAAGAGTGTTTTAAAGAGGATCTCAAGCATGAAATGCACAGCAGCATCTGTGAATCTTTTCATGAGCAGTTCAAAACGATCATTAGGAAGCCCAAGTTAAATTCTGACCTGACAAAAAAAATATGACTAAAAGTTGTAGTCTTTATTAGTTTTATACTAAGAGTATAAGAATAAAATCTTATCATGATAAGGAACAAATCCAGTATTGAATATGTTTGTCAAATGTTCAGTTATTGTACAACAGTTACCCAACAAAGTGATACTCCCACTTTTTATTAAAGACATTCTCTAAAGGCTCATAATGTTTTCTTCCATTTAGTTCATCCACCTTAATAAGAGACTAATAAAGTGTCTGTGTGTCTGTCTGTGTGCCCATCCAGTTGCTATGTCACTGTAATTCGAAAAGATGACACATCACTGACATTTTTCATAATAAAATTCATAGCATTTGTCATTCCAGTAGATGGTGCACCACAAACAGTAAAACTGCTTTTATGAATCACATAGTAAATAGTAAATAACAGAGACATATGCATTGCATATTGCACTACAAATGTTAACACTGAGGTCTACGTTAATTACTTAAGTTTTGACCTGTCTTAAATGAGTAATACAGCTAGTGCTTATGAAACTGATAACAGCTTTAGTGGAAAAGAACAAAAAAAAACAACTTTAGTTTCAGAAAAAACATATCTGAAGAATGTCTCTTGGAGTGACCCTACTATCAATACTTTGAAAATTTGAAAACAAAAGGCGAACTCCAACCGTTTCTTATCATTTTTATATACTCTAAACCTCTGGATAGACCTTCACGCATTTCGGTCAATTTATACCGTGTTTTATCATTCAGAAAATATTTTTTGTTATGTTTATTTTGTGTTTCATTTTGGACACAGGTGCCATCATTTTATGACCCCCTGAGGTACTTTTGTTTTTAGCAGTGGTGCAGCACTGCCACCATATAATCACCAGGGGCCTCATGCATAACGCTGTGTGTAGAATTCACACTAAAACATGGCGTACAGACAAATGCAGAAATGTGCATATGCACAAAAAAATATGGCAACTTCCAAGTTCTTTCGCTACATAAATCCTGGTCAACGTGAAAAGTAACGCACATGCATGCGCCTGCTGCCACTCCCCAACTCCTCCCAGAATTATGCCCCTTTGAATATGCAAATCAATATAAATAGCCCTTAAACTCAGCGTTCTGTGAAAAGACAATGGCAAAAGCACGGGGGAAAATAGAAGAATTTCAGTGAATACCAAGTGGAGGTAAGGAAATACGTACTATTTGTTGGTTTAAAGAGTGGTATACAGTAATCCCTCCTCGATCGCGGGGGTTGCGTTCCAGACCACCCGACGATAGGTGAAAATCCTCAAAGTAGAAACCATATGTTTGTATGGTTATTTTTATATATTTTAAGCCCTTATAAACTCTCCCACACTGTTTATAAATATTCCCAGCACAGTTATACAGCATAAACCCTTTGTATTCTCTTAGATAATAGGTAAGATTAATTGAAATTATGTATGTAAACACACTGTTTATATACAGTAAAACCTAAATATTATTTTAAAGATATTGAGTGTCTCCGATATCACATATGTTACAGCCATTACGATAGACAGGCCACCAGCAATAAATACGTACAATGCAAGAAAAATTGTATACAGTAAATGTGTGTACAGTGACACTAAACGTACGTACATGTACTAAGTACTGTAAGTAGAAAATTAATTATGGTTACTCACCAACAATGACACGATGACTTGTCCAATAATGACGAGTTTAGTTTTACTGCACAACAAAGGAGAGCGTTACAGCTCTTCTAAAGGAGCCTCTTCAGGCGACTATGTAGCACCGCCATTGTTCTTCTTCCAGCAGTCTTCAATCCAAATCCCTAAAGCAGATTCCATCCAGACTACTGCCTTATTACATCCACTTACAACTCGTTTTGCACCCTGGTTAAAAGGACACTGCGGCTGTAGATCTTATATTCCTTTCCTACTTTTTAAATAAAAAGAATCATAGCCTCATTGATGCTGTAATGGCATCCTACAGCGGTGTAGCTTTTCCCTTCCTTCAACATATCCAAAACGTATACCTTTTCGGCAATCGTTAACATCCGTTTGCGCTTGGGCACGGCCCCTGAAGCAGTAGCAGGAGCAGATCGTTTTGGAGCTATAATGAAGGGCCTGACTATGCACAAAGATAAACACAAAAGTTAACTCTTTACACAGCGAAACACGTTGATGCTGAATGAGCGAGACGAGACTTCCTGGTTAACGCCGTAGAATCGAATTCAGCGCTCCGTCACTGAGCCATTCAGCACACAGGAACTTAGCTGCGTGCTCTGATTATTTAGCTTCTCAGCCATCCGCCAATAGCGTCCCTTATATGAAATCAACTTGATAAAACCAACTGAGGAAGCATGTAAAGGAAGTAAAAAGACCCATTGTCTGCAGAAACCTGCGAAGCAGCAAAAAATCTGCATTATATATTTAGATATGTTTACATATAAAATCCGCGATAGAGTGAAGCCGCGAAAGTCGAAGCGCAATATAGCGAGGGATTACTGTAAACAACAAAAGGAAGTTGTTTGAGTGACATGGAGTTTCAGAGAAACTCGAAACTTCAAGTTCACAAAGTCGCACAGTGCCCGAAATAAAAAAGTTGTCAGATATCAAAGTCGCCATGAAAAGACGAGTCGTAGCCCACCATCTTAAAGTCATATGGAAGCTTATTAGGGTACAGAGAAAAAAAATAGGCACACAGTGGGGAAAAAAGCACAGAGCTTTAATCTAGAAATTTCCACTTTAATCACAGTTTATTTTGTCATTAAAGTAGAACGTCATAAACTTCATCTTAAAATTGTTTAATTTACTAGAATACCATCGTAACTAAAGTAGCACATTAAATGCCTTGTATTGCATGTGTTCTATGTGCTCTGTGTGTGAACATTGTAGAACATGTATAGACATGTTGTGAGACAGCAGTATGAACATCTGTACCATATTTCCCCTGTTGTGAATATCTGTGCACATTAAGTGTAAATCTATTCAATTTTCACACATGGTATTGAGTAAGAAAAGGAGGCATACACCCATTTTCTGTTCACTTCCTATTTGTTTCTTTCAGAATATGGCACTGTAGGTAACCTCTTTTCTCTATTATTGTTTTGCTAATGACATTTAACGTACACTATTCTGGTATTATGGTAGTGTTTGGTAATGCTTTATAATATGTGCTTGTATTATTGGCTGTTTATTAACTTTTCTTATCACTAAAGATGTGAGGAAAAAAAAATTGTCTTACTTGTGCAGGCCAGTCTATGTCATGCAGGTACTGCGTCTCACTGTACAAGCAAAGGAAGATCAAACCAGCAGACAGTTATACAGAGATGGCTGGACAAAAGATGGAGGAAGGGTTTTAAATGGGTTAGCAGGACAAATCCGAGAGGAAAAGCCATGAAGAAAGCATACATGTCATGTAAAAACTGATTTTTATTCTGTCTTTAATACAAAAGAATGGTTGAAAGCAGAAAATGATATAAAACACTGACAAAGGTAAATTGTCCAAATAAGTAAATCCACAAAACTACTAAATACCAAAAATCATCAAAGAGGTAAGGCAATGACAAAGGAAAGTATGATATTTAAGCACAGCTCAAAGGGTGCACTTTCATTTGAATTCTCCACCCCTTTATAGTTTGCATTGTCTAGCTACATTAATAATATTAATAAGGAATTTAAGGGCCGTGGGCCGGGACCAGGCTCATACCTCACAATAATCCATATAACATTTTACTAAGGATTTAATAAACAGGACCACCCCTTTAATCAGCAACAGTGGCCATTCCTGGGGCAAGACCTTATGTGCCGTTGGCTAAGGACAGTTTTATGCCTGAAATTTGTACATAGATCTGATCACACGATTATACAATACAATACAATTTATTTTTGTATAGCCCAAAATCACACACACACACACACACATCACACTGCCTCTTGACAGCCCCCCAGGAAAAACTCCCAAAAAAACCCTTGTAGGGAAAAAATGGAAGAAACCTTGGGAAAGTTAGTACAAAGAGAGAGACTCCTTTCCAGGTAGGTTGGGCGTGCAGTGGGTGTCAAAAAGAAGGGGGTCAATGCAATACAATACAATACACAGAACAAATCCGCAATAGAGTATAAAAATAAAAATTTTACAAGTACGGACCAGAATTTATAGGTTAGGCCAGAAGAAGTGTGTATGTTTTGTGGCATTGGTGTTGTTAAATACAGCATCTTATTTTGTGTGCTCTGTTATGATTTCTGCAACAACAAAGCAAAAATAAAAAAAACACAAAAGCCAGACCTGCCCTTAATTCAGATCTGGGCCCTCTGGATAGACCTCAGCACCTAGTCTGAAACTCAAAAGGCAGGTTAATGGCTTGTATAAGCCTCAAAAAAGAGCTGTCTTTTTTAAAGTTATATGTTTTAAAAAATGTCCCGAATGAAGGAAAGGGAAACCAAAGGACCAATATCATAGCAGATTTATTTTAAAGATTAAAAAAGAGAACATATCCAAAAAACTCAAATCATAAACAAAGCAAAAGTGCTGTAAACAAAGTAAGTGTCAAAGTCAGGAAATCCAAATACAAAAAGAATTGCAAAATTACAAAAATAAAGAAATCAAGAACATAAAGCCAATACTAAAGCTCCCTTTAAATGATAGTTGGGCCCAGTACCCTAGCTGCATGATCCTGTGGCCCTGCCTCCTTTGGCTCTAAAAAAGGAAATGGGGTCAGACAACTAAATAAACTACATTAACTGTTAACGTAACACAAAAATACAAAGTAAGTAATAAACATTTCAATATCACATAAATGCAACAAAGACAAGACAAAACCAAAAACAGAATTGACAACAAATGTAAAGAGTAATAGTCAAAAAACTTTAAAAGAAAACACATTTGACCCAGGGATGAGACCCTGACTAAAACATGACTCTAACACTAAAACCCAAGCAAACTAACATCCACCTCAAGTTGAGATTTTGCCTTGTACTCAGTGTTACCAGGATAGGCTCTTGAAAGTGCCGATAAATCCATGGATAGAACATCACTCAATTACATGCAGCATTTCAGCCTAAAAAATAAGAACGTGTGGCTCTGAAAAAAGACTCACTCTCCCCACTGATTTAACAATTTTTAGAAGTAGTCTTAAAGTGTCTAACAGCAGTTGCCGACCCTCATGAACAGAATGCATAAGGTCACTTAAGCTGAACAGATGATGAATCATTCACTGAAAATTAAATTGCTTCAAACATGAGGGCAGCCAAGAAGTCAGGACATACAGTATGTCAGCGGTTTCTACTGACAGCACAGAAGGCTAAAAAACATGAAAAGCATTGTCAGGGAGTAAGGCAAAGAAAGATGGCAGAGAAAGGAACTGTAAATGCCTTTGAAACAGATGGCACTGGAATCCAGTAAAGCTGGCTGCAATCAGGCATAATTTGAGGAACAGTTAAAAGTCAATTAAATGTTTGTAGCATGTAAAATACAAAATTAAGCTTAAGCATTCACAACAAAGAAGAAGTTTAACCATTGGCCAGTTACAAGTTTTAAAAAGAACACTGTTAATTTGCTCCCTTCATAGATTATTTCACATTTTACTCTGTTAGATAAGATAAGATAAGATAAATATTGTCCCTTTTACAAAGGAACAACAAAATTGAAGGTGCTGTCGACTCAGTGTGAGGCATAAGAATTAAAAAACAAGAAAAGAATAGTAATGAGTGCATTACAAATATATACAAATTACACTTTTCATATACTGTATATATTGCACTGGTTAAATGTACAAATTACACTGACTAACTTAAGGTATATATTGCACATTGACAGAATGATATTGAGCCGTTTAATTTGAGTTCAGGGCCATGATTGCTTTTGGATAAAAGCTGTTGTTAAGGCGGCCTGTCCTGGTTTTCATTGCTCTGTATCTCTTGCCCGATGGCAAAAGCTGGAAGAGGCAATGACCGGGATGTGATGCATCCTATGAAATGTCTATTGCTTTTTTGCGGCATAGGGAGGTGTAGATTTGTTCCAGAGTAGGGAGGGTACAGCCAATTGTTTTCTCCGCTGTTCTGACGACCCTCTGGAGCGCTTTCCTTTCTGAGGATGTGCAGCAACCATACCACACACACAGTCTGTACGTGAGCACACTCTCGATGGAACAGTGATAAAAGGCAAGGAACAGATATTTGGGGAGATGGTTCTTTCTGAGGATTCTCAGAGAATACAGTCTCTGTTGTGCCTTCTTCAGCAAGCTCCTTGGTGTTGGCACTCCAGTGTCAGGTCATCCTCCAGCTCAATGCCCAGAAACCTGAACACCGGAACCTTCTCCCCACAGGCCCCGCCAATGATGAGTGGCTGGATGTCAGTTTTGTTTTTTCTAAAGTCAATAACAAGCTCCTTCGTTTTTGTGGTGTTGAGGAGCAGGTTATTGACTCTCCGACAGCCACTCCACCTTGTCCCTGTATGCCAGCTCACCCTCCCTGCCCGAGATGAGTCCAACCACTGTCGTGTCATCCGCAAACTTTATGATCTTTATGTTAGTGTAATCGCCTGTAAAGCATTTTGTACACATGATCATAATGACCCTGTTAACTTATTTTGTGAATACCTTTTGACACTAATTAACATAAAAATGTTAATGTCAAAATATAAACAAACTTTTAAGCAACTTTAAAGCAATTTTAATTAAGAAATAGGAAATCAGTTGCAAAGGCATCCTTAGAAGACACATAACCAGCTAAATGGAAAGCACTTATGTCCAGTGAAGGTGTTTTAATAGCAGCTTCAATATGCAGTCACGGCATTTCATTGTGGAATGCATGCCATTCACTTCAGTGTTTAGTCTGTAGGTTTCAGTACACAGTTGAAGAATTTTGTTATAAAATATATACAGTACATTTCACTATAGTATATATACACTGTAACATTTTATATAAAATGTGCAGACTGATAAATATTGTAATATAAAGTGTACACATTTGAATTTACAGTGAGTCTCAGTGGTGTATGTACTGTTAAGAATGACCTGCATCCAAACGTCACCTCACACCCTCCTCTGAAATGGCAGCTAGCACAGGCTCATTACCACTACAGTCAGGAGCAGCTTGTATCACAGAGTTTTAAGGGTACT